>CM054127.1:36279533-36725627 GCA_028751855.1 Ambrosia trifida
GATAGGTTCTCACACTCCTCACAAATAATAGGTTTTGTACATGATCCTAAACCTATATATATACGAGTTCAAATCTCACAAACCCTAAAACAAATTTATGTACTGGGCTAAATATACGAGTCTAAATATGTACACTGATAAATATACACGGGTCTAAATTATAAACAAGTGTAAATACATAAACACACCTGACTTGTTTCAAACGAAACATCCGGGCCAGGTTCGTCGCCACCATTATCGCCATCGTTATCACCTCCCTCGTGTGAATCATTGAAGTTGCCAACACCCTCCTCGTGCGATTCCTTGAAGCTGCCATGACCCTCCTCGTGCGAATGATAAGTCCCGTATTTGTACTGTGGATGACTTGGCGGCACGTCAAATGACTCCGGTTCTTCTACGTACTCCTGGTTCAAATCGGGTAGCGCCTTCCCGTTACCACAGTGAACAACGAATCTAACCTCCTCCTCACCACGTTCCACCACGGGTCCGAAAAGGCTTTCCGAGATGTAAGACAAGTCAAACGAGTGCTCCCATTCATCCGAAACATTACTGAGGTGCCCTGAAGACATTGCGGTAGCTTGGTATCGATCGGATTTTTCGTGCTCCAGTTTTTTTGAAATGTTTCGTCGACTGAGAAAAGAAGACAAGGAAGAAGAATATATCTGGACCTCTATGGGCCGTAGAGGATTTAATGAACCCAACAAACCCTGATATCTACGGCCTGTGGAGACCCCTACGGCCGGTAGAGGGGTTGCTTTTCAGACTGACACACTGCAAGTCAGTCTGTTCATAGATTGTTCTCGTACCTCGTACGTGCCTATGGGTCGTGGAGACCAATACGGGCCGTCTAGGGTTTAAATGAACTCCACCAACCCACCTCTACGAGCCGTAGAGGGTTGTGCAAACCTAATTTTTTTATTGTGTAAATAGCATGCCCCTTTAGATTATCATTTTGTACCATACAATCAGTTTCCTCATTAACATGTATGCGTGTATTGTTTGTCCATACGATTTTGCTTGGAAGTCGATGTGAAATCTGGACCGTCACAACATCAAACCGGCTGTCGAGTTCTTCACTGCAGTGGCGGTAGTATGTAGTGACTCTCTGAGATGCCGCAATATTTTTTAACAGTAAACGAATCTACTCCTATAAATCACCTGGACAAGAATCTTACAGGATTTAAACATTTCAGAATAGAAAGATAAAGGGCGGAACCATACCACATAGGGGTGTTAACGGGTTTGCGGGTTGAGGATCCAACCCGACCCGCAGGGACGAAGCATTGTGTGGCCCCCCTTTTTTGGCGCAGTAGTAGAAATTTGTGGCCCCCTGTCGAAAAAAATTGAATTGCCACTACCGATCGAAAAAAATTGAATCCCCCCTCCCAAATTGGCGAACCAAGCTCCGCCCCTGTCGACCCGAGGCCCAAATTTTTACGGGAACCTAAACAAAGCCGAACCTGAAAATTATGCAGACATATAAACCTGAAGACAACCCGAATATTTATGGGTTTACCCTAACACGACTTGCTTGGCCCGAAACATTAATGATTTTTTCCACATATGATAGTATTTTGAAATTAAGTTTTTTTGCCACTACCGATCGAAAAAAATTGAATCCCCCCTCCCAAATTGGCGAACCAAGCTCCGCCGCTGTCGACCCAAGGCCCAAATTTTTACGGGAACCTAAACACAGCCGAACCTGAAAATTATGCAGACATATAAACCTGAAGACAACCCGAATATTTATGGGTTTACCCTAACACGACTTGCTTGGCCCGAAACTTTAATGATTTTTTCCACATATGATAGTATTTTGAAATTAAGCTTTTATAAAAACAATACAAATATATATAAAAAAGTAATATTTTATTATTAAGTATTATGTAAATTTCTTTTTAAGTTATATAAAATAGCCGATAAAAATATAAATGTAGTATAAATAGGTTAAACGGTTCAACCTGTCTGGTTTGCGCCGACTTGATCATTTTGCTAAAAAGGTTGGCGAGTTCAACCTTTAACCGACCCGAATCCATTTAAACCAAACTCAAACTTGCAAGTTTCGTGATAACTTCGGATCGTGTTTTCGGGTCATGTATGAAATTCACACCCATTACTATAGGCCATGTAACCGAGATGCCGCAATCGGTGTAACGTTTAAAGGTGGTATGTCGGGTTTACATGTTTGTAATCCTTAAATGATTAGGGTGGGCGGGGTGGTCCGTGATGGTCGTGACTATCACGACCACCTCCCCACCAAATTTTATCACGGCCACGAGGAATACAATAAGCGATAGCCATCGCGGGACAATTGAGCCATTTTGACCGTTAGCCATCAATCCGTGATAGCCAAACGCCTTGTCATTCCACCCTATGATTTTAGTGATAAAATGTGATGGAATGATGTGACACAAGATGATTAGGTGTGATGAGTGTGATGACCACCCCACCCGGCACCCACCCTTATTGATATAGCTTTGTTTAATTTCATAAAATAATTCAATAAATAATAACATTGTGTGTACTATTGATTTACACTAAATATACAGTTCTATCATTTGGATTATTATAATACTGGGAATCCACCCCGAATATGATGTTGTAGCAAACTTATAACCTCAAAATCATTATAAATAATGAAAAAAAAAATCCACTTATGTATTTCACTGTAATGTAGTTATTCTTTGTTAAACTAGGTGTAATGGTCTCGCGAAAAGGGCGTGAAGGACATATTTAGAGCCCATTTTACAAGCGCACACCGCCCCTTTCAAGCCAAAGGGGTGCTAACCGGGGGCACAGGACATTTTCCGCGTAGGTGAAAAATGAAATGGTCCAATGGGGGTCTGACACTTCATTTTTATTTTTTATTTTTTATTTTTTATTTTTCTTTTTTTAATTCAAATTTAATACCATTATATAATCGTCCCCACACCACACAACATCACTACACGCCTTATAAATTCAAGTTCCTTTCACCCACCAAGTGGCTCCACATTGCCAAGTGTCAAAAAATGCCCCATTCACCCATCAAATTTCACCCACCACTACACATGTTCTTATAAATATAAAGTATCATTACTGTACTAAGGTTACCTATTTAGCTGTAAATAAAATGTCATGAGAAATGATTAACTGGCTTATTTTTATTATCGTTAATTTTTTAACTTTAGGTTTAAGTGTTGCTTGTACTTAGAGCATCTCTAATGGTCGGTCAAACAAACCACTCTAAACCGTCACGTCATCAAGCCATATCATTTCAAATCAAACTCTTTTTTTTTCCTCTAAGACCATGTGTAATGGATGGACCCAAGATTTTCAACCTTCTCCAATGGTGACAATCCAATTCTCAGTCCGTCCATTACAAACGGACCACTCCAAACCGAGTGTTTGGAGATGCTCTTACTAGTAAAGAAAAAAAAAAGTTAAAGCAAGAGCATCATGCGGTTCCCTAATGGGTGTGACTTCTCAACCACTAACTCAAAGTTGTTTGTTGCTATTACTACACGAAGAAATCTTACTGTGACAATGCTTGTGTTTTCGATCTTCGAATCAAAGCGTGATCGTAACAGAAAGGTATCCCCCACTTACTCTTTAACGTGTTGATTTTATCGAGTGATTTAAGTTTATTTCGGTTATGAATTTCATTGATACGTGTAGATAGTCCTGTAAATGAACCGAACGAACACGAACATATAATCAAGTGGACTTCCTTTTTGACAATGGCATGACTCAAGGTGTGGGAATTTGCATATATTTTCTGTTAGTTTTTTGGTAATCTTGGACAACATGATCACTATATGTCAAAGCTTTTTAGTCATACAGTTCGCATATATATTCAAAGAACTTAATCAGTTTGTTATGTCAAATAAGTTATTGATTTTAAGTGTCCTTGTTGCCCCCTTAATGTTTACCATATATTTCTATGTGTTTTTGCTACTGCATATATGTTAGGTATCAACCGGCGCAGCGGAATCAAACACACAAACGGCACACACGATTATTACGCGATAAATATAAAATAATAACACGACACAAAAATTTTACGTGGTTCGGTTCCAGAGGGGGACCTACGTTCACAGGATGCAACTAGGTTATTCATTAAACTCAAGACACACAATCAAAGATTACAATTACAAGACTAGGATATATATAATAACAAGATTAGGGTAACACAACTTAGGAACCTGACCGGCACGGACAGACCTAGTTAATAACTAAGTGCCGCATCCGTTGCTACTCAACTTTGCGCGCGTAGTGGAAAATTAGTGGAAAATTTAGTTTTTTTTTTTTACGAAATTTGGAAAACGTTACTACTGAAATTCATTTGTAGATCCGCCACTGCTGACCGGACCCCTAAATAAAACCGGCCCAAAGGCCTTCACCCCCAACAATATATGGCTTATGTAGTTATGTTCACTGCATACATGCTCTCAATGGTAATGTTAGTTTAGACTGTCATAACTTTGGTTTCATTTACATTACTTAGCATTCTCATTTTGTAGGTCCCTTTTATTTGATGTATAGCCTGATCCTTGATAACTGAATATGAAACCCAAAAACAAAGAATATAGGGAACATACCATAATATTATTCTTATATAACCATAAACCATAAATCATGATGCAAGTAAATACAAGAGAGAAGACATTAAACTGATCATAAAACTGCTATATTCATGTATTAACAATCTGTTATTGTAACTTACCAACTAATGTAGCTTAGAAATGGTTTATCAGGGACTGGTATCAACTTCATAACCCATCCAATAGGCCATGATAAAGCTGCAATACCAATACAAATTCCCCACTGCACAACATTTAGTCTTTCTGTATCAGCAAACTTCTTCAAAAACTCCACCATCACAACCTGGAGGATTATCGTAAACCCGATTATTCCAACAAACAATCTGTTTTTGTGGATACCTTTAAATATGTTCCTTTTCTCCAGCTTCCTCGAGTTGAACTCGTTAAACACTTGACATAGCACGAAAGTGTTGAAGATTATTGTGTCTTTCGTCCTCTCATCCACGTTGAATATCGCCTTACCTTTGAACTGGAACGTTAATAGAACGGTAATTTGGAAAATAGCTTGTGCAAGTAGGTTTCTCCACATGATATTGGTTATGAGAGGTTCGACCCGACCCACAGGTGGTTTGGTCAAGAGTTCTTTAGTTGGCCCTTCTGTAGCAAGTGCGAGTGCGAGTGCGCCCAACGTATCCATGATTAAATTCACCCACAGGAGTTGAACCGCCGTCAAAGGGACCGCGCCAGAAGTTACCGCTGCAATGAAGTTAATCACAAGAGCGGCGACATTTACTGTGAGCTGGAATTGGATGAATTTTTGGATGTTATTGTACACGCATCGTCCCCACATCAAAACAGTTGAAACTGAGGCAATGTCGTCGTCTAAGATAACAATATCTGAGCTCTGTTTGGCTACTTCAGTTCCTTGAATTCCCATTGAAAGACCAATATCGGCTTCTTTGAGTGCAGGTGCATCGTTTGTCCCGTCACCGGTAACTGCCACAACGTGGCCTTTTTGTTTCAAGCACTTTACCATTAAAAGCTTATCAAAAGGCGAAGATCTCGCCATCACACGGATTTTATCAACCTTTTGCATTCTTTCTTCGTCTGTGAAATTACGAAACTGGGCACCTTCCACCACTTCGTCGTCACATATTTCTTGACCCGGATCATGTATCCCACACTCGGTGGCGATGGCTTTTGCTGTGAATATGTTGTCGCCTGTTATCATCTTGACCTCAACTCCTGCAAACCTGCATGTTTCAATAGCCTTTTTGGATCCAGGTCTACACGGGTCCTTCAAGCCGACGATCCCAAGCAAAGTTAACCCTTCTTCGGTTAATTTTTTAAAATCGGTGCCTTCTGAAACCTTTTTATGCGCGAAAGCAATGCATCTGAGACTACTTGCGGCCATTCCTTCGATTATATTCTCCAATTTTTTTCTTGAATCGCCATCGATCACCGTTTTACACCCGTTGCTGTTATAATATTCTGAACACATTGCTAGCACCATCTCTGCAGCTCCTTTCCAGTGAACATGAATAGTGCTGTCATTGTTTCGCCTAATCGAAACCCCACTTCTTTTTTTCTTCGAATTAAATGTCTCGACATGAACAACAGCCGAACATCGTTTCAGTTTCTCCATATCCATACCTAAATCCTCAACCGCCCACGATAAAATCGCTTTCTCAGTTGGTGAACCGGAGTACTCTTGTACCATTCGTGAAGCGTGTTTGAATACCGTACCTGTGGTATTCAGCCCAACTGCCTCATGGAGAAGTTCAAGGACTTTTAACGCAATAGCATCAGTACAATGTTGCTCTATGTACTCGAGACCGAGCCAGAATTTTGTTACTGTCATCTGGTTCATTGTCAGAGTCCCGGTTTTATCAGTGCATATAACCGTGGCGGAACCCATGGTCTCACAAGCGGATAACTTCCGAACCATCGCTTGATCAGCCATCATTCTCTTCATAGAGTATGCAAGTGTGAGGGTTACCGCCAATGGTAAGCCTTCAGGTATGGCCACCACCACAATAGTCACTGCTGCTGAGAATATACCCGTAACCGAATCTAGTATTTCGCTTACACTCGTGCGTTTTCCATTATACTCTTGTTTACCATTTTCATCTTTTGTGCTTCCCGTGAAGTAACGAATTAACATAACCGAAAGAACTAGAAAAGCGACCGCAAGACCTACCTTTCCAATTGAAGAAGTAAGCTTGTTGAGGCGTGATTGTAATGGCGTTTGCTCGTTACTATCGCCCGTGATGGAACTCATCATCTTCCCCCAAGCAGTGTTCATCCCGACTGACAACACTAGCATCCGACAATGCCCATCAGCCACTTTAGCACCAGAGATTAAAAACGGATTACTGGCGGCGTTTACATCTATTTGGTCACTCTCGCCTGTCATGCTCGACTCATCCACAAGCAATGAGTGCCCATCAATAAACAACCCGTCCGCTGGAATCTGATCTCCTACATTCAAAACCACAATATCTCCAACAACTATATTGAATATCGATAGCTTGTGTCTTCTCCCTTCTCTAACAACATCAATCTTGATATTATTGCTTATTTTCGACAGACTGTCAAACTGTTTTTCCTGTCTAAAGTTACTAATAGCGGATACAACAATAACCAAAAAGACAGCAATAAGTATACTTCCACCTTCATACCATCCCTCTTTGATTCCGTCTTCTTTGATACCAAAACCAAGAGAAAGAACCGCGCACCCCATCAGTATGAGAATAGTGATATCTTTAAAAGCCTCGGCCACAAAATAGAACAAACTCTTTGGAGGAGGTTTTTCATAAGTATTGGAACCAAACGCGGCTGCCCTTTCGTTTAAATCTTGACCATCGATTCCATTTTGAAGATCGGTATCAAGGGCTTTCGCTAAACCCTTGACACCATTAAACATGTGAAGCGTTTCCATGTCTTTGTTTTGTACGATATTAACAAGTTGCGTTTGATCAATACCGTAGAAATGATGTTCAGACACCTCTTTGGTATTGATACCGACCTTAGGAACAACGTCTTGTGGGATGATTTCGATAACAGAATACGTCGGGAATTTGGTAACGGGGAGTGCCTTGGCGATGAGGTTTTTCGCTACGGCCTTTGAGAAATATATGGTAAAGTAGGCACGGCGCCATCTCTTTTTGGCTTTGGTAAGGTTAAGTGTGGCTGTGCCTATGTTATACAATATGTCGTGCAAAGGTTGAATTTCTGAAACCATTTTTGTAACTGTTTGTTTGCAAAGTAAGGAAAGGCTGACGGGGAATGAATAATATAATAAATATGCTGATGAGGATATATTTTCTGGTTACATTGGTGCCACCCCGTTTATATACATAATAATACATAGAAGGCGCGAAACTTCAAAGAAATTAGTATATGGGAATATTTTGTAACTTAAATATGTTGTGTTTTGCTGGAAGAGAAACACGACATTACGTCAAGTGTGTTATTTTTTTCAAACTAAAACTATTTCAAGCTATTCTAAACCATAACCTCTTTAAACCTATTTTTTTACAACCATAGATCCACTGGCGAAGCTTTATTGGGGCGGGCGGGGGCGGCCGCCCCCCCCCCCCCCCCCCCCCCCCCCGAATTTTCTATATCAAAATTTTTTAAAGGGAAAAATCTTAAAAAAAAAAAAAAAAAAAAAAAAAAACTAGTCACGAAAAGTTTGAAAATTGCATACAAAATTTCTCTGTTGGTTGTGTAAATGGAATTGGTCTTAGAGCCCACAGTGATAATGATGGTTTGGAATTTCATTCCGTCATGTTACAATGCCAAATCATTTCAAACTATTCTAAACCATAACCTCTTTAAACCTATTTTTTTTACAACCATAGATCCACTGGCGAAGCTTTATTGGGGCGGGCGGGGGCGGCCGGCCCCCCCCCCCCCGAATTTTCGTGCAGAAGTTCCGACTATATAGTATTCGTATAGAAAATTTTGGAAATATAGGGTTTCGACCCCCCGAAATTAGTGACTTCCGACCCTCCGGCGACTTCCGACCCCCCGAACCTTCGGGTCAAGGTTCGCCTTGCTGAACTCCATGTATTATAAGCTCTAAACATATACTTTGATGAATAGCAACAACGAGAGTTAATGTGTAGTGAGAAACCAATAATTTGTCTTCATTGTCGGAACTAGAATAACCAGATGAAGTACTATTTTGGGTTTTTTTTCTTGGAAGAGAATGGTAGATAGTTTGGTAGCCTTGCTGAAACCAACTCGCCAATTCATACATGCCGTAACCCGCCAAGCCTAAAAACCGAACTTATATGGAGCACCCTAAGGTCGTGTGTAGTGGAGGTCCATGTGGGGGGGGGGGGGGGGGCTTCATAGGGTGATATGGCCTTCCATAGTGCCGGGAACACCGACCCCTCCGGCGCTATGGGGCGTTTTGGGCGGTAGCGTTATGGAAATGGCGAGAGAGAAGCACTGACAAACTAATTATTATATTATTAATAATATTATTAATAAGAATATGTTGATGATGAACAAGATGATTAGAGAGATGGATGATGGTTTTGATGATCGGAGAGATGAAGATGATGATGGACAAGCTTTAGCAAATTGGTGGTGCTGGCCATTGATGATCGGAGAAAAGGAGCTGGAGATGGAGCTGAACAAAGTGATAAGGGCTGAACGACGACAACGACGGTGGTGGCGGTGGTAGGTCCTAGTGGTGGCTGTGTGTGTGTGTGTTTGTGTGTCTGTGTGAGTATAGAACAAAGGGGAAGGGGGTAGGTTTGGTTTGGTTTCGGGATAGTAATAGTAATAGTAATAATAAGGAGAAATGCCATACAAATGTAACCAAGTTTGCTTGGTATTCTAATTAAGTAAAAAAAAAGTAATAATAATAAACAATAGAAAGCAATGATTACTCAATGATTTATAAAACCCTATAAAGCCAACACCCACTACACACATATTTTTCCAAAAAGCCTCATAGAGCCCTCTACACATACACACTAAATGATTAAATTTTGGCTAGGTTTAACAATTTGTTAATGGTTTTAAATAATCCATCAACAAAATAAAAATATTAAGATGAACCATATTATAAAGATAAATATTTTATTAATTCGGAAATTAAAGTGTAACTTTTTAAAAGGTGAAATCACTACTAGAAAAAAGCCCTTTCTTGACACACATTGGGTGTCAAGAAAGAGGTCTGATGACAGGGAAAAGAATGTCAAGGATGGCGGTGTCATAAATTTAACATGACATATTTTCGCGTGTCATCTGTTTATGACACACATTTATGACAAAATTTATTGACACGCGTTATAACACTTTTTAATGACAGTTTTTGACGACACATTGTATGATAGAATTTTATGACGTTCTTTGCGTGTCATAATTTTTTAATCTAAAAAAAAATTCTATAAAATTACATGGTGCAACCCCGTTAATTTATATAACATAGAAGGCGCGAAATTTCAAAGAAACACGACATTACGTCGGTCATATCGTTGAAATTTATTTTGTCAAACATCCTTCATATCATTTGCAAATAATATAAATAGAATTTACTTTACATTTTTTGTGATCCATGACATGATGACGTAAACATTACATATAAAGTCTAAATCGAAACCCACGCTTATACTTGAAAAAACTGTCTAAATCGAAACCCACGGTCATATCGTTGAATTTAATCATTTGCAAATGTTCTAACATATTGATATGTTTCCCGGTGTAAATTGATGGTAAAGAAAGGTTACATTTTGGAAGGAAGTACTATTGAGGTAGTAGTAGTCAGCTCATGTGGGCGTGATGCAATTTTGAAGGATCATTAATATTATTATTATTATTATTATGTATATTTAGTGATGACCTTATTTTTCTTAATGAATAAAAATCTATATCACAATTTCTTAAAGGGAAAAATCTTAAAAAAAAAAAAAAAAAAAAAAAAAAACTAGTCACGAAAAGTTTGAAAATTGCATACAAAATTTCTCTGTTGGTTGTGTAAATGGAATTGGTCTTAGAGCCCACAGTGATAATGATGGTTTGGAATTTCATTCCGTCATGTTACAATGCCAAATCATTTCAAACTATTCTAAACCATAACCTCTTTGAACCTATTTTTTGTACAACCATAGATCCACTAGCGAAGCTTTATTGGGGCGGGCGGGGGCGGCCGGCCCCTCCGAATTTTCGTGCAGAAGTTCCGACTATATAGTATTCGTATAGAAAATTTTGGAAATATAGGGTTTCGACCCCCCGAAATTAGTGACTTCCGACCCTCCGGCGACTTCCGACCCCCCGAACCTTCGGGTCAAGGTTCGCCACTGCATAGATCCTTTCAAACCTCCGCCTCACTACTTTTCATAATATACAACTTAATACCAAATTAAAAAAAAAAAAAAAAACAAACAAAAAGAACCCACAAGTTCCGCCCAGATCTGTCCAGTATAGTAGACTGAACTCATTCGGACCAAGGGCTACAATGGGGGTTGGGTTTTGTTTGGTCCGTCCAAAAGAGGGCCATTGTGGCCAGTGGCGAAGCTTGAGAAAAATAGTGGTTGGGTCCGAAAATCACGAGACCCAAATTTTTTTTCCTATCGGTGGAGGCCGAAAGATTAAATCTGTGGGGGCTGAACTCAATTCATATAAAAATTACCTACGAAAATCGCAAATTTCCACCACTAAACCAGAAAATAAGGGGCGGAGAACCCCTAGCCACCATGATCATTCGCCATTGATTGTGGTTGCTCTTAGGGTGCAAGGTATCCTTGGTTCCCATGCTTCACTTGCCACAACATCTTTTTCCTCCGCATTAACATCACATCAGTTTTTTCCATTATTTACTTTTTACTTGCTACGACTTGTCAAAACCATATGTATCATAGGTGAACACAACGATTTCCACCTCCATGATTCAACCTAGATGAGTTTTTTTTCCTTATTACGAACCACAGTCACCAAAAATATTACACAATTCGTGCGTCTCACAAACCACAAGCAATTTTTAAATTTAAATAAAAATAGAAATTATTAGCTCAAAATACCTATTTTATAATATTATTTATTTAAGAGGTAATATTAGTTTAAAAAAAATTGTTTAAACAAAGAATAAATTCCGAAATAGTTAAATATAACAATTCCTTTTAACAAATAATACACGTAAATAAAACATAGCGTAACATAATAATAAAGACAATGGTTAACATAATTTGGTATGTGAGTATGAGAAATATGCTCCACGAGATCCTATCAAAGTTAGAGATGAGTATCCTCGTCACGTAACTCATAAATAATATCATCATTAACTGCCTTTGGTAGTTTCGACATCCATTTCATAGTCTGAGCATATCACATGACCTTCATCCTTCCATATAATATTATACAATATAAAACAAGCATACATTATATTTTGTCTTCGCAATGGTCGTTTGGCTTGCTAATAGTCTGATTATGCCCCCAACATGCTTTTAGCATACCAAAAGCATGTTCAACATCATATATTGCGCTTTCTTGAGCAATCTTGAACCTTTTACGTTTTTTTCCTCTGTTAATGAGGTAATGTTTTAACAATAGTTAACTTGTTAGGATAGATGCGACTGGTAAAGGACAGTATGGTCGTTGTTTGAGCCTACCACACCAAATAATACATGCCAAAACCATGTATCTTGTGACGTGATGTCATCAAGGATAATCGTTGACATATTATGGTCACCTCTCATGAATTGTCCTCACTATTCGGCAAGTCAACTCTTCTAACCCAATGAGTACAATCAATATTGTCAATCATCCTAGGAAATCCATGTATGGTTTCATGTGCGTCATAAAACAATTGAATATCCTTTGACATTGGTGCACGTACAAAATCTTCCATACAATCTAACAACATCACCATAAAATTTTTGAAGGATCTCTCGTGAAGTGCCCTCTTACATACACAAGTATTCATCAAAGGCATCTACACATGCACGAACAACAAAGGCGCATTTTTGTATACAAGTGAAGCACATTTTCCACATTACATCACATTTTGTTTAGAGAAATGTGAAATGACTCTTCATGTCTTTTACTATATACAGGAATAAGGATTTCTCATTCAAAATCTCCTTCTAAAATCTGTCATCGAAGATTGGATTTTCAAGATTTTTTTTTTTGAGTTAGTCGTTGCAATGCTTCTTCTCAGATCTTTTTGTATATAAGTTCTTGATGAACTCCATGTATTATAAGCTCTAAACATATACTTTGATGAATAGCAACAACGAGAGTTAATGTGTAGTGAGAAACCAATAATTTGTCTTCATTGTCGGAACTAGAATAACCAGATGAAGTACTATTTTGGGTTTTTTTTCTTGGAAGAGAATGGTAGATAGTTTGGTAGCCTTGCTGAAACCAACTCGCCAATTCATACATGCCGTAACCCGCCAAGCCTAAAAACCGAACTTATATGGAGCACCCTAAGGTCGTGTGTAGTGGAGGTCCATGTGGGGGGGGGGGGGGGGGGGGCTTCATAGGGTGATATGGCCTTCCATAGTGCCGGGAACACCGACCCCTCCGGCGCTATGGGGCGTTTTGGGCGGTAGCGTTATGGAAATGGCGAGAGAGAAGCACTGACAAACTAATTATTATATTATTAATAATATTATTAATAAGAATATGTTGATGATGAACAAGATGATTAGAGAGATGGATGATGGTTTTGATGATCGGAGAGATGAAGATGATGATGGACAAGCTTTAGCAAATTGGTGGTGCTGGCCATTGATGATCGGAGAAAAGGAGCTGGAGATGGAGCTGAACAAAGTGATAAGGGCTGAACGACGACAACGACGGTGGTGGCGGTGGTAGGTCCTAGTGGTGGCTGTGTGTGTGTGTGTGTTTGTGTGTCTGTGTGAGTATAGAACAAAGGGGAAGGGGGTAGGTTTGGTTTGGTTTCGGGATAGTAATAGTAATAGTAATAATAAGGAGAAATGCCATACAAATGTAACCAAGTTTGCTTGGTATTCTAATTAAGTAAAAAAAAAGTAATAATAATAAACAATAGAAAGCAATGATTACTCAATGATTTATAAAACCCTATAAAGCCAACACCCACTACACACATATTTTTCCAAAAAGCCTCATAGAGCCCTCTACACATACACACTAAATGATTAAATTTTGGCTAGGTTTAACAATTTGTTAATGGTTTTAAATAATCCATCAACAAAATAAAAATATTAAGATGAACCATATTATAAAGATAAATATTTTATTAATTCGGAAATTAAAGTGTAACTTTTTAAAAGGTGAAATCACTACTAGAAAAAAGCCCTTTCTTGACACACATTGGGTGTCAAGAAAGAGGTCTGATGACAGGGAAAAGAATGTCAAGGATGGCGGTGTCATAAATTTAACATGACATATTTTCGCGTGTCATCTGTTTATGACACACATTTATGACAAAATTTATTGACACGCGTTATAAC
Source organism: Ambrosia trifida (assembly GCA_028751855.1). Classification (NCBI taxonomy): domain Eukaryota; kingdom Viridiplantae; phylum Streptophyta; class Magnoliopsida; order Asterales; family Asteraceae; genus Ambrosia; species Ambrosia trifida. Next base: position 36,293,515 of record CM054127.1, read on the forward strand.
ACTTTTTAATGACAGTTTTTGACGACACATTGTATGATAGAATTTTATGACGTTCTTTGCGTGTCATAATTTTTTAATCTAAAAAAAAATTCTATAAAATTACATGGTGCAACCCCGTTAATTTATATAACATAGAAGGCGCGAAATTTCAAAGAAACACGACATTACGTCGGTCATATCGTTGAAATTTATTTTGTCAAACATCCTTCATATCATTTGCAAATAATATAAATAGAATTTACTTTACATTTTTTGTGATCCATGACATGATGACGTAAACATTACATATAAAGTCTAAATCGAAACCCACGCTTATACTTGAAAAAACTGTCTAAATCGAAACCCACGGTCATATCGTTGAATTTAATCATTTGCAAATGTTCTAACATATTGATATGTTTCCCGGTGTAAATTGATGGTAAAGAAAGGTTACATTTTGGAAGGAAGTACTATTGAGGTAGTAGTAGTCAGCTCATGTGGGCGTGATGCAATTTTGAAGGATCATTAATATTATTATTATTATTATTATGTATATTTAGTGATGACCTTATTTTTCTTAATGAATAAAAATCTATATCACAATTTCTTAAAGGGAAAAATCTTAAAAAAAAAAAAAAAAAAAAAAAAACTAGTCACGAAAAGTTTGAAAATTGCATACAAAATTTCTCTGTTGGTTGTGTAAATGGAATTGGTCTTAGAGCCCACAGTGATAATGATGGTTTGGAATTTCATTCCGTCATGTTACAATGCCAAATCATTTCAAACTATTCTAAACCATAACCTCTTTAAACCTATTTTTTTTACAACCATAGATCTACTGGCGAAGCTTTATTGGGGTGGGCGGGGGCGGCCGGCCCCCCCGAATTTTCTATATCAAATTTTTTTAAAGGGAAAAATCTTTAAAAAAAAAATAGTCACGAAAAGTTTGAAAATTGCATACAAAATTTCTCTGTTGGTTGTGTAAATGGAATTGGTCTTAGAGCCCACAGTGATAATGATGGTTTGGAATTTCATTCCGTCATGTTAAGAGGAGTGATTATATTCATTCTATTTTGACGGCTATTGGAGGATTTTCGAGGACAGCATATGATCGCACACATCAAAACAAAAAATAAAAGGGGGAAGCAGCTCATTGGACAAATATTATTGGAGGCGAAGCTTTTTGGCACAAGTAATCATCTTTGGATTAAAAAAAAGAAGCCATGACTTCGATCTCTCACCAATCAAGTGACACGTTCTTCACCGCCATGAGCGGCTAATCACCCGTGATCCTCTCCGGGTGAATGGTTAGTTACTAGAACAAGGTTTTATGTTTGTCAAACAATTGAATTGAAACTTTGAATGTTTAAACTTTTGGTTTTGATTGTGGTTTATTTTAATATTGATGTTGAACGTTATTTGAATGATATGCTTGTTTTGGATTTCATCAACCAACACGGTTTCTTAGCGATGGTCATTGAATATTTACAAGTTGTGTCTTTCAATATTGCGAGTCATTAAGATATTGTTAGGTGATAGTCAACCGAGTCAACAGTCGCGGTCTAGTTATCGGCTGTCAGCAAGGTCATTAATCAACCTTCTTTATCAATCATATTAATCCACATATCATGTCTATGTGATATCAATTGGCAAACTAAATAAACCTTGTCTAAAGTGATTAACCGGGATCCTGGAGAGGTCACCATTTTTTATATTGTTTACAAATCACTTTCTTTTAAGTCGTTTTTATTATTTGCAAATCAATCAACCAATCAATTTTATATTTCCGTCTAGTTTAATTTAGTTGTTAAAAAAATAACACTTTCCCCAATACTCCTCGTGGTTCGACACCCGACTTACCCTAACTAATAAGGTAGTTGGTCTTTTCTAAAATTCTTATTTTTGACCGGTCCTTCGACACCGATCAAATTTTGGCGCCGTTGCCGGGGAGTCGTGCGCAAAGTGTTTTTTTTTCTTAGTTAATCATCATATATATATATATATATATATATATATATATATATAAAAACCCCCTCAAAAATCCAAAAATATTTAGTTTCTATTTGTTTTGTTTATTGTTCAGTATTACGCTCGGTTTTCTTGTTTGTTTTGTGCAGGTAACTCTTCAGTTGCATGCATCATACAAGACATTCAGGGAAGTCATCTCCACTAGTGTTCGATCCAAAGATTGAGAAAACAGCTCGGCAGAACCGAGTATTTCATCGAGAGAAGACGGTTTTACAATCTCCAATTTCACATTTCAAATCAATGGAGAACCTGAACCTTACCACTGAACCAATGCCCCAACCTCAATTTTCACCCACTCAAAACCATCCATCACCCAATACATTCGCCACTTCTGAACCTCCACCACAATCCAGTACTCAATCACCACAAATTCCACAAATTCCACAATTCCCAAACTTTGATAATATTCCACCATCACTTTCACAAACATCATCTTTACCACAACCAACCACAACTCACACTTCTCCAATAACCTCTCTCCCAAATTTTGAGAGATTCAATCCACAACAAGGCCAATCTTCGGCACAAGACCCACCCTTCACTCAAAAACCTGTGACCAGTCACTCTTCTCCTTATGTGAGAGTGATTCCCGATGATAACACCATAAACCCAACTGGTACACAATTCCCACATACTTCTACAATTCAATATCCATCATTCAGTTTCAATCAAAAACCTTATCAAGGCAACTATGAGTATGATGATGGGGATTTGGATGGGGATGAAGGAGATCATGGGACATATCAGTTGGTAAGGCCACAAAATTTCAATCATCAAGGGTATCAAGCATTTCCAGAAGCTCCAGTTAATCCTGCACCTAGACAGCAACCAGCGGTGAATCGACCTTTGAGACCTAACCCAAGGAATGCAATACCTCCAACTAATAATCAAGCAGGCATTCCCATGAGGTTCGAGAGAGGCCCGGTGAGAGGTATTGAAAGCCACTTCAGACCTGCTATTGTTCATAACCCATCAGCAGTGGTCATTCCACAACTGCATGGTAGGTCATTTGAAGTGAGGTCACAGGCAATTCAGAGTTTGCCTAAATATCATGGGTTAGTGACTGAAGAGCCGTACATGCATCTTGGGGCCTATGATGCAAGATGCAACACCATCGGGGGACAAGGGTTTTCACAAGATGAAGTGAAGTTGGTCCTCTTTCAATTCACTCTCGAGGACAAAGCACAACAATGGTTCCAATCCCTACCTTCAGCCCTTATCCGTACCTGGTTGGAAATGCAGCAACAATTTCTTGATGAGTTCTATACAAGTCAGCGAACAAATGATGCTAGGAAAAACATCAGGAACTTTTCTCAACAACCAGGCGAGCTCTTTCATGAAGCACTCACTCGCTTCAAGATGATGATCAACAACTGCCCACATCATGACATCCAGTTGTGGGAGTTGATCAACTCTTTTTATGAGGGACTACACTATGAGGATCAAGGTGCGTTAGATTCTATTTCGAATGGTACTTTTGGCACTAACGATGAACAGGTTGATTGGGAGTACCTTGAGAGGAGAGCTGAGACAACAAAGAGGAAGGCACAATCTTCAAGACATTCAAGACAGGCAACTGTGAAGGCTGCAAGTAGTGGTAGTGTTGTTGATGTGGAGAGAATAGCTAGAATAGAGTCTCAACTAGCTAATTTAGGTATTGGTGGACAACCCTTATGTGGGCATTGTGGGAATGTAGGACACATAGCAGATAGTTGCCCTAGTGTAGTTGGTGGGATGGAAGTGGTGAACCAGGTACAAGGGGGAAATAGGAATTGGTCAAACATGAACTCGAATACTTATCACCCAGGTCTTAAGAATCACCCAAACTTTAGCTATGGGAGTAGTAGTGGGGGATACCAAAAGGGTGGTCAGTCATTTGGGTTATCAGGTGGAGGGTTGAATGAGGTGATGAACATGTTGAAGGTTATTCAGCAGGATATTCAGGGCATCAAGCAAAAGGGTGAGGTACGTGATAAAACTGTTCAGGCTTTAACTACGCAGGTTGGGCAATTAGCTGGAGATGTGGCAGAGCTGAAGAAGGCGAACGGGAAGCTACCGAGCGATACTCAGGTCAATCCGGCACATCAATCATCATCAAACATGCGGAATGTGCGGATCAATGCGGTAAGTCTTCTGTCTAGTTCTAGAGACTGTGAAGGTGAATAGGATCTAATTTCACAAACGACTCATAAAAAGTTAAAAAAATTATTTTGTGAAAAGTTTTTCAGTGAAAATTCCACTATGGTTGAGGATAAGTGTGGGGAAGTTAAACCTTCCCCATTCCCTCCAGCTGCAGGGGAACAAAATAAAACATCAGTTTTGAGAGAAACCCCACTAAAGGATGAAAAGTGGGAAGAGTTTATAAAAGTGAAAATCAATCGACCATTACTTGATGTTTTAAAAGAAGATCTTGTTCATGCTAAGAGTTTGAAAGAATTGAGTACCCAAAACCGACACAACAAGCTGCCAAAACAGTTTGATTTACCAGTAAATGTTCGTGTCGCGTTATTGGGTACATGTCCACCGAAACTCCAAGACCCAAGAACGCCTTTAATTCCAATACAGATTGGAGAACTTAAAATTGACAAGGCATTATTGGATCTTGGAGCGTGTGTTAGCATTCTTCCAGGATGTATCTACGACCAATATGATTTTGGTCCTTTGAAAGAGGTCGACATCACCATGGTGTTGGCAAATCAAAAAGCGATACGTCCTAGGGGAATGTTAACGGATGTGATAGTCAAGGTGGAGGATTGTTTTTACCCAGTGGATTTCTTGGTAATGGATTGTGATTCTAATAAAAAAGAGACACAACCCATGGTTATATTGGGTAGACCGTTCTTGGCAACTGCACACGCAGTGATCGATTGTGCCAATGGGACGGTTAATATGAGGTTTGGGGAAAGAACACTGATTTTAAATGTGTTTTTAAGTTTAACTGGCCCAAATGCCGAGGAAGGGTGTTTCATGGTTGACAGGACTGAAGAAGCTGGAGTCAAGAAAGGTAAGAAGAAGAAGAAGAAGAAGAAAAAAGTCAAGAAACGAGTCAAGGTCAACCAGGAGGGCATGAGAGTAAAAGCTCCAGATCCTAACTATGGGATGGCTCATGAATTATCGCAAGATAGAGAGGATGCATGTATAGTAGCTGAGGGATGCAAGCATCCCACTCGCCCACCATGATTAGAACACCAGGTAAAGTCAGGCTGAAGACTGTAAACTTAGCGCTACCGGGAGGCAGCCCGAAATTTTATTTATTTTCTTGTTTTTGTTTGTTTCTTTAATTGCTTGTGTGTTTTTATTTTTGTGGTTGTTTGCTAAGTAACTAATCATTGCGGGTGGTAGTTAATAGTCGCGTATGTTGAGATTGGTGGTTGGGAAAGAATTGGGTAAGCATTAAAAGCACCATACATTGGGGACAATGTATCCCAAGTGTGGGGATGGGGGACCCTAAGGAAGTAAGGCGGAATTACTTACCGTTGCAAGAAAAATTGGGAATTTTGAAAATTTTTGAACAATTTTAATGAAATAAAAAATATTGCAAAGTAGTCCCTTTTCTACTTGATCAGACATAAAAGCCAAATTTTCAATCACCAAAGAGTCTTTTGCCAAATATGAAAAACGAGATCCCTAATCATGGTTGCCCCTTTAAGTTTCATGAGAGTGTTTCTGGTGAGCGTTTTTAGAGAAGATGAAAAGAGATGCCTAACTAGGGGTAACATGCTTATAGGATTTGCATATGCTACATGTCGGCAGCCTATTTCCCTACATTGTGAGATGTTGAGCCTATTAGATGTTTATTGATATAAATGTTTCGTTTCATGAGAGTAGGCCAAATGTTTCTTTGTTACAGAATTTGTGTAATTCGATACATGCTAAAGCTTTAGATGATATGTGCGCATAGATGAGAAAGGCAATGTAGGAATCCATTTGTTTGTTTGATACCTTTGTGTTGTTTGTATTGACCCATTCGTTAAAATTCACCATTAGTAAACCATGTTGAGCCTAAACCTTTCATTTGTTAAACCTACATCATTACCCAAATCGACTCGTTTACCTTGTTGAATAAAAACGTTGACATCCAATGTGTTCGCCTTGTTTATTGTTTGAGTTGTTCAATGTTGAAAAAAAATACAAAAAAAAAATGAAGTGATTGTTATGGGTCAATTATGCCCAAGTTTGTGTGTTAGTATGTTCTTGTGATATGTTAATAAGGATGTTCAATCATTTGTGTCAAACCGTTTGTTTTCGAGCCATTTGTGAACCAAATTATCCTACCTTTACCCGAAGCCCAAAACCCGTAAGTCCTTTTGATATGTGCACAGTTTATAGCTTATGTGTGATTGTTATACAAACCTATGATAACGAAGTTGCATTCTTGGTTTTCTGAGTGTCATATACTAGCACATTACACGCTAGTCCAGATATTAAACCGAGAGGAGTGAACATTGTGAGGGGTGTGTAGCATATGTAGATGATAATAAGCATGTTAGTTTTGGATAGGCAAGTCTTGTTTTGAATTGCGCAACATTTGTTCGCCAGATTGTCAATCTCGATTGTGTAAGTCTATGGGACGGGTATGATTGGGGACCTTGGAAAATCGATAGGTAAAGGAATTGGAGGTGGCTTGTTAATAAAGTGAGTCATGTTTTGAGATGGTTTGATTGGGGACAATCAAAGGTAAGTGTGGGAATGTGATGGACGGGGTCAATCATGGTGTTTAAGACGCTTAATTGTGTGCTTTTAATGTCGTTTGAGTGATTATATGCCTTGAATTAGATAACTACGCTACATTGTATGATTGCAGGTGAAGCGGTTAAAATGGATGGACTTAAGATGGAATTGTGTACCGTGTGTGAGCTGAAGGAAAATGATCAAGTCGCGTACACTTGAAAGCGGGTATGTAAAGTGATAGGTGTTCATAGACGCTGGAGCATTGAAGAGGAACTTTGAATAACCCAAGAACACCCGAGTCGGGGGCCACTACTACTAAATAATAATAATAATAAACTAATAATAATAATAATACGAATAAATATAATAAACGTGAAAGACTAATGAAAAAAAGTCCCAAGGCCCAAGAATGGATCAGTAGGTTAAGAGGAGTGATTATATTCATTCTATTTTGACGGCTATTGGAGGATTTTCGAGGACAGCATATGATCGCACACATCAAAAAAAAAAAAAAGGGGGAAGCAGCTCATTGGACAAATATTATTGGAGGCGAAGCTTTTTGGCACAAGTAAACATCTTTGGATTAAAAAAAAGAAGCCATGACTTCGATCTCTCACCAATCAAGTGACACGTTCTTCACCGCCATGAGCGGCTAATCACCCGTGATCCTCTCCGGGTGAATGGTTAGTTACTAGAACAAGGTTTTATGTTTGTCAAACAATTGAATTGAAACTTTGAATGTTTAAACTTTTGGTTTTGATTGTGGTTTATTTTAATATTGATGTTGAACGTTATTTGAATGATATGCTTGTTTTGGATTTCATCAACTAACACGGTTTCTTAGCGATGGTCATTGTGTTGGAGATGTTGCCTTCAGCCCACTTATAGGCCCAGTCGTTTGAAGCCCAGTATGATTAACTTGTTGAGCAAGATTAGCATAGGGTTTTAACCCTAATTTAGGCCTATAGATACTCTCTTGTACTTGTAATATTTGTATCACTCAATAAAACAATACTCCAGTTGCCCCCGTGGACGTAGGTCAGTTTAGACCGAACCACGTAAATACTTGTGTTCGTGTGCGTGTGTGTTCTACGATCCTAACAACTGGTATCAGAGCTCAGGCTCTAGATCGAAGAGAAAAACACATACCGGTAACCACCTCTGCCATCCGCCGCCGCCACCCTCCTCCCTACGCCGCCACTCTTCCTCCCCTGCTGTCGTCAGCCGCCAACCCGGATCTAGGGTTTCGGCACCGCCTCAAATCCTCAACCCGCTTGCAAACCTCTGTCGTTACCCGTCTGCTATCCTTGTTCGTCTACCATCTTTATTGTTGTTGTGCCATAAAAGAAAAAAAGGACAAAAGAATTAGTTTGTTTTGTCTCTTGTGATTTGTGGTTTTTTTTTTCTTGCGTGGAATACAAAGAAGAGAAAACAGTACATTTCTTGAAGCATAAAAGAATTATAGTATAATATTCTTTTGTGGAGTTTCTTTTTGGTCAACACTTACAAGAAAAGAGTGGTATTATTATTATTATTATTTTTTTTGGCTAGTTTCCTAGATATTTAGACAAGAGACAATGTCTGAAGAAGGAAAAGTCAAGGTAGAAAAATTTGATGGGAAGAATTTTGGTTGGTGGAAGATGCAAATCAAGGATTTGCTTATACAGAAGGAGTTAGATGCTGCACTAGACCCTCCCCCTGAGACCATAACGAAAGAATGGATGAAACTTGACAAGAAAGCACAGTCAACGATTCGGCTTACTCTCTCCATGAATGTAGCTTACAACATTCTGGAACAAACCATAGCGCGTGGGATTATGGAAGCTTTGTCCGACATGTACGAGAAGCCGTCTCCTGCGAACAAAGTGTTTCTGATTCAGGAGTTAGTCAATATTCGTATGAAAGAGGGAAGTTCTGTTACTGAGCATATTAATTTATTTAAATCACATTTGACACGTTTGTCTTCTGTGAACTTTAAGATAGATTATGAATTGCAGGCTTGTCTATTGTTATCCTCATTACCTGACAGTTGGTCAGGCACAATCACAGCAGTCACAGGGTCAGTTGAGACTTTGAGTTTTGGAAGAGTTCGTGATTTGTTACTGAATGAGGACTCCAGAAGAAGGAACAATGGAGAATCAAGCTCGTTGCTCAGTACTGAAGGAAGAGGGAGAAGTAGTAACAGAGGAGGAAATAAGGGTAGGTCAAAGTCAAAACGCAGGAGCAAGTCAAGACCTGGAAAGCCAAGGAAAGACGTACAGTGTTGGAACTGTAAGGAGTTTGGGCATTTCAGAAGTCAGTGTTCTGAACCTGCGAGAGAGAAAAGGGAGGTGAATGCTACTACATCCTCAGATTCAGAGGATGCTCTTATTTGCTGTATTGAGAGTTCTGTTGAAGACTGGATTATGGATTCAGGAGCGTCTTTCCATGCTACTTTTAGCACGAAGAAGATGAAGAATCTGCGAACAGGTAACTTTGGTAAAGTTCGTTTGGCTAATAATCAGAGTCTTGATATTACAGGAATTGGCGACATAGACCTTAAAACTCCATTGGGAACCATTTGGACCTTGAAGAATGTTCGGGCCATTCCTGGTTTGAAGAGGATGCTTATATCCATCGGTCAGCTTGATGATCAGGGATATGATGTTCACTTTGGTAGTGGACAATGGAGAGTTGTTAAGGGCAGTATGGTTGTTGCTAGAGGCAAGAAGAGAGGTAGTTTGTACATGGTTGAAGCATCAGTTGATGCAGTGAACGCAGTATCGAGTGACCAGAGTCAGACAAAGTTATGGCATCAAAGACTCGGGCACATGAGTGAAAAGGGGATGAAGATGCTTGTTGCCAGGGGAAAACTTCCAGAGTTGAAGAAGGTCGAGTCAGAATTTTGTGAACCGTGCATCCTAGGCAAGAAAAAGAAGGTGACTTTTGTGAAGACTGGGAGAACACCGAAAGCTCAGAAATTGGAGCTTATTCACTCAGATGTATACGGACCGACATCAGTAGCTTCACTTGGAGGTTCTCGCTACTTTGTGACCTTCATAGATGATTCAACACGCAAGGTATGGGTTTACTTTCTTAAACATAAATCTGAAGTTTTCGATACTTTTAAGAAATGGAAATCTGCTGTTGAACTTGAAACTGATTTGAAGGTGAAATGCTTGAAGTCGGATAACGGTGGTGAATATATCAGCAAGGAGTTTACAGATTATTGTGCTGATAGAGGGATCAAGATGATAAATACAGTTCCAGGAACTCCGCAACAGAATGGAGTTGCAGAGAGGATGAACAGAACATTGTGTGAAAGAGCCAGGAGCATGAGATTGAATGCAGGGCTCCCAAAGATGTTCTGGGCCGATGCAATTAACACAGCAGCGCATCTTATCAACCGTGGACCCTCAGTACCCTTGGGATTCAAGCTTCCTCAAGAAGAATGGAAGGGCAAAGCAGTTGAGTATGATCACCTGAGAATCTTCGGGTGCAGTGCTTACGATATCAACCCAGAAGGTGACAAGTTAGATGCCAAAGCAAAGAAGTATATCTTCATTGGATATGGGGGTGATAAAATGGGCTACAGGCTTTGGGATTTTGAAAGCAGAAAGGTAGTCAGAAGCAAGCATGCTGAGTTCAATGAAGAAGAATTGTACAAGGATAGAAACTTGGATAAGTCAAAGGTTCAGAAAGAAACAGTTGAGTTTAGTGTTGAGAATCAGAAGAAAGAATCTGTCACAGGGCCCGTAACAAAATCTGAAGATGACACAGAACCTGAGACTGAAGATGGTGAGAATGAAGAGTCAGTGGGAGTTTCTGACAGTGGGAGTTCAGAGTCTGAAGACGAACAGTCTCCACAGCAGCCTGACCAGTCTGATACTTCGGTCAGGAGATCCACCAGAGTTTCTAAAGCGCCGGACAGGTACAGTCCCAGTCGTACCGGCCCCTCAGTTAATTATATTCTCTTGACAGAAAATGGTGAACCAGAGAGCTACTCTGAAGAAGTCAAGATGAAGGACTCGTTCCAGTGGGAGCGAGCAATGAAAGAAGAAATGAGTTCACTAGACAAGAACAAGACTTGGGTTCTTGTAAAGCTTCCGCAAGACAAGAAAGCTCTTCAGAATAAATGGGTTTTCAGGGTCAAAGATGAACATGATGGTTCTAAACGGTATAAAGCCCGTTTAGTGGTCAAGGGATTTCAGCAGAAGAAGGGAGTTGATTATGATGAGATCTTCTCTCCAGTGGTGAAGATGACCACCATCAGGTTAGTTCTGAGTATTGTAGCAGCAGAGAATTTGCATCTAGAGCAGCTAGATGTGAAAACAGCATTTCTACATGGTGACCTTGATGAAGATATTTACATGGCACAGCCTGAGGGATTCCAGGTTATTGGAAAAGAGAATTGGGTGTGTAAGTTGAAGAAGAGTTTGTATGGTCTGAAACAAGCGCCAAGACAGTGGTACTTGAAGTTTGATAATTTCATGGTGAAGACCGGTTACAAGAGATGTGAAGCCGATCACTGTTGTTATCTGAAGAAGTTCAAGAGTTCGTATATCATTCTACTTCTATATGTAGATGATATGTTGATTGCAGGATCAGATATGAATGAGATCAGCAAGTTGAAGAAACAAATGTCCAAAGAATTCGAGATGAAGGATTTGGGTGCAGCTAAACAGATACTCGGGATGAGTATCTCCAGGAGCAAGAAAGATGGATCTTTGACACTATCCCAGGAAAAGTACATCGGGAAAGTGTTAGAGAAATTCAATATTAACAGTGAGAAGACCAAGCCTAGAAACACGCCCTTGGGAAGTCACCTCAAGCTTACCAAAGTTCAATGTCCCAGAACCGAAGAAGAAAAAGCTGATATGGCTAGAGTTCCGTATGCATCTGCAGTAGGTAGTTTGATGTACGCTATGGTGTGTACAAGACCTGACATAGCACACGCAGTCGGACTTGTCAGTCGGTTTATGTCAAATCCGGGAAGAGAACATTGGGAAGCAGTTAAATGGGTGCTTCGTTATTTGAAGGGAACGTCAAAGATGGGGTTATGTTTCAAAGGGAAGGATTCAGTTCTCAGAGGTTATACAGATGCTGACCTGGGTGGCTGCAAAGATACATTTAAAAGCACCACAGGTTTCGTTTTCACAGTGGGAGGAACTGCAGTCAGTTGGATGTCCAGACTTCAGAAAAGCGTGGCTTTGTCCACAACAGAGGCAGAATACATGGCTATAGCTGAGGCCAGTAAGGAGCTAGTATGGTTGAAAGCTTTTCTAGCAGAGTTAGGGAAGAAGCAGACTGAGCACTTGTTGCACTGTGATAATGAAAGTGCAGTAAAACTTGCTAAGAATCCTGTGTATCACAAGAAGACGAAGCACATCGGGATAAGGTATCACTTCGTGAGAGGATTGGTTGCTGATGGCACAATCAACTTAAAGAATATCTCAGGTGCTAAGAATCCAGCAGACATGTTCACTAAATGTGTAACGTTGGATAAGCTGAAGCTGTGTGGAGCTTCAGCTGGTCTCCAGGAATAATGTTGAGGAGATCGGGGTAACTGGAGGTGCATTGAAGATCAGGGGAGATCTTATTTACAGAAGTACAGAAGAGATGGTGCAGTTCGTGGTCCGAAGACACCAAGTGGGAGATTGTTGGAGATGTTGCCTTCAGCCCACTTATAGGCCCAGTCGTTTGAAGCCCAGTATGATTAACTTGTTGAGCAAGATTAGCATAGGGTTTTAACCCTAATTTAGGCCTATAAATACTCTCTTGTACTTGTAATATTTGTATCACTCAATAAAACAATACTCCAGTTGCCCCCGTGGACGTAGGTCAGTTTAGACCGAACCACGTAAATACTTGTGTTCGTGTGCGTGTGTGTTCTACGATCCTAACACATTGAATATTTACAAGTTGTGTCTTTCAATATTGCGAGTCATTAAGATATTGTTAGGTGATAGTCAACCGAGTCAACAGTCGCGGTCTAGTTATCGGCTGTCAGCAAGGTCATTAATCAACCTTCTTTATCAATCATATTAATCCACATATCATGTCTATGTGATATCAATTGGCAAACTAAATAAACCTTGTCTAAAGTGATTAAACGGGATCCTGGAGAGGTCACCATTTTTTATATTGTTTACAAATCACTTTCTTTTAAGTCGTTTTTATTATTTGCAAATCAATCAACCAATCAATTTTATATTTCCGTCTAGTTTAATTTAGTTGTTAAAAAAATAACACTTTCCACAATACTCCTCGTGGTTCGACACCCGACTTACCCTAACTAATAAGGTAGTTGGTCTTTTCTAAAATTCTTATTTTTGACCGGTCCTTCGACACCGATCACCTGTTTCAAAAAATTCCGAGAAATTTTTTACAAAATCCGGCTCTAAGAAACTCCAAAAGTGATTGACCTTATTTTTCTTAATGAGTAAAAATCTATATCACAATTTTTTAAAGGGAAAAATCTTTAAAAAAAAATAGTCACGAAAAGTTTGAAAATTGCATACAAAACTTCTCTATTGTGTTGGTTGTGTAAATCGAATTGGCCTTAGAGTTTCCACAATGATAACGGTGGTTTGGAATTTCATTCCGCCATGTTAAAATGCCACATCATTTCAAACTATTCTAAACCATAACCCGTTTAAACCTATTTTTTTCTTATAAAAGTACTTGTATTAGAAGTAGCAAAGGGAAGATGAGTGTGTTTCCCAAAACTACAAGCAGAACAAACTTTATTATTAAAAACACCACATTTAATAAATTTAGAAGTTTTAAAAGTTTGCAAAATAGCTGGACCAGGGTGGCCAAGCCCTTGATGCCATATGTCTAGCTGCAAAGGTAGAGGCGGTGTTGAGGTTGGTGATGTTGGACGAGCTGAGAGTGTAGAGATGCCCCGAGTTATTGCACCGTAGGATAGGTTTCTTGTTCTGGAGATCCTTCACAGTAAAACCATAAGGGTCAAATTCTATGGAAAGTTGATTGTCAGTTGTAAAAACGACGAACAAATATTAGGTTTTTAACAAGGTTTGGTGCATATAGAACATTTTTAAGTTTAAAGGGTGGAAAAGGGTGAGGGTAAGGTTATGTCACCCTGTCCAAGTACAGGAATGGTTTTGCCATCACCAACAATTATATTACGAATAATGCTAGAATTAAAAATAGACGGAAATATATCAGATTGAGGAGACATTTTATCTGACGCACCTGTGTCCATGGTCCAAGACGGGTTATTGTGATGGAGAGCCAAATTGTAGAGAGCATGGGCTATATCTGTTGGGCTGTAACCTGCTATGTACGACTAGGCTGAAGAGGACCTGGCATTTTTTGGGCCTAAAAGACCCTGACCTGTTGCTGCTGTGTGAGTCGGGGTCACTGTAGCTGGGTGATTTGGATAGGGACAAGGAGCAGAGGTGTGACGCGAGGGTAATTGATTGGTGTGTGGGTTTGGGCCGGCCCACGACATAAATGGGGAGTAGGAGTTTGGGTGATAGGGAGGTGAGCCATAAGGGTTGGGAAACTGTGAAGAAAATTGGTTTGTTCGACCTCAGGCGATAACGGTTGGAGTCAGTACGGTTTCGGTCACGATTTTCAATGGTTTTGTTGTTGTTTTCGGTTGTGTTAAAGAGGGCCGTCCCGGCGGTTTGTGAAGATAATTTTACTTGGGTCGTTTGTCTTTCTTCGACTTGGTAAATGCGAGAGCGGGTGTTGTAAAAATCGGGTAGGGGCTGGGTTTGCTAAAGAATAAGAGATATACTCTCGTATTGGTCAGTTAACCCGGTTAGGATTTGGAGAACTAGTTGGTTTTCGGTGATGGTCGAGCCAAGGCTAGTGAGTTGGTCATAAAATAGTTTCATAGTTTGACAATAGGCAACTATATTAGGGAATTGTTCAACTCGGATATTAAAAAAATTGTTTTGGAAGGTTATGGTGTGGGATGCCTGGTTGTCAAGAAAAAGATTTTTGAGGCGACACCAAGCATCATAAGCGGTTGTATTATTAATCATGATGGTACGCATAAGGTCTTGAGGTATGGTACCCTAGATCCATTATAGCACAATGGAATCGATGCGTTCCCATGACTCGATGTGAGATGGTTTTTCCGACTCTTTTTCTTTGTCTGTGGAAGAGGACGCGGCAGTGGCTCGAGGTAGGAGGTGGTCGTACACTTCGTAGGCCTTACAATGGATTTTGAGAAGCTTTGCCCAGGTGTTATAATGTTCGGTTTGGCTGTCAACGATTAGTGGTATGAAGTTTTTTTATGTTGGTGACTGTGACAGCAGGGTCAATGGTGTGTGAAGACATAATCGGAGAAGGTATTGGGTGGGTTACGATCGGAAAAATATGGTGAGAAGGTTGGCGACAGAAAGAATATAGGGTTAGAAGGTGAAGACTCTTGATACCATGTAGAAGATTATGGTTCAATCATAGATAATCTCTTTAAATACAAAATACAATCCTAATATTATGGTAAGAGATAAATACAATTGATTACAAATTTATAATATACTAAATTGTGCATTGGTTGGTTGTACCTGATGCTTTAGGGGTGGTTTGTGCATTAGTTGACTGTACATTGTGCATTAAAGGTTGTATGTGTAGTGTTCTAGAAAATACAGCTACTCCTTCATCATCCTTATCTTCTCACACACCTCCTACTTTACTCTCTCTCTCTCTCCAATGGCTTCTCTCTTCAGCAGAGACCGAATCCTAGGCCAATCTAGAAGAGACTCCACCAGTTCAACCACTACCACCACCACCATAACTAACTCCATTAAATCATTGACACTAGACCCACTTCCATCACCATTCGGTGACCTGACACCAACCTTAACCCTACCGACCTCCGTGACACCGCCTACGAGATCTTTATGTTGGAAATATGGTGAATGGATGATATTGAAATTATAATTTGATAAATTATAATTATTAATAAGACCTTAATGTGGTGAATTAAAGACTAGAACTCTTGAGTTTTATGTCTTTCATTAAAGGTTTTTATGTCTTTTAATTAGAGATTTTATGTCACTTAATTAGAGTCTTTATGTCTCAAATTAAGTCTTTAATTAAGAAGACTTTTCATACATCCATGTTCTTATATATAATGGAAGGCTTTATGCCTCATTTGTGTGCATATATAGGAGATACAAAGGTGTTGAACCTGAAAAACTAAAAACTCACTCACACACAACAGAAACATATATTCTCTCGCATATGTTATCTATATAAGAGGCTGCATTCTTGTGTTCCGGTTTCTTTTCAGGCAAGTGTGATAGTCCGCAGTGCACCGCGCCGCACTGTTGAACCGGTGTACCCTGGGAACAGACGACGAATCTGTTTAAGGGAATTGTGTCAAACACAAGCCCGGTTCCTTTTTCTATTATGTTATAGTGTATTTCAGCAAGTACAGAGACTCGGAAACCATGCGAGCTTCATATACTAGAGGCGTAGCGGCTACTGCTATGTAAGTATTTTCTAACAAACTTAAACAGATTAGTAAAACAGACTTTCGTGTAGATTGGGAACCAATCTTTAAACCTTCTTCTTAAGGACTTTTTGGTTCACGAAAGTTTGTAAATATTTTTCTTTTGAAATATGTTGTGGTACATTGAATCGGATTAAATTTGTGATTGAAGTGAAATCTTTAATCTGAATATTCATGGTTTTTCGGGTTCATGGGTTTTGTGTCGTGTTTAGATAAACCGAAATATTAACATTCTAACATGTATATACACGGTTTGAATTTCTAATTATAGTATTAGAAAAGACATGATTTTATAAACCCATGTAAAAACGTTTGCTAACGTTTTCTTTCTAATTAGCGTATTAGAAAGATAATTTCAAAGTTTTGAAATGTTTACATTTTCTAATGAGAATATTGGAAAATAAAAAGTTTCGAAATATAAGGTTTTGAAACATGTATTTCTAACAAGCGTGTTAGAATCGACGGCGTTGAAAGAATAACGTGTCATGAAACATTTCTAATAAACGCATTAGAAATAATTAGTTACAAAATCGTAAGTTTAGTTTTAAACTTATATATTTATTTTCTAACGAGAGTGTTAGAAATTAATGATTTTGTAAAGACAAAATAAGGTGTTTATAATTTTCTAACAAGTGTGTTAGAAAAGATTATTGAAGGTTTTAGTAAAAATACTAATTAAAACTCCAAAGTTGAAACTTAAAAATAATAAGAATACCATTAAGTTGGGTCAAATATTCTTAAAGGTTTTAATGGGATGTTTTAACTCATGGGTTTATGGAGAATTGGGTGTTTCAACCTTTTCAACATTTAACCGGTTTGGTTAAAATTTGACAGTTTTGAACGAGTGAGTTTGAAACGGGTATATTTTGGAAAATCCAAAGTTAATACCATTTATGTAAATGGTTTAATTTTCTAACGAGAGTGTTAGAAACGGTTTATTTTGTATAAACCAACAAGGTCTAAAACGATTGTCATAATCGTGTATTTCTAACAAGCAGGTTAGAAACGGTTGAGAATATAAACCAATGACCTTTAAAATGATTTTGGTAATCATTTATTTCTAAACGAGTGTGTTAGAAAAAGGTCCATATGATAAAACGTGTAATCGTTTGTATTCTAACAAGTATGTTAGAAATGGTTAATTTTGAAACCGTATCTGTTTATATGGTACACGTATAGTTTCTAATGAACGAATTAGAAATGGTTAATAATGAAAACCATATACTCTAACAAGTGAGTTATGAATGGTTTAAATAATAAAACTATATTAGAGTTTATGGTTTTGATTTGTAATCAAAAGATAAATATGTATAGTTTATGGAAAATACTTGTAAAAGTAGAAATGTGTTGTATTAGTAAAACATGTCTTTTACAAATTATATATGGTTTGATACTTGTATGAGAAGTATGATGACTTAAACCATATAATAGTCTAGAGAGACTATTTAGTGTAAAACAACTTGATGTTGTTTTGGACATATTTACTTGTTCGACTACTTGTGAGTAGTTAAGTATAAACAACTGTGTTGTTTTAAACAGTGTATTGAGGGAGTACCTCAAAACATGCCACGAGACGATATAATTGTTATTATTTCGTCGAACGGTAAAGTGTTGAAGAGAATAACACTTTGAGATTTGATGTTTATATATCTTTATATGAATCCGTTTAAATATATATGTAAAATGTTATATATATTTTGGATTATATTGAAATTATAATTTGGAATCTTAATGTGGTGGATAAAGAGTAAACTCTTGGAGAGAGTTTCATGTTTTCTAATAAAGTTTTTATGTTACTTTATTAGAGCTTTTATGTCAATTTATTAGAGGCTTTATTTATAAAATTAAGTCTCTAATTAAGTGACTAAGAAGAAAAAAACTCTTCATATATTCCCATTAACATAATCATGATCAATGTGGCAAGTGTTTTGAAGTTAAATACACGAAAACGAGATATGTCATCTAATGTTGAGAGCATTTATGTAGAAATGCACAAATGTAGTTTTGATGACTATAACATATGATAGAAATATATGTTATTATTCATAAGTCTTTAATAAATATTGCGAGATTTATTATAAAAGACTTAGAATAGTGATGGATGTGTAGAGTCTCTACAAACCATCAATGTTGGTTGAATTATATGGAGGATTCGTGATATATTTTGGGAGAGTCACCCAATAAATAGTTTCAACAAAATATATACATATCACTTAGGCATATGTGAATGTCATGTCGTTGAGTGTCAATCTAATTGACTTGTTGATGATGAATATGTTCATCAAAGTGACTTATGTTAAGACTTATGTTTAAGTCCTAAAGAGTCAATGGTGAAGCCTTGGAGATTAAAGGCAAACGAGTCTTGATCCTAATGGATAGAATTAATTATGGTTTTGAAGCATTCTTTAAACCAATGTTTTGGAATGATAAACAAAATCTCATTTTGTGTCTAAACTAAGACGTGAATGTTAGGGAGAGATAGTGAGTTATCTCTTAAGGCTGTGAAGAATCAGAATGAGGCATCTTCTGTTCACATGCTAAGTATTCGTAGTCTAAAGCATGCTAGACTAATACTTGTTAATTTAGATGCTCCACGGAGAATAAATTAATTTTGAACATTCAAACATATGTGACGACATAAGAATGAATTTTGTAAAAGCAAATATATAATTCATTAAAAAGGATGACTCGAAAGGACCGAATAAATAGTTCATTGGTTATGATACTATTTAGCTGAATATGAGGAGAACTCATATAGCTCAGAAAACGGTTCGTGTGAGAAATATGGGTTGAGTAATACAATGGATGACCTCTATAACACAAAGATATAGATAGTCTCTATCTTATCATGGGTGTCTAATGTCATCAAGAGTGATATTACTCAAACTTAATCAAAGTGCAAGCAATGTGGGGGGAAGAGCCATTTAAGAAACAATCCGTAGGGATGTAAAAATGGTACTTGAGAAGTTTTCAAGCTACATATGAAAGGAATAAACTTTCATCACCCCATTTGGTAGTTATCCAATAACACTTAAGTGTGGAGGTGACTTGCATTTGAAAATAGAAGGTTTGATATGAACGGGTGTGATTTTGGGAAGCACAAATCACACGAACCTAGAACAGACTTGTTATAAGTCAGTCCTATTATGTGGACAAAATTCTTGAGAAGTTCAATGGAAATGACTCTAATGTGGCTAGAACTTTCATTGACACGAGTTAATGTCTAGCTAAGAATCGAGGTGAGCCTGTTAACCAATTAGAGTACTCAAGAATTATTGGCAGCCTGATGTATCTGATGAGTTGTATCAAACCAGACTTAGCAAGCTAGCTAAGTAGATACACAAGCAACCTAAGTTCAATTCATTGGAATTACGTGACACAGGTGCTTTGGTAATTAGGATACATACGAGACTACGAACTGCAATATGAAAGATATCCAGCAGTTGTTGAAGGTTACTATGATGCGAATTGGATATTTGACATGAATGATTCCAAGGCAACGAGTGGGTATTTATTCACACTTGGAGGTGTTGCGATAATGTGGAAATTACCTAAGCAACCGTTTATTGCTAGATCTACGATGGAATCATAATTCATCGCTTTAGATAAAGAGGATGAATAGGAAGAATGACTACGTCAATTTGTTAAAGATATACCTAGGTGGCCGAAGCCGGCATTGGCCTAATGCATACGCTGTGATAGTCAATCGATAATTGACAGAGCTCATATCACAATGTGTATCAGTAAGAACAGGTATATAAGACGTAGGCATAATACGGTACGATAACTAATTTCTACAGGAGTTATCACTGTTGACTACGTGAAGTCAAAGGATAACATCGCGGATCCGCTAAACAAAAGGCTTAAGCAGAGAGTTAGTTCAGAAGTCGTCAATGGGAATGGGGCTAAAGCCCATTAAAGGCTAGGTTTATGCGAAGGAAACCTAACTCAGCTGACTGGAGATCCCAAGATCTGAGTTCAATAGGACAACCTAATTGTATGAACTGGCGAAGGTCACTGTGGGGGGAGAGTTGGTGGAAACCCCACATATTAAAAAGGGAGTTTACTATAAGATGTAATAAGCTTCCTAGTCCATTCCTAAAAAGTGACAAGGTTGAGGTTAAGCTTATGGCTTTTAATGATCTGACTGAGGTAACCAGTCCCAGTAGATCACCTATGTGAGAGAGAAGTGGGGTCGCTTCGAAGGGTATTGTTGGGGCACAATACTTAATAGCTCTCGCAGAACCAGGCACGTGTCCATGACCACAACGGACACAACAATGAGGACTTGACGTTGTTAAGGAGAGTCTTGTGTGAAGCGTATTGTCGTCCACACAAACGGCAGACGAGTTCAAAGACATCGCGTTCTACTCAGAGCCAGTGGGCTAAGTGCGTTTCATAAGCGAAGGTTCAAAGGGTCACACCTACCTATCGTATGCAAAACTCAACTGTTGAAATTTAATCGGAATGAGGTTGCTTCTCAGAATTACTCCTATTCATGTGGGGGTTTGTTCGAAATATGTATGTTTTGATCAATCTCCATTCATGTGGGGGATTGTTGGAAATATGGTGAATGGATGATATTGAAATTATAATTTGATAAATTATAATTATTAATAAGACCTTAATGTGGTGAATTAAAGACTAGAACTCTTGAGTTTTATGTCTTTCATTAAAGGTTTTTATGTCTTTTAATTAGAGATTTTATGTCACTTAATTAGAGTCTTTATGTCTCAAATTAAGTCTTTAATTAAGAAGACTTTTCATACATCCATGTTCTTATATATAATGGAAGGCTTTATGCCTCATTTGTGTGCATATATAGGAGATACAAAGGTGTTGAACCTGAAAACTAAAAACTCACTCACACACAACAGAAACATATATTCTCTCGCATATGTTATCTATATAAGAGGCTGCATTCTTGTGTTCCGGTTTCTTTTCAGGCAAGTGTGATAGTCCGCAGTGCACCGCGCCGCACTGTTGAACCGGTGTACCCTGGGAACAGACGACGAATCTGTTTAAGGGAATTGTGTCAAATACAAGCCCGGTTCCTTTTTCTATTATGTTATAGTGTATTTCAGCAAGTACAGAGACTCGGAAACCATGCGAGCTTCATATACTAGAGGCGTAGCGGCTACTGCTATGTAAGTATTTTCTAACACTTTATTGCTGCTTGTCGTACCTCAACCGGAAAACCCCTCACTTACATTTCCAATAACAACAACAACAACAACAACAACAATAATAATAATAATAATAATAATAATAATAATAATAATAATAATAATAATAATAATAATAATAATAATAATGGGTTAGTATCTACTACACCAGATCGGGGTTCTAACTCGCCGTCACTATCTGGGTCACCGTCACAGAGATCGATAACATCTGCTGTTGCGTCGAAGATGAAAAAGGCGTTGGGTCTTCGATCTAGCTCATGTGGAGGGTTTAGTCCTGGGTGCTACTGGTCGGTCTGGTGGGAAAGTTAATAATAATAATAATAATAATAATAATAATAATAATAATAATAATAATAATAATAATAATAATAATAATAAGGTGGTGACGGTTGGAGAGTTGATGAGGGTACAGATGAAGGTTACTGAAGCTGCTGATTCCATTCGTAGAGCATTGTTGAGAGTGTCTGCTGGTCAGGTAGTGTTTGTGTTTTTGTGTGTATTTTATCACTAGTCATTTGTTGCAGTACCCGGCCCAAAAAAGATAATGTTTTTTTAGGTTTTTGGTTAAAAAGATTTTATGGTTTGAGTTTCAGATGCTTAGATTTGGTGAATTGAATTCTTATTTTATTTATTTGATAGGTAATGATTTTAATTTGCAGAATTTAATGGGTTATTTTTCTACTTTAAAGATGATGTGGATGCATAACAAAAAAAAATTTGAGTTGGATTGCTAGATCAGGCAACTGCATAATTTTTGGATATAAATATTAGACTACTAGGTGTGGAGAGGGGTGGCATTTTCATGATGGGCAGCCACTTAGGAGTGGAGGGAAAGACTGTTAAGACTGTTAAGGATTAGTTGTAAAGTTTTCTTATTATTGTTGATGTCAATTGATATCAGTTTGTTTATGCTTGAAGTTTTCTATTAGCAACTTTGTGGATAATAACTGTGTTAGAAGTTAAAATGGCTGAAAATGTGTTATATGTGAAAGTGTTTGTTCCGAGTTTAAAGAGCTGGTTAAAATGTGCGGAGGGGTTAACGAGAAACTAAGGGCATAACAATTGCTAAAAGTGGTGTTGGTTGTTCTAGATTGTCCTTTGGGGCGCATGATGAGCCTTTCAACTACTAGCAAACTGGGTTTGAAAAACAAGATTGTGTTTGGGACTGGGGATTATTGGCACGCGCCAACTTTAACAATGGGTTTTGTGGGAGCGGTTTTACAGACGGGTATGTCAGCAGATAGTCGTCTTCTTGGATTACGATGGTACATTATCACCCATCGTGAGAGATCCCGAATGTGCCTTCATGTCTGATCGGGTACTTTACACGCCGGTTTTCCTTCATTCTTTTGTACTCAAGCTATTGGTTTAAAATGTTTTTTGTTTGCAGATGCGTGCAGCTATATGCGACTTCTCTAAGTGCTTTCCAACGGCCATTATCAGTGGGAGGAGCCACAAAAAAGTCGATAGTAACTTCATTTTATTAGTTTTCTCTACTTATATTACAATAATGCCAGCAGAATGTTTTTCTAAACATTTCAAATCTTTGATGATTTTTTTTTTTATGATTTTGTTAAGTTAGATGGGGTATACTACTCTCGGAGTCATGGGATGGATACTCAGGGCCGGCTATGGCTAGGGGCGATGAGGGCGACGGCCCCAGGCCCGATTTCTCCGAGGGCCCGAACAACCTTTGCCAGATTAAACTTAAACAAAACTAAAAATAAATACACCGGATGTTTTCCGGTAGATAATGACGGCATTGCAGAGAGGACGAGTGTGAAGGAGAAGATGACTTGTTTTGTATATTTTTAAAATTTGTTGACCAAGTACACACTACCTATACTATATGCACATAAAAGTCCAACACTCAGGGTAGACTTTAATTTTTACTTACCAAGTATTAGTTTTCTCTTTTACTTTTCACTTTAATTAACTGTAATATCGATTACTAGTTTTAATCTCGGGAGCGTCCCGGGTTGAAATATTTAATATGACATAATAAAATATATTATTATTATTATTATTATTTTAAACAAATCTCTGCCATAAGTTATCATATTCAAATATAAAAAAAAAATCGAATCTCTGCGTCAGGGTATAAATCTAGTGCTATTACAAATGAATTCGGAAGTTTGTAATCGATCATTCAAAAAAGAACAAACATGAAATAAGAAAAAAAAAGTTAATTATTGAAATATCGAACGCATTAGTCTAAGGGTTATGTGATGCGTTAAAAAATTCATGGGTATATAATCGGGTATATAGTTCGGGTATTTGGGTATGTTGTTTCGGGTAATTGGGTCGGGTATCACCTAATCCCAGACCCGACCCAAACCCACAATTTTTTTTTAAACTAATCCCAAACCCGACACAATACCTGTCAGGTTACAAAAAATAGTCATTTTTTTCTCCGTTTTTATATAGCACTATGGTACTCGTTGGAAAGATAATAAAACACTCGTTAATTTGGTATAATTTTTTTCTTTAAAAAATCTTGTATATAAAAGATATTAATGTTTAAAAGTTACGGGAGGAAACATGAGAGAAAAAATAGTAAAGATTTAATATTTAGATTTAGTAGATTAGGCATTTAATAGATTAGGTTAAAGATTATAATAGATTAGGTTAAATAATATTTATTTCTTTTTTTTAATTGGTTTACACTTGCCACATCACATCCTATGTGGCATCTCTCAAAGGAGAGATTGCATAAGAGCATGACATGTAGGATTAATCACTTTGCAATATATATACTAGTTTATACCCCGGGAGCGTCCCGGGTTGAGAAATCTAAGTAAAGTGAATAAAATTAAAAGTATCTAAACTATAAAAATGACATCTGCCAATATATGATTAATGATTATTATTATTATTATTATTATTATTATTATTATTATTATTATTTTAAACAAATCTCTGCCATAAGTTATCGTATTTTAATATTAAAAAAAGGGTAATTGGGTCGGGTATCACCTAATCCCAGGCCCGACCCAAACCCACAATTTTTTTTAAACTAATTCCAAACCTGACACAATACCTGTCGGGTTACAAAAAATAGTCGTTTTTTTCTCCCTTTTTTTATATAGCACTATGGTACTCGTTGGAAAGATAATAAAACGCTCGTTAATTTGGTATAATTTTTTTCTTTAAAAAATCTCGTATATAAAAGATATCAACATTTAAAAGTTATGAGAGGAAATATGAGAGAGAAAATAATAAAGTTTTAATATTTACATTTAGTAGATTAGGTATTTAATAGATTAGGTTAAATCATATTTAAACCATATTTATTCCTTTTTTTAATTGGTCTAGAGTTACCACATCACATCCTATGTGGCATCTCTTAAAAGAGAGATTGCATAATATTATGACATGTCATAAAAAATGCTTTGGTTTATTATATATATAGATATAGATTAGTTTATTTCCTTGTTTTATCAAGGATAGTTTTTACAAGTTCTTTATGCCGTTTATAAAAAAAAGGAATACTTTCATCATTAAGAGAAATTCTTAAAGAAATGTTTTATTATATATATATATATATATATATATATATATATATATAATATGTGTGTGTGTGCGCACACGCGCGTGAATATAAATAAGTATTAAGGTTAAAACGATTATTGTTGTTTATCGTAACCATATTTTTGTTTTGATGATTTTTATAGCAATTATTATCGTATTATGGTTTTTTTTTATACATGATTAGGTTTAAATTATATGGGCCCGACTTATTTTAGTGGCCCCAGGCCCAAAACATTTTGACATGTCTCGAAGACGGCCCTGTGGATACTATATTACCAGCCCTAAAGTGTCTCATAGGTTACAGTCTATATGCAGACGCTGTACTTAGCTCTATTAAAACGTGTTACGGTTTGTAAAGTTTGTAATACAATGCCGAAGGCATGATTCACTGACTTTCTGACCCAATTTGTGAAGTCGTCATTAATATATATGATCGATTTAAACAAACTTGATGAATGCTTTGCACCGCCGCCGCAACGCGCGGCTGCAAAAATCTAGTTATATCCTAAAATACCTAAATAATATTATATTCCATTACGAAGGTCCTGTTGCAAATTCCTTTTCTATTATGGATCAGGCGGGGAAGTCCCAACTGTATCCGCAAATGTCAGGGGAGTCCAAGCTTCCAGGGCGGCATTCGCTGCATCATTTTGTTTATCTATGATCGACTCCAAGGCATCCATAACTTGTTCTAGTTTCTCACGAGCATGCGGATCAAAACAAGTCTTCATCGAAGCCAACTCTGCAAGAGGCTTAACCAATTTATCACTGACTCGTAGTCTCTCTACCACCTGCTTAAAACTTTCAATCCCTAGCCATCTCTTAGACTTCTGTGCATCTTCTTTCTGCGACGACCACGATAAAGTTGCAATAGCAATAGATATTCCCCACTGCACACCATTTGATTTCCGTATATTCCAGAAATTCTCGAAAAACAACACCATCACAATCTCAAAAATTATAGCAGCTCCGGTTATTCCAACAAACAACTTACTTTTGTGTATACCTTTGAATAAATTTCTTTTCTTCAGCTTCCTCGAGTTGAACTCATTAAACACTTGGCATAGCACAAAAGTAGTAAAAGTTATAGTGTTCTTCACCTTCTCTTCCACATTAAATATCGCTTCACCTTTAAATTGAAGCATCAATAAAACTGTAATTTGGAAAACAACTTGTGCAAATAAGTGTCTCCACATATACGTTACACATGGTTTGACCCGACCCACGGGTGGTTTAGTCAAGATTTCCTTAGTGGTCCCTTCTGTAGCAAGTACACGGGCACCCAAAGTATCGATGATTATATTCACCTGCAAGAGTTGAACCGCAGTTGAAGGAACCCCGCCAGAAATTACCACGGTTATGAAGTTAATAACAAGAGTTGCCACATTTACCGCGAGTTGAAACTGGAGAATATTTTGGATATCATTCCACCTTCCCGGCATTACTACGGCTGAAAGAGAGGCAATGTCTTCATCTAAAAAAACACTATATGAGCTCTTGTTGGCTACTTCGGTTTCTTGAATTTCTATAGAAAGTCCAATATCAGCTTCTTTGAGTGTGGATGCATCGTTTGTCGCCTCACTGGTAACTGCCACAACGTGTCCTTGTTGTTGCGAGCACTTTACCATCAAAGGTGAAGATCTTGTAAAGTTACACACCACTTCTTCTTCTTCTTCACATTCCTCTTGACCCGATCTAATTATTCCACATTCAGTGGCTATGGCTTTTGGGGTGAAATCATTGTCTCTGGTTGTCATCGTCATTTCAACTCCATCAAACGTGCTTGTTTCAGTAGCTTTTTCAGTGCATATAACCGTGGCGGAACCCATGGTCTCACAGGCGGATAACTTCCGAACCATGGCTTGATCACTCATCATTCTCTTCATAGAGTATGCAAGTGTGAGAGTGACTGCTAGTGGTAAGCCTTCAGGTATGGCCACCACCACAATAGTCACTGCTGCTGAGAATATACTCGTAACCGAATCTAGTATTTCGCTTACACTTGTGTGCTTCCCATTATATTCTCGTCTAGCGTTTTCATCTTGCGTGTTTCCCGTGAAGTAACGAATTAACATGACTGAAAGAACTAAGAAAGCGACCGCAAGACCTACCTTTCCAATTGAAGAAGTAAGCTTGTTGAGGCGTGATTGTAATGGCGTTTGCTCGTTACTATCGCCCGTGATGGAACTCATCATCTTCCCCCAAGCAGTGTTCATCCCAACCGATAACACAAGCATTCGACAATACCCATCAGCCACTTTAGCACCAGAGATTAAAAACGGATTACTGATGGCGTTTACATCTATTTGGTCACTCTCGCCTGTCATGCTCGACACATCCACAAGCAATGAGTGCCCATCAATAAACAACCCGTCCGCTGGAATCTGATCTCCTACATTCAAAACCACAATATCTCCAACAACTATATCGAATATCGATAGCTTGTGTCTTCTCCCTTCTCTAACAACATCAATCTTGATATTATTGCTTATTTTCGACAGACTGACAAACTGTTTTTCCTGTCTAAAGTTACTAACCGCGGACACAACGATAACCATAAAGACGGCAACAAGTATGCTTCCACCTTCATACCATCCCTCTTTGATTCCGTCTTCTTTGATACCAAAACCAAGAGAAAGAACCGCGCACCCCATTAGTATGAGAATGGTGATATCTTTAAAAGCCTCGGCCACAAAATAGAACAAACTCTTCGGAGGAGGTTTTTCATAAGTATTGGAACCAAACGCGGCTGTCCTTTCGTTTAAATCTTGACCATCGATTCCATTTTGAAGATCGGTATCAAGGGCTTTAGCTAAACCCTTGACACCATTAAACATGTGAAGCGTTTCCATGTCTTTGTTTTGTACGATATTAACAAGTTGCATTTGATCAATACCGTAGAAATGATGTTCAGACACCTCTTTGGTATTGATACTGACCACCTTAGGAACAACGTCTTGTGGGATGATTTCGATAACAGAATACGTCGGGAATTTGGTAACGGGGAGTGCCTTGGCGATGAGGTTTTTCGCTACGGCCTTTGAGAAATATATGGTAAAGTAGGCACGGCGCCATCTCTTTTTGGCTTTGGTAAGGTTAAGTGTGGCTGTGCCTATGTTATACAATATGTCGTGCAAAGGTTGAATTTCTGAAACCATTTTTGTAACTGTTTGTTTGCAAAGTAAGGAAAGGCTGACGGGGAATGAATAATATAATAAATATGCTGATGAGGATATATTTTCTGGTTACATTGGTGCCACCCCGTTTATATACATAATAATACATAGAAGGCGCGAAACTTCAAAGAAATTAGTATATGGGAATATTTTGTAACTTAAATATGTTGTGTTTTGCTGGAAGAGAAACACGACATTACGTCAAGTGTGTTATTTTTTTCAAACTAAAACTATTTCAAGCTATTCTAAACCATAACCTCTTTAAACCTATTTTTTTACAACCATAGATCCACTGGCGAAGCTTTATTGGGGCGGGCGGGGGCGGCCGGCCCCCCCCGAATTTTCGTGCAGAAGTTCCGACTATATAGTATTCGTATAGAAAATTTTGGAAATATAGGGTTTCGACCCCCCGAAATTAGTGACTTCCGACCCTCCGGCGACTTCCGACCCCCCGAACCTTCGGGTCAAGCTTCGCCACTGCATAGATCCTTTCAAACCTCCGCCTCACTACTTTTCATAATATACAACTTAATACCAAATTAAAAAAAAAAAAACAAACAAAAAGAACCCACAAGTTCCGCCCAGATCTGTCCAGTATAGTAGACTGAACTCATTCGGACCAAGGGCTACAATGGGGGTTGGGTTTTGTTTGGTCCGTCCAAAAGAGGGCCATTGTGGCCAGTGGCGAAGCTTGATAAAAATAGTGGTTGGGTCCGAAAATCACGAGACCCAAATTTTTTTCCTATCGGTGGAGGCCGAAAGATTAAATCTGTGGGGGCTGAACTCAATTCATATAAAAATTACCTACGAAAATCGCAAATTTCCACCACTAAACCAGAAAATAAGGGGCGGAGAACCCCTAGCCACCATGATCATTCGCCATTGATTGTGGTTGCTCTTAGGGTGCAAGGTATCCTTGGTTCCCATGCTTCACTTGCCACAACATCTTTTTCCTCCGCATTAACATCACATCAGTTTTTTCCATTATTTACTTTTTACTTGCTACGACTTGTCAAAACCATATGTATCATAGGTGAACACAACGATTTCCACCTCCATGATTCAACCTAGATGAGTTTTTTTTCCTTATTACGAACCACAGTCACCAAAAATATTACACAATTCGTGCGTCTCACAAACCACAAGCAATTTTTAAATTTAAATAAAAATAGAAATTATTAGCTCAAAATACCTATTTTATAATATTATTTATTTAAGAGGTAATATTAGTTTAAAAAAAACTGTTTAAACAAAGAATAAATTCCGAAATAGTTAAATATAACAATTCCTTTTAACAAATAATACACGTAAATAAAACATAGCGTAACATAATAATAAAGACAATGGTTAACATAATTTGGTATGTGAGTATGAGAAATATGCTCCACGAGATCCTATCAAAGTTAGAGATGAGTATCCTCGTCACGTAACTCATAAATAATATCATCATTAACTGCCTTTGGTAGTTTCGACATCCATTTCATAGTCTGAGCATATCACATGACCTTCATCCTTCCATATAATATTATACAATATAAAACAAGCATACATTATATTCTGTCTTCGCAATGGTCGTTTGGCTTGCTAATAGTCTGATTATGCCCCCAACATGCTTTTAGCATACCAAAAGCATGTTCAACATCATATATTGCGCTTTCTTGAGCAATCTTGAACCTTTTACGTTTTTTTCCTCTGTTAATGAGGTAATGTTTTAACAATAGTTACCTTGTTAGGATAGATGCGACTGGTAAAGGACAGTATGGTCGTTGTTTGAGCCTACCACACCAAATAATACATGCCAAAACCATGTATCTTGTGACGTGATGTCATCAAGGATAATCGTTGACATATTATGGTCACCTCTCATGAATTGTCCTCACTATTCGGCAAGTCAACTCTTCTAACCCAATGAGTACAATCAATATTGTCAATCATCCTAGGAAATCCATGTATGGTTTCATGTGCGTCATAAAACAATTGAATATCCTTTGACATTGGTGCACGTACAAAATCTTCCATACAATCTAACAACATCACCATAAAATTTTTGAAGGATCTCTCGTGAAGTGCCCTCTTACATACACAAGTATTCATCAAAGGCATCTACACATGCACGAACAACAAAGGCGCATTTTTGTATACAAGTGAAGCACATTTTCCACATTACATCACATTTTGTTTAGAGAAATGTGAAATGACTCTTCATGTCTTTTACTATCTACAGGAATAAGGATTTCTCATTCAAAATCTCCTTCTAAAATCTGTCATCGAAGATTGGATTTTCAAGATTTTTTTTTTTTTTTGAGTTAGTCGTTGCAATGCTTCTTCTCAGATCTTTTTGTATATAAGTTCTTGATGAACTCCATGTATTATAAGCTCTAAACATATACTTTGATGAATAGCAACAACGAGAGTTAATGTGTAGTGAGAAACCAATAATTTGTCTTCATTGTCGGAACTAGAATAACCAGATGAACTACTATTTTGGGTTTTTTTTTCTTGGAAGAGAATGGTAGATGGTTTGGTAGCCTTGCTGAAACCAACTCGCCAATTCATACATGCCGTAACCCGCCAAGCCTAAAAACCGAACTTATATGGAGCACCCTAAGGTCGTGTGTAGTGGAGGTCCATGTGGGGGGGGGGGGGGGGGGGCTTCATAGGGTGATATGGCCTCCCATAGTGCCGGGAACACTGACCCCTCCGGCGCTATGGGGCGTTTTGGGCGGTAGCGTTATGGAAATGGCGAGAGAGAAGCACAAACAAACTAATTATTATATTATTAATAATATTATTAATAAGAATATGTTGATGATGAACAAGATGATTAGAGAGATGGATGATGGTTTTGATGATCGGAGAGATGAAGATGATGATGGACAAGCTTTAGCAAATTGGTGGTGCTGGCCATTGATGATCGGAGAAATGGAGCTGGAGATGGAGCTGAACAAAGTGATAAGGGCTGAACGACGACAACGACGGTGGTGGCGGTGGTAGGTCCTAGTGGTGGCTGTGTGTGTGTGTGTGTGTGTGTGTGTGTTTGTGTGTCTGTGTGAGTATAGAACAAAGGGGAAGGGGGTAGGTTTGGTTTGGTTTCGGGATAGTAATAGTAATAGTAATAAAGGAGAAATGCCACACAAATGTAACCAAGTTTGCTTGGTATTCTAATTAAGTAAAAAAAAAGTAATAATAATAAACAATAGAAAGCAATGATTACTCAATGATTTATAAAACCCTATAAAGCCAACACCCACTACACACATATTTTTCCAAAAAGCCTCATAGAGCCCTCTACACATACACACTAAATGATTAAATTTTGGCTAGGTTTAACAATTTGTTAATGGTTTTAAATAATCCATCAACAAAATAAAAATATTAAGATGAACCATATTATAAAGATAAATATTTTATTAATTCGGAAATTAAAGTGTAACTTTTTAAAAGGTGAAATCACTACTAGAAAAAAGCCCTTTCTTGACACGCATTGGGTGTCAAGAAAGGGGTCTGATGACAGGGAAAAGAATGTCAAGGATGGCGGTGTCATAAATTTAACATGACATATTTTCGCGTGTCATCTGTTTATGACACACATTTATGACAAAATTTATTGACACGCGTTATAACACTTTTTAATGACAGTTTTTGACGACACATTGTATGATAGAATTTTATGACGTTCTTTGCGTGTCATAATTTTTTAATCTAAAAAAAAAATCCTATAAAATTACATATTTACCCTCCTGGATTTATTGTCATTTTATTATATGCAAAATAATTAGCAAACTAATAACAAAAACGCCATTTAATTATATAATCCATATTTATCTAATTACAAACTAATCCGAGACAACGTTTAACGTTTACAAAAATATATTGCATCGACATTACATTTCCTTCAAACAAGTTTCGATCATTTGAAAATAAATTTCGCGGCGTAGCCTAACCATTCTTCACGTACGACATCCATGTCCCCATCCCCGTAATGATCCGCTCCTCCCCCAACCTGAGACAACAATAAAATTAATACATTAGTCGAGGCCGGCCAATTATTTTACATAAATCATAACGAATCGCTACGTTTATTTAATGGTTACTGTGATATAAAGATACTAACCACTGCTAGCTTGCTGTCAATTATTTGATCATCTTTGCCCCATATTATGAGTGTTTTCTTCAGAATCTAGTGTGCCATCATAATAAAACGGGTTAATATCAATGATTGGTTGATTTGGGTTATATTCAGAACAAGCCAAATGAGTAAAATAAAGAAAAAAAAAGAGAACAGGTTTAAAGTCGCCAAATTTCTAATCTACTACTTCATTTACAGAAATGAATATTGAAATAATATGATTCTTGTATTCACAGTTGACACCAAGTATATATAGAAAATCTAAAAAAGTTGGACACAGAGTGTTTCGGATCAAGCCATCCCAACTTGTAAAAAAACTACCCGTTTTGACCCTAACCCATTTTGACAAATCATCTCTAAAATAAATAAAACGAACCTGGCGTATCTGGGCAGTGACATTGTATCCACCACTGTTCATAAAGTCCACCGTTGCTTCCTCCCACCAATCTAATATACAATGTAAGCGTCCTATCTAGAATAGTTACATCCAGGAAACACATGCTTGTTACATGAGATTGAGGTACAAAATGTCAAAATTGTTCAGATGTAGAAGGAACATAAGAAACTTACACGTGTCCAGTCTAAGCACGTATTGAATGACAGGGAATTATACGTCAGATAAGTGGCAGATAGGCGCAATGGGAGGCTCTTTAACACAGATACCTGTTCAAAAAAGTTGTAAAACACACAATATTCATATCATAAGGTAATCACATAAGGCATTAAAACTTGTGAGCAGGCTGTAAACTTGCAGTCAAGTTGTAAACGGGTTGGGCGGGTTGACCTTATCAAATATACTTTATAACTCTATTTTTAAAGGGTTGGCGGTTGATTTGTTTAGTTGAAATGGTTAAATAGATCAACATGAACATGAGTCAAGGGCGTCCAAGTATCCAGTTTAACATAAACATTGGCACCCAAAAATAAAGAAACATAAGTCGGATCCGTTACTTTTAACCTAACTAAAACATGCCTCAACTTACATTGTCCAATATTTCAACTCCTCCTTGAACCAAAGTTTAAAAGAACGGAAACGCGCCTCGAGGCGTTTTCCCTTCGCCTCACGAGGCGTAAGCCTCGAGGCGAACCGAGGCGTAAGCCCGAGGCGGAATTAAAAAATTAAATAAATACTTATATATCTTTCAAAAAATAAAATGCTAACTAATTTCATCATCAAATTCATCAAAAACATCAAAAACACACATAAAAAAGACATAAAATGTCACAAAAAGTCGAAAACATAAAAAATATACCTGAAAACCCACTGAGGCGCAACTTTTCATAACGCCTCAGTCCTGTGAGGCGCATACCACTGTTCAAATACCTGAGGCGCCGCCTCAGAAGCGTTTTCAGACCAAATCGCCTTGAGGCGCACCTCGAAGCGCACGCCTCAAGCGTTTTTTTAAACCATGCCTTGAACAATCTATTTCATGAATTTCATCACATAGAAACCACATTACGTTATTCCTGGCTAGCATGGGCACTACACATTAAAAAAAAAATCCAATTTAGTAGATGAAGTTAAAGTTGCAATTTAAACATACAATTTGAACACGCTCTTTTTCATAATACACCTACTAAATCAATCAAATGAAAACTGGCATATCATAAAAAATTATAACAGTAACAAATATCAAAAACTATAACAGTAAAAAAAAAAAGAGCACCAAGCGAGCCGCGAGCGCCGGCTAAAAGCGCCTGGTGGACTTTTTTTATATAAACGGTGCTCAGACGACATTGGAGGTGTCTATCTTATTGGTTCCTAACCAGTAAACTCACTGCCCTTAAACTGAATATTATAACAGTAAACTCTAATTAACTTTTGCTTAATATATAACCAATATTGAATCACACATATCTAAATGTACAGAAACATATAAAGACATAAGCATGTTTCCGTTTCAATAAAATTGCATATGAAAAATATATAACATGATACCATTACATGGTCACATTGTTGCTATATCCAATAGAAATGAATCACTCACTTTTCATATAATAGAGTCAAAGATACCTGCTTGAAGAAGCCATCAACTAATGCTATTGTCCAGAGGTTATTCTTGAGCTGATTATAAATGGCAGTAGTCAAAAACTCATATAAAGCATCCTATTTACTTACATGTGCACCAACTTGAAATCAAGAAATTAGTAAGCGCAAATGCACCAGCCTTCGATAGCATTTTGTGCATAAATTTCTAAAACAGAAGTGGCAAAGTAGCAGTTGAACATTTTTCTTTGTTAAAGCATGAATTTCTAATTAAAAAATGCATCTATTTCCAAAAAAAATGCTATAAAATACATACACAGTCTTTTAAACATAACCCATCATCTATAAACCAGAATAAGAACATACCTAAAAAATGCTATAAAATACATACACGGTCTTTGAAATTCGGTATCCAAGAACATACCTAAAGAAAGGGCGGAAGCTGACGCAACCATTAGTTAACATCGCTCGCTGCACCTTCGTCTTAATCACCCAAAGCCGCTCACTGCAAACTAAATGATGAGGTTGAGCTAGGACCAGATGAAGTAGGTTAACTGGAATCTACACGAACCCAACCGAATGTACGGCTTAATCGGCAAACACCACAATCATGTAAGGAATGATTTTTTTTCTGGTTAACATACCAAAACTAAAAAGAAATAATACTTAATCAAATGATTAGAGCCCTTTCGAACTGTCTTTTAAATTACTCATTTAATTGTTTGACTCATTATCCAACTTAATTGAATTCTCAACCACATATCATCTACCGATCATTATAGATTCAACAATTCAGCAAATCTGTGAATAATGTTAACTGTCAAAAATAGTGTCTCTGGTTGGAGATCAAAGTTGTGGTGCACCTGTTGAATTGTCAATATTATTAATAAATATAGATGGATAACCTTAGATGACCATGATCTAATATGATCTGATAACTGGTTAAAATTTAAACGTTATGATTACAAATTTTAAAATCCAACTGACTAAAAAGTTACCTCAATGAGACAGTCAATTAGTATACAACTCTCATCTTCTCAATGACGTCAAATTGTTGTGTAATTCAGCGAGACGATGCTAATTCTGTAAAGAACCAAAATTAGGTCTCATTTAAACTTCTAATAATACTCTAATAAGAGAAAAGGTCGTAAACATTGAAAGATTTTATATTTCACCCGTTGGAGAAAAATATAATCAAAATCAACCTGTTTTAATGTAAATAGATCAAAATTATCTCTAGCGAGTACCAATAAGAAAGGTGAATATAAATTTAACGATGAACACGATTTTATTAGTTTGATTTTCTACAATTCTCCATTTCTGTTAAGGAAATATCTCATATATCTCCCAAACCAAACCCAAACTATAATTAGTAAAAAACGATTAAAAGTACCAAAAATTTAACAGAATCACCCACTTTTGCAGCTTCTTATGAATTTGTTCAAGACCCTTCAACTCTTGTAAGCAGTTTTTTTAATATTTTTTTTTTGTTTTATTACTTGAAATTAGAACTACCCAGAAAGATCTTGGATCCTAATACCTGATCTTAATACCTGAGCAATCCACAACTAAAATAAACTAATCTCCAAAACCACACTCAGATCTACTATCCACACAAATTAATATTTAACAAAGAGAAACACAAACAAAGAGGCGTGAATCAACGAAATAAAAGAAATAAGTCTCCTACACACATTCACAAAGAGGAACAAAAACAAAACCCTAAAACAAAGAGGCGTGAATTAGTACCTGAAGCGACGGAGCTATGGTGACGGTGGTGGTGGTCAGCGTGAATCGGTACCTTCTCCAAAACATCATCTGGTGGTCTTGAGAGTTGGGTTTTGTTATGAGAGATAGATGAGAGCGTGGGTGTCTTGTTACGAGAGGGGGGGGGGGGGGGGGGGTTTATAGAACACAAGGCATAATAAAGAACACAAGGTATAGCGACAAAACAGGTGACAAAATCTTATTTATCCAACCCAAAAGATTTACCCCCCAATATACCTAGAGTTCCACAAATATGGAACTCAAAATGATCAACCACAAATACAGAGTCTGTTGAGATTAACTGATGAAATATCAGTTGATCTCAACTATAAGACGAATACAACTGAAATACTTACAGAGATAATACACGACTGCTAATACAAAGATAAGACTAGACAATACACCTGAAAACCCTAAAACAATACAAAGAAGATGAAAGGTTAAGTGCAGGTGAGAGAGAGATGAGAGAATGAGACGATCAGAGAACAGTGCACATATTGGTGCCCTTTTATAGCTGGAATCCCTCGTAACAAACGAACCATCTTAAACCACACGATCAGATTTCCTGAAATGATCTCAACCGTTAGATCAAAACCTTATCAACAACTTAATAACAACCACACATCAATAATCAGACGTGTGACACAAAGCCCAGCCATATCTCTTTGGGCCACCACTGGGCCAGACAATTATAAGCCCAATACTGAAACAAGTCCAATACACATGAATTACAAATGAAAGCCCAATAAGCCTTTTTAACACTTAAGTTAACGCGTTATATTACTTTGGAAAAGCTCACATCGGTCTCATTTGAAAATGACCAACAAAGTGTTAGGAATTTACGTAAAAAGCTCAGTCAGACCAAACCTATTAAACGATTTGATTCTTGTATCATCCCTTTCGCCATTTTATTAAGTTTATAATTTTGTAAGAATCTTGAAAAGTTATTATGAGCACTTTTATATGGGCCTTTAAAGGGATCCTAATGCGTTTAAATATTTTTTTTGTGTTTTTTAATGTTTGGAATTTGTTCCTTCCTTGGCACGTATTCTTTTTGGAATAAAAGATGCATATGTACTCTCAGACCCAAAAAGTAACAATTATCTTGGGTCATTAACATACCCAAAACAAGCATTTTCGACTCAAAGCCTTCGTTTAGCATAAATAAGCATGACTATTAAAAACGAATACATGAACCGGTTAATTATAATAAACAAATGCCAACATGTGTATTACATTAATAAT
The DNA here is from genome assembly GCA_028751855.1 of Ambrosia trifida. Lineage (NCBI taxonomy): Eukaryota > Viridiplantae > Streptophyta > Magnoliopsida > Asterales > Asteraceae > Ambrosia > Ambrosia trifida. The sequence continues at coordinate 36,330,689 of CM054127.1, forward strand.
TAACAAAAAAAACTAAATCTGTATTGTTTTAAATAACACCGATACCGCCATACCGGTACCAATCACAACATTATATTCAAAATTTTATAATATGTTACATTGTATTATTAAAATAATGACAATTTGGTAAGGTTAGATTGAGTCATTCTATAATAAAAAGCTAGACCTTGAAATTTATATTGAAACAAAGACAAAAATAAGAATGTTGGAATGAATTTTACAATAACTGAAAGTTAAAAGAACAGGAAAAATATGTATGTAACTATTAATTGCACGGATATAAAGACGGGTCAACTTCCACGAGTAGCAATTCAATTGCCCTCCTCTTCTTGCGTGGGGTTGGTCTGGAGGTGAACAAAACAACCTATTCCTGGAATTGAACCGGTGGAACTGAACCGGTAGAACCGGACCGACCTGAACTGGTCTGGGACCGTATTTCAGGAACCGGTTTTGGTCCAAGATATGAACCGCCGGTTCCCCCATTGATTTCGTATATTTTCCCCTAAAACAGAACAGATTTGGAAAAAAAAATGCTTTCAAAACCGGTATTTAATTATTATAAAAAATTGAAATTTTATATAAAAAAAAATTATATATAACAAAATTATACAAAAAAGTTTCTACACATACAAATATATACTCATACACCTTAAAAAGTGTGTAGATATCAATAAAAGTCGAATTTTACGTAAAAATAATAATTTTGTGATGCATTTTCTTAAAAAAAAAGTGCGCGTATGAATTGGTTCACGAACTGAAACCGAACCGAAATGAAACTGGTCTTTCAAACCAGCGAAACCGGTTTAGACACGAATCGGTCCCAAACACGAACCGGTTTGGAATCGGTCTGATTCCTAAAAAAACCGATTTGTGCACGTCTAGGTTGGTGTATGTGATGTTTTTCTAGTGTACGTCAGGCCAAACTCTATGCCATCCCACCCTGGTTAAAACAAAATTGTATAGCTGGAGTGGGTCAGTGAGCTCCCCAGAAGGGGAGTGTGATTAAGCACTGCTAAAATTGTAATTCGTCGTAAAAAATGGAGAATTGGACTTAAATAATCCTAATTTTGTCAGGTTGGAAGGCAATAATCCTAAATTGAAAATTGAAAATTGAAATCTAACTGACCTAACTTGTCTTGGTTTTTATTTCACTAGACGAAAACTAACTGGGGTTACGCCAGTTAGTTTTTTGCCTACGGGCATGCCATATTGGCAGATAATGTGTAAAAAATGTCCTGGTTGGCAACAAAATCAAGCAGAAAACTAACTGAGATAACTCAATTAGTTTTAGAGGTGTACAAAAAAACCGGTTAAAAAAAAAAACCGTTATTATAACCGAAACCGGTTTGAAAAAAAAAACCGATTTTTTTCCCAGTTATTCAGCACCAATGAACAAACTGGTTTTAAAACCGATTTAAAAAAACGCTTTTTTAAATATAAAACGGTTTTTTATGATAAACCGGTTTAAAAACCGATCCTAACCGGTTTCACCGGTTTGGGTTTTTTGCAATAAAAACCGGTTTTAAAACGAATCGATTTAAAAAAACCGATTTTAAACCAGATAAAAAAAACCGATTTAAAAAAATGGTTTTTTTTTAAAACCGGTTAACCGATTTGTACACTTCTAATTAGTTTTGGTCCAGTGAAACAAAAACCAAGAGAAGTTAGACACCTGTACAATTCACCCTTTCCTGCGCCTTTACCTGCTGTCAGTTGTGCAATCTGGCGCTCCAAACTTGCAATCCTCTTCTCATACTCATAATCAACACCCCTAGCTGCACCTGTTCGGCTTCTCCTACTAGCACGAGCCTGTCTCTTTGACGTCACTACCAACCTCTCCATATACTCCTAATCCACATCCTCATGGTTAGTCAAAAAGGTACCGTTACTGTTGGCATTCAGATCTCTAACATCTTCGGGTAATAAGCCGTCATAGAACGACTTAATCAGCTCCCACATAGGTATATCATGATGTGGACATTTCCTTAACAACTCTTTAAACCTTGTGAACGCTTCATGAAATGGTTTCCCAGCGTGTTGTTGGAAAGTTCTGATATCCTCCCGAGCATCAGTAGTGCGAGTCATAGTATAATATTCCTCTAATAACTGTTGTTGAAGCTCTTGCCATGTTAATATACTCCCAGCAGGCAATGAATGATACCACAATTTCGCTTGATCCTTGAGGGTGAACTGAAACATCATCAACCTCACCTCATTTTTCAAGCTCGAGCTCAGACTCGAACTTATTAAGACTCGACTCATTCAAGCTTTTTTAACGATCCAACCCCGAGCAGCAGCACTCGAACGAACTGCGCATCATTTGCACCACTATGATAAATAAAGGCATCTCCTTCCCTACTATGGCGATTCCTCAATTTGTATTATCGACCTACAGTATCACCACACGCAACAGAGATCTACACAATTAACTATATCTATAATATTCTTCAAATTAACTTATCAAGACTCGATCGTAACAGAAAGGTACACACACCTTCTCATTAATAATGTGTAGATTTTGATGGTAAATCGAATGAATCAATAAAAGTTATCTCAGTTTTAATTTTCATCAAATTTTCATCATCTTCATAGATAGAAATTAATAATTTCATGAACGTGAATGAGACACTCCGTTGAACAATCGCGTATGACGGTAGGATTTTGCAGGTTTACAAGATGATTGAATACGATAATGTGTATGTAAACATTTAGCTTAAGCATAATAGAATAAGGTTTGTGTTAGAGTTGCAGTAAGACTACGGGCTTGATTTCAGAGGCATTAGCATTTATTTTTAAACATTTTTTAGCAGTGCAAACCAACATTTTTACTAGAGAACATTAGGCATGTAAACGAATCGAAGGTTCATGAACTGTTCGTGAACTTGTTTGGCGGGAAGTTCGTTTAAGTAAATGAACAGACTTGAACAAATGTTATGTTCGTTCATTCATATTCGTGAACGTTCGTTTATGTTCATTCATTTATGTTCGTTTATTTTTGTTTAAATTTTATTAATTACATAAGTAGTTATATTTATATAAATATAAACATAAATTGGGCGTTCTAGCTAGTTGTATAAATATAAACATAATGTTCTTAATGAACGAACACGAACAAAAAAATGTGTTCGATTATGTGTTCGTGTTCGGTTAAAGTTAAATCAACAAACACGAACATGCCTTTGTTCGTGTTCATTTTGTTCGTTTACAGGCTTAGAGAACATGATCATTATGTAAACTTTGAGTAATGCAGTTCGTAAACTGTAAAGAGCTCGATTAGTTAGTTGTTGTCCTTGATTCTTCAGTGCTATTGTGATCGCTTAGCGTAAACCACCTATATACATGTTTTTTGTTTTTGGTGATGCATATAATAAGTTCAAATCTGCTACTTTGTGAATAGTCTTATTAGTATTGGAGATATTTCTCCTCCAATGATTATGCAGTCAAGTCAAAAGTCAACAGTCAACAGTCAAAGGCATAAATCAAGCAAATCATTGACCTTGACCATTGACCAACATTATTGATCATTGACCAAGACTAACTCCTTGTATAATGCCCCAAGATTAGCTCATTCCTCTTTTATGTTTTCCTTTCTTGTATTTATAGAGGAGGTCATCTCCTCATTTGATGTACCAAATATTACAATAAAACATCTTTCATATTCTCTTTACATTTCTTGTATCAAAACCATCTAGCCGATTTGAGAGTCGGTGACTACAACCGAGCAGCCCTCCGGCTGCAGGGCTCAAACAAATAAAACCAAAACCAAATAGAAAATCGCTTCCGCTTAGATTTCGATATGGTATCAGAGCAAGTTACTATCCTGCTCAAAAAAGGGAAAAAAAAAAAAAACTTGTTCACCCACAAAATCATCACTCTTCCGCCGCCGTTCAGTCGAACCACCAAAAACCGCACCCTTGTTCAAAAACCAGAATACAACAACAACAACCGTCTAATCCACCCTTACCACCATCCCAAATCATCATCTATAGTCTTCCTAACCACCGCCACCAATATTACCGGTACCATATTCGGTTCACGAACCGGTAAAGCTAACTTTTGCATCCAAACAAACCCTAAATCACAAACCCCTATTCTCCTCCTTGAACTCACCGTCTCCACAACATTTTTAGCCCATGAAATGAAAAATGGGAACCTAAGAATTGCCCTTGAGTGCTCAAAAGAATTCGATCAATCGTCTCTTGATCATAAGTCTTTATTATCCATGCCATTATGGACCATGCATTGTAATGGAAAAAAAGTAGGGTTTGCATACAAGATACAACCATCATTAACCGATATCAAGGTTTTAAAAACACATGGAAACCGTGCATGATGGTGCGGGGATCGTGAAGGCAAAGGATGTTAAGCTAGAAGATGATATAATGTACCTAAGGGGTAACTTCAATAGGGTTTGTGGTAAGTCGATGAATCAATCGGAAACCTTCCATTTGGTTGACCCTGATGGTAATACTGGTCAAGAACTTAGTTTATTCTTTTTCCGACCAAACTAAGCCAAACCTCGTTCATGAGCCTCAGCATGATAGTATGATGCACGCATTAACAAGACCATTTTCTAACCAAACTAATTTGGTGTTTTTTTTTTTCTTTTGATTATATTTTATTATTTTAGTTTGGTTTCTTTTTGAGTTGTGCTAAGTTACCATCGCATGGCTTTCTTTATAACATTCACCTTTTCATTGGTTCGTGTTAACAAAGTTTTATTTGATATAATCAATTAATTTTGTCTAAAAAAATTGGAGATAACTTCTCCTCCAATGATTATGCAGTAAAGTCAAAAGTAAACATTCATAGTCAAAGGCATATATCAAGCACATCATTGACCTTGACCATTGACCAACATTATTGATCATTGACCAAGACTAACTCCTTGTATAATGCCCCAAGATTAGCTCATTCCTCTTATGTTTTTCTTTCTTGTATTTATAGAGGAGGTCATCTCCTTAGTTTGGTTAGAAAATGGTCTTGTTAATGCGTGCATCATACTATCATGCTGAGGCTCATGAACGAGGTTTGGCTTAGTTTGGTCGGAAAAAGAATATACTAAGTTCTTGACCAGTATTACCATTAGGGTCGACCAAATGGAAGGTTTCCGATTGATTCATCGACTTACCACTAACCCTATTGAAGTTTCCCCTTAGGTACATTATATCATCTTCTAGTTTAACATCCTTTGCCTTCACGATCCCCGCACCAACATGCACGGTTTCCATGTGTTTTAAAACCTTGATATCGGTTAATGATGGTAGTCTCTTGTATGCAAACCCTACTTTTTTTCCATTACAATGCATGGTCCATAATGGCATGGATAATAAAGACTTATGATCACGAGACGATTGATCGAATTCTTTTGAGCACTCAAGGGCAATTCTTAGGTTCCCATTTTCATTTCATGGGCTAAAAATGTTGTGGAGACGGTGAGTTCAAGGAGGAAAATGGGGGTTTGTGATTTAGGGTTTGTTTGGATGAAAAAGTTAGCTTTTGCCGGTTTGTGAACCGAATATGGTGTCGGTAATATTGGTGGCGGTGGTTAGGAAGACTATAGATGATGATTTGGGATGGTGGTAAGGGTGACGGTTGTTGTTGTCGTTGTTGTATTCTGGTTTTTGGACAAGGGTGCGGTTTTTGGTGGTTCGACTGAACGGCGGCGGAAGAGTGATGAAGTTTCCCATCCCCACACTTCGAAAGGATCGGGACTAACACAAAACCCACTTTTTTTTTAATTTTTTTTTTGTTTTTGTTTTGTTTTTTTTTTTCACTCAACCTACAACTAAGCAAAATAAAACGAAGTTTCCCATCCACACACTTAGAAAGGCACAGTATCCTCAATGTGCTCCAGGATACAACATAAACTAAAAATAAAAATGCAAAAATAAAGTAGAAACAAACTAAATATATAACAACAAAATAAATGGAACGAACTCCCCTGGAATATGTGGCGATAGCTCGCAGAAAGTGTTCCGTCCGTCCATCATCTACGGCCGTATAGAATTTCCTTCGCGGCCATAGTCGGAATCCTGCAAAAATAAACTAAAAAGAAAACGAAAGTAAAATGACTCAATGACAAGTGAGATGCTTGTTTACAAAAAATAATTTTAAGATCGGCCCCACCCAAATCGAGATTGAGTATGGGCGGGAGATCCAACAGTGAAAAGGGCCAAGGCAATCCCACACGACTCGATAAACTAAAATAATTAAATATAAATAAAAAAATAAAATAAAGAAGAATGAAAATAAAATAAAATAAAATAAAAACATACCTGGCGGATGATGATACAAAAGTCTACACTAGGGTTTTAACCTAAGTTCAATCAGGTGGCTTCTCTTTTATCCACCCTTTATCCAACCCGTTTAATTCAGATCGTTCACCATTGTTTGTCAAAAAACGAATGGTGAATCTAGAAAAACGTTTGAAAAACTCAAACGGGTCAGGGCATCTATTCCAACACTTACCTGGACGGCTGGACCAAACCTTGTATGTGGCATATGATGAGGGCTATGGTCCATGTGACTGTGAACCATCTCCCGTGATGGTGGCGGCACGGGCCGGCAATCCTGAATGTGATGAGGTGGTTTGATCTTCTTCTTCGTTATCACCTCTTCCTCTTTTTCCTCGTTTGGTGTATTGATCTCCGTTGTTGGCATCCCTGCAAGTAAAGTTTCTAAAAATAATAGATCACCAACATGATCAAATTCTTCTTCTTCGAGAGTTGGTAAATCTACCAACTCATCACCAAACTCGTCCTCCCAACATGGTACATGCATATCTTCATCTTCATCTCCCATCTTGTTCTCCTTCTCAGTAACATCTTCAATCAACCCGACATCTTCTTCAACCTCACTATCACTCAAAAAATAATCTTCAATTGGATCTTGTTGGACCGGAGGTGGGACTTCTTCGTCCATTATTGTCTTCGGTGCTGGAGTGATATCAAATGGTTGTAAGTATGGATTTTCCCCTTCATACCAATCTACATAGATCCTTGGTACTAAAGAGGCAAGAAAACTATCGGGCTCCCTCCAGACAGGCATATAGTGATTTTGCATTTGTGTGTAGATGCCTTCTTCATTGTAACCGGCCTGGTCGCGCTCTCTTATGTAGTCTGCTACAGTCTTTCTTTCACTAGCATCTGTCATCCTAAAAATTTAACTATAAACAGACACTAAACAAACATATCACAGGCACCAGATAAGGAAAATATATAAAAAATAAATAAATAAATAAAAATAAAGAGAAGAAAAATAAATAAAAATATCTACAAAATGGCTAGATCCCTCACTCGGGTCGTCCTCGAAAGCGCACTGTGTCCCCGGCAACGGCGCCAAAAACTTGATGTGTGAAATGTGTAGTAAATAAATTGGTCAAGTTTCAAAAACAGAAAAACCTACAGAACCACACACTAACGGCAAGTGTACCGGTCGCAGTGTAGCAGAGCAAGTAAGTCCGAGTATCGAACCGTGGACACAATATGGCGACTTTCGGTACTAAACCTCTGTCGACTTCTAGCCTAATAATTTGGTTTTTGAGAAAATTATTTTTAAACTAAATAAATAAATAAAGCAATTAAACCTACTAAGACAGACACAAACAGGAACAGGAAGCAAAACACACAGCTCGAAAACTAGAGAGGAACTCAGATATTATGGAAAATCCTAAGGGACGTGTAAATCACCGGTTACTAATTCGGATCACCTTCCGGTCTCACCTCACTAGGGAATGCTAAGGTACTCAAAAGACTCGCTCACCTCCCGGTCTCGCTAATCTCAACACACCCGAAAATGTGAAGGAGTTATCTAAGGTTGTTGACAAAAACTCGAATTTGCTAGGGAAGCTAAGGTAAATAAGTAAGGATCTCCTCCCGGTCTCACCTATACCCAAAACCTAAGAACTAGACAAACCGACATTCTATCTCCTCCCGGTCTCAAAAATGGCAAAACACTAATTTCAAAGGCTTACAAGGTTGCTAATAGGGTTATCTTAGACAAGAAACCTCTAGATTAAACCACTAACACAAAGTCTATGGAAAATCACGCAAAACTCTAGATCTTGAAACTACTAAAGTAACAAACCAGAGAAAAACGCAAAGCAACAATCAAGCAAACCGATTACTAAAAGCATTCATACGCATTTTTATCAACAACACAAAAATATTTTACCAAAACATTAAGCCAAAAATAATATTATCCAAAACCGAACGTCACAAGTCACGAAATAATCACCAATTACGACCTAGGTAGCGTAAATGTTTAGCCAATAATATTCATGACAAAACAAGAAAACATAGTGTTGGTACCAAAGTAACACATGGTCATAAAGTTTAGAAAATAAAGTGATAAACAAAAATAACTAATATTGTGTAACCTTGATCCCTAGCCTTCCTGCCCTTCACTTCCTCTCTATTTTAATAAAGCTGCGAACTACTCCTCCCTCTCTTCTTTTTTCGGCCGCTGTTATGGATCTGCTTCGATAATATTCGTGTCTTCGAGATCTATATTGTTGTTCCGTCAATAATATGTGTTTTCTCTTGAGATCTATCCCTTTAAATAATATTCCCTTGAATGGTTGTCTTCCCAAAACTAATTATATGCTTCTCCACAAATAAAAACCTCGTTGACTTTGTTTTGGGCTTTAAAACAACTTTTTTTTTAGTTGTTCTATTTTATTTTTTTTTCTTTCAACTTCACGAGACTTTAGTCTCTTTGTTTGTTTTTTTTTTTTTAATTTTTTTTATTATTACTATTATTATAAATGTGTTTCACGCTTGCTCGACTCGGGTGTTCTTGGCTCGACCAAAGTTTCTCGTCTACGTTCCAACGTCTATGAACACCTCCTCTCAAGTGTTAGTGTCTCGATTAAAATTCTTTCATTTTGAGCTCATTTTCTCCAAAAACCTATAAAATAATAAAATACGTAAATACATAATAAAAACGACACGAAATGAATAAAAAACTGACCAAATAATATACAAAATACATAGGAGAAAAGATGTGTTTTGCAACACATCACCGATGCAGGGCACACGACGTGCCGGTGATAATGCAGTACAAGTACATCAGGTCCGTTTTCGTCACCCGCTCGTTACAATTGCACCGCCGTATAACACATGCTCAACCTTGGTTATTGTGTTATATATGTCTCATAAAATGCGGGGACTATCCGGGTTTTATTTTCTGACATCTGAATGTATGTGTGCTAGCGCAACGTTTTGAAAATAAAGTGTATCCACCAACTTTATCTCGCTCGGACCCAGCCTCCTAGTATAAGCGTGACCCTAGATATGTTGGAAAGGTCCGTGATTATGTGTTTGGTTCTTGACCTCCAAAGTCCAACCATCGTAGCTAGAGTTGTATCTCCCTATTAGTTCAAATGGGCAATTACATTTTTTACTGCCCGTCTTTCGAACTTTGGCTATACTACGATGTTCGCCACTACGGTCACATCGTCTCCATGCCGTCTTTATCCTCCTATCCGAACCCCTGCCGTCTAAAACAGTACGTCCGAATACGGTGATATACCCGTTCCTTTTTGTCTTTTCGAAAACCCAATCTGTCAGGTCTTTAAGAGACCCGAATACCTGCAAAGTTTATATACGAGTTCAAATAACAACTAAAAATTATTTATTTTTCTACAATATATATATATATATATATGTATATATATATATATACGAATTCAAATCTCACAAACACTAAAACAAATTTATGTACGGGGCTAAATATACGAGTCTAAATATGTACACTGCTAAATATACACGGGTCTAAATTATAAACATGTGTAAATACATAAACACACCTGACTTGTTTCAAATGAAACATCCGGGCCAGGTTCGTCGCCACCGTTATCACCATCGTTATCACCTCCCTCGTGTGAATCATTGAAGCTGCCAACACCCTCCTCGTGCGATTCCTTGAAGCTGCCATGACCCTCCTCATGCGAATGATAAGTCCCGTATTCGTACTGTGGATGACTTGGCGGCACGTCAAATGACTCCGGTTCTTCTACGTACTCCTGGTTCAAATCGGGTAGCGCCTTCCCGTTACCACAGTGAACAACGAATCTAACCTCATCCTCACCACGTTCCACCACGGGTCCGAAAAGGCTTTCCGAGACGTAAGATAAGTCAAACGAGTGCTCCCATTCATCCGATACATTACTGAGGTGCCCTGAAGACATTGCGGTAGCTTGGTATCGATCAGATTTTTCGTGCTCCAGTTTTTTTGAAATGTTTCGTTGACTGAGAAAAGAAGACAAGGAAGGAGAATATATCTGGACCTATACGGGCCGTAGAGGATTTAATGACCCAACAAACCCTGATATCTACGGCCCGTAGAGACCCCTACGGCCCGTAGAGGGGTTGCTTTTCAGACTGACACACTGCAAGTCAGTCTGTTCATAGATTGTCCTCGTACCTCGTACGTGCCTACGGGTCGTGAAGACCAATACGGGCCGTCTAGGGTTTAAATGAACTCCACCAACCCACCTCTACGAGCCGTAGAGGGTTGTGCAAACCTAATTTTTTTTGTTGTGTAAATAGCATGCCCCTTTAGATTATCATTTTGTACCATACAATCAGTTTCCTCATTAACATGTATGCGTGTATTGTTTGTCCATACAATTTTGCTTGGAAGTCGATGTGAATTCTGGACCGTCACAACATCAAACCGGCTTTCGAGTTCTTCACTGCAGTGGCGATAGTATGTAGTGACTCTTTGAGATGTCGTAATATTTTTTAACGGTAAACGAATCTACTCCTATAAATCACCTGGACATGAATCTTACCGGATTTAAACATTTCAGAATAGAAAGATGAAGGGCGGAACCATACCACATAGGGGTGTTAACGGGTTTGCGGGTTGAGGATCCAACCCGACCCACAGGGACGAAGCATTGTGTGCCCCCCTTTTTTTGGCGCAGTAGTAGAAATTTGCGATTTTCGTAGGTAAATTTAGTCCGGGTTGAGTCCGGCCCCCGCCGATTTGCCACTACCGATCGAAAAAAATTGAATCCCCCTCCCAAATTGACGAACCAAGCTCCGCCCCTGTCGACCCGAGGCCCAAATTTTTACGGGAGCCTAAACACAACCGAACCTGAAAATTATGCAGACATATAAACCTAAACACAACCCGAATATTTATGGGTTTACCCTAACACGACTTGCTTGGCCCGAAACTTTAATGATTTTTTCCACATATGATAGTATTTTGAAATTAAGCTTTTATAAAAACAATACAAATATATATTAAAAAAGTAATGTTTTATTATTAAGTATTATGTAAATTGCTTTTTAAGTTATATAAAATAGCCGATAAAAATATAAATGTAGTATTGTAACACCCCAACCGATAGTGGAAACATCGAGGTGTCATGTAGTGACGATTGTTCAATAGCTCATGGACTAGAAATGTAAATTTGAATACATTGAATTTAATAATTTATTACATTAAAAGAAATACAACAATTACGACTAGCAATCTAAACTAAGATACAGTAATCTCAATCTAAGTCTAAGTTCCAAACGCTTGGAAGTAATCTCATAAGAACCTGAAACATGTACGAAAATGATTTGATCAATACAAAATGTATTGGTGAGCATACCCTGTTTGAATAAATATAGTAGGAGGAGTGTTTAGCAATTCATGTGCGGTACCATTTGCAATTATGTAATAAGTAATATCCGTTCAAAATCAACCCTATGTAAAGAAAAGCAGATATATATAGTATGCGGTAGTAGTAATGTAATACATAGCAATGACGAGGACTCTCAACAGAGTCGCAAGGGTATATACCATAGTACTATTCATTGAAATGCCAGGCCGCAACGGTTAATGATTTGACAAGTCATAGATACACGAAATGACACAAGCAAACACACATAAGAATTGTTATTTTAGTAAAAGGAAATAGAAACTTGATAGTAGGTACATGAGTCACCCCAAAATAGTAAAACAGTAAAAAGGGGAAAGATATACTCACAGTTTGCGAAAGCGATTAAAATCCACTTAAGCGGTCGTGAGCTAAGTAATGGGAATTCCGAGGAATTTAACCTATAATGTATATGAATACTAATAAGGAAATGTCTAAGAGTCTAAAGTATCTAGGGTCTAAGGCATTAGGGTTTGCTAAGTCGATTTGGGGAAATAGAGTTTTTTTATGATAAGTCGAAATAATGTAAAAGTTGTATATCACAAATAATATATGAAAGGTTGTAAATGTGGTTTAGGTAATATAATTATTACCTATTGAATATTTAGATAAAAAATATGTTTTGAATAATTAAGACAAAATAATTTAGTTAATTACTTTAACTAAATTAAAATAAATACAATAATCATAAATGTATAAATAAATAATTATGTGTTTCACAATGATCTAACAAATGGTAATTAAGATTTTCAAACATAAAACATTTCTATTTTATAAGAAAAGTGTTTATAAAATAGATGTTTAAATAGTGTAAATAAATAAATGTTCAATTATGTCTAATTAAACATAAATAAGATTTAAAATACAAGACATGATCCAAAAATGCTATTTTTATAGAAAATGTATTCTTTCTGATGTAAATCAATGAAAATAATTTTCCCATAATTTTTAAAACGTATTTATATTTAAAGCTGATTTAATGAAATTAAATCATGTTTAAATGATTAAAAATAGGAAAATTAATAAAAATACATGTTTTCTGAACAAAAAATTTTTATTTCAGTTCATAATGATTAGAAATAATTTCCCAAAAAAGTTTGAGATTAAAATCACTAAAAATGAATTTTTAATCAATTAAATATGATTAAAATAAATTAAATCAATAAAAATATAAAAATAAGACTTTTTCCAGAAAATAAAAGTGTGGTAATTTTCTTTATGGTGTCAAGATGTTACACCTAAATTTTCATAATTTTTGGTGCAAAAATGAATTTACTATAATTATTCTAAGTTTATATGTATTATATATGATTATTAACCTTTTTAAATAAATAAATAAATAAAAACAAATGCTGAAAAAAAAAGGTAATCATGGGTATCGAACCCTTGACCTTTTTCTTAGAATGCCAAGCAACAACCACTAGATCAGATCAAGACCTTCTGTTTACTATCAAAACAAAAATGCATTTAAAGATTATCTAAAACATCTTCTTTTTCCCCAAATGGCTTAGAACCCTAACCCTAACCTTCAAAACCAATCACCCCAAATCGATACAACTACATTGCAGAAATATGGGGCTTTCATAGGTAAAAGGACAAACATCAAAAAGGCAAATTAATAATGGACTCACAATGCATTGAAAGGCCGAAAACGAAGAACAAGTCCCGAACTGAAAATGGCCGATTAACGCTTTTACAGACGCGTTTAAGACGTGTTGTTCGTGGGTTTATGAAGTGTGGATGTGCAGAAACAGGTTGGCACCAAGAATTTATAGTGTTTACGTTCAAAAGTCGTGCTTTTATAAGCTTTAAAGAGGTCGCCGGTTACTACTACAATCCGGTTTAAAACCATGACTAACTCGCATTTATTTCACCAATTATGGTCCGAAACGGATGGAAACACATGAAGAAACGTTATGGAATACTTAAGAACGATCGAAACGCCTCAAATTGAGTGTTTTATGGCCGCCGGAAAGAACTCGCCGGCCGGAAAAATGATGCCGGAAAAACGACAGGAGTCCAAGGAGGGCTGGTCATTTTTTGTTTTAAACTTTTGAATATTGTCAGAAATGGTCCCCCATATTTAACTAGTGTAACATCGCAAAATTTTCCCCAAAATTTTAATACATAAAAAGCCCTTATATATATATATATATATATATATATATTTATTACACCTTTATCATTAATATATATACAAATGTGCCTAAGTCTTTATTTATCCTAACTCACAACTTATATACATACATAAATGTATATAAATAATAATAATAATAATATGATTCTAAATTCTTTTTTTTTTCACATACAAGATTTTTTTTTGTTTTAAATAAAGCCTTGAGTCAAATAGTCAAAGTCCTAGTCAAAGTCTTAGTCAAACAGTCAAAGTCTTAGTCAAATAGTCAATTCATCATAAAACCTTACTTTATGGTGTTAACCAATTTTAATGGCTAATTGAATCCAAAACTAGTATAAAAACCCACATATGACTCATTATACTTTGCACCTCTAAATCGATTGTTTCAATCCGATTAAACTTTCCCTCATACCTTTCTTCTATAGTCTATTACTTCTACAATTGAAGCTTTGATTATAAGCTCTTGTAATTGGCAACTTTGGGGCTACACATATTCTATTTCTCGAGACTTAATACTTTGCTAAGGTGAGTTTACGTAACCATGTTTATGCAATTCTTCATACTTGCAACATTATACTTAAGCAATTCTACATGCATGTCTAGTTGTAAACTTTAATGCCTCATGAATTAGACAACAACAACAGTTTCAACGAGTTTCAACGAGTTTCAACATTACATAATCATTAGCTATGGCCAAGTCGGCGATACTCAATAATAGATCTATTGGATTGACAATCCCACCCGGATACGTGTACCTCCTACATAGGTAGCGTGGGTGATTGTTATCGTTCCAACATATTATTAAGGTGAACCGTGGATGACGGGATGGACCTAAACTAGTCGGAGGTTTGATTATGTCGATTCAACATATTATGTTTATTCATGTAGACTTAAACTTACGATAGACATATGAATTGCTAAACTTTTATACTTAAACTATTTGCTTGACATGGCTTATGTATTCTCACCAACTTCTAGTTGACCCCCCCATTTTTTCCAAACTCAACAGGAAATATTGATACTTGAAGTCTAAAGCTAGCATGAGGAGTTATTTGAAGTTTTAAGTTTCATTTGTTTGTTTGATGTATTAGACCTTAATGTAATTCAATATTGTAATGTAATAAAGGATTATTTAAACATATGTATTACCATGAGCTACTGAATAATCATCAATACGTGACATCCCGATGTTTCCGCCATCGGTTGGGGTGTTACAACTAGGTTAGTTTGGTTAGGAATTCTTTTGTAAAAACTTAACTTGGTTAATCTATACATCTAATAAACAAAAGTCCATGAGGACACTTGGCACTCCCACATTCATCCTCAATTGTGTAGCCAATCATATTGTGCCAAGTGACTAAATGTGATAATTTATAAAATTTTGATTTATTTTAAATCAAAAAACATTGAATTAAATTAGTCAACCTAAATCTTCTTTCATACGTTTTCATCAAAATTAAGTTTCCTAAATATTCTTTCATTCATAATCACTGTCAAAATAGGTCAAGGTGTTTAATAACTTTCCTAAACACTATAATTATCATCACTTTGTTTTTACAATCTGCCCTTCATAAACGTCGTGCCTTCATCTCCTTTGCTCAGCATACTCTCTTCTTCATCTCTTTCAGTCTGCTCTCATTCATCTCCTACATATGAAGGTATTGTGTTTCTCCTACATATGGCGTCGTTTCCACCTCCGATGATTCCAGATCCATTTCCGATTCAAATCCATCTTATCTCAATTCCATGTTTCTTCAACACATCAGAGGTCAGTCATTATAACTCTATTCATTAATTAATAATTGCTATTTAATATGTTTGAATTTATTTCCACGAATTTGCATTAATATGTTTCTTTTTTGTCTTGCTATTTATATTATTTTTTAACTGAATTTGCATTTAGAATATTTGCTTTTTGAATTGTTTTGTTTATTTAGCACCGGATGTTTTTTTTATAACCCATATACATATACATATACATATACATATTTATCCCAGATCTGGAACAATTGAGGTGAAGTAATGAAGATGGAGATGGGTATGGCCAACCTCTTTGAGTAAATCTCGAGTAATTGGTATTGATATTCTTCATATATGTTTATCTTATTAATATTTCAAATCTTGTATTGTTTCATAAATATCAATTCATGTTTGATGTTCTATGTCATATGTTCATATTATTATGTTTTTTAGTTTATTTCTTTGTTATTTCGCTAATCGTGTCTAAGATTTTGTGCAATAATCATACAAATAAAAAAATTTGATGTAATATCATCGATTTGTGTTTCATATTCTCTGTCATATGTTCATTTTTTTTTTCAGTTTATTTCTTCTAATTTAACTAATCAATTTCAATATGAACTCTATATATATGTTTTACAATTTCGATACAGAAGAATATTCATATATATGTATGTTATAATATGATTTATATATACTTAATTACATTTACAATTCTATATTGCCGTAAGTTTTCTATCTTATGTTTATTAGTCAACCCATTTACTCGGCCATTAATTTGTCATTATTGATATTATTAACCACCTTCCATATATTGAATTGAGATAATAGGAAGGAGCATAATCATAGGAGGTTAGTTAGTCTATCAATATTTATTGATTAAACTGTTCTAATCGTTTTATTCTTCATTGTGTTTTTGTGAAATTTGTAGTAATTTATCACCTATTTAAATTTATATGCTTATATGTAGGTAGAGATGGTAGATGGTTCACAGTAATTCTTCTTCTTTTTGATATGAGGCCCGAGTTCTCGAAAGATTTCTCACCATATTGTCAAAGATGATGATTTTTCTACACTGCCACTGTTACAAAATAGTGGGTAAGACCCTTATCATTTCTCCTATATATAGATACATTTAATTTTTTTAGATTTATTTTAACATGTTTTATTTCTTACAATTTTGAAGCACATTCTAGCCAAAAAAATTTAAAATGGCTGTTAAAGGTGAAAGTTCGTCAAGTTGGATAATCTTAAACCACACACATTATTGAAAAGATTAAGACATACATAAGGTAATTTACAAATACATTTTTTTTTTCTACATATTATAAAGATAATATTTTATCATTAGTACTATTTAATTAAATTCCATTTTTAAATATTTGTAGGTGTTTGTTGCACATGTGAGTTAGCTTTATTTAATCCATGGGGATCAAGATTGGTGTTTTCTCCGAGGTGTTTTCATCTTCCATTCTTATGCCAAGTCAATCGTTCTTCATATCTCTCTTTTTCTCTGTTTTATTTCATGTTTGTTGATGATATAATTCTATATTAATGTTTGTTTGTCGATTAACATATTTTGTGTCTCTGTTTTCATTGATTTCAATGATTCGACTTTGATTACTTGATTTTTTTGTGTATTATTGTTTAGGTTTACTAATTTTTAGAAAACCATCATCATTTTTAATTCCCTAACCATAAGGGTAAACTTGTAGTATTGAATCTACCTAGAATAGTTCATTTGATAATCGATATGCGCAATCTCAAACTGCTTATTGAAACAACATATTTCTATGGCTAGATTATTAAAAAAAAAAAAAACGCAACAAGCAGATAGATAAACAATTTAAAATAAGCAATTGCCTCTAAAATGTTTTTGCTTTTATGATATATGTCAAATTCATGATATTAAATGTTAATGTCCCCATTGATGCAGTTGTGGCTCTAATGGCTATAAAGCAAGGTTTGAAGGATCCACATAATGTTCTTGACAACTGGGATTTATCATCTGTTGATCCTTGTAGTTGGAAGATGGTTACCTGCACCTCTGATGGATCTGTTTCTGCTCTGTGAGTTTCTAAATTCACATAATTTTTTTAATTGTCGCGCGTTCAATTTTTAATGTTGTTTTTTTCAATCCTCAGAGGGATGCCTGGTCAGAATATTTCTGGGACGTTATCGCCTGCTATTGGAAATCTTAGCAACTTGCAATCTATGTAAGCAACTTTATAATATTTACCGAACTTTTTGACTTTTTTTTTCTTCTAATTGCAGGTTATATTTGTTTGCTTACGGTTGATCTTTTGATATATTCTTATTTTAACATCAATCACATTAAATGTTTTTTTATTTTAAAAAAATTAAAAATCTGGATTATAGTGTTTAGAAAGTTATTAAACACTTTGACCGAAACATTAATGAATGATTTTCGATTTTAAAAAATAAATTTTTTTATAAAAACATTAATGACTCTTTTTTGAATTTTAAAAATAGAATAGTCATTAAATGTTTTTTATTTTAAAAAAAGTAAAAATTTGGATTATAGTGTTTAGGAAAGTTATTAAACACGTTGACTGAAACATTAATGAATGATTTTCGATTTTTAAAAAATAAATTCTTTTATAAAAACATGACTCTTTTTTGAATTGTAAAAATAGAGTCATGTTAAATGTTTTTTATTTAAAAAAAAAATAAAAAATCTGGATTATAGTGTTTAGGAAAGTTATTAAACACTTTGACCGAAACATTAATGAATAATTTTCGATTATTAAAAAATAAAAAAATTTATAAAAACATTAATGACTCTTTTTTGAATTTTAAAAATAGAATAGTCATTAAATGTTTTTTATTTTAAGAAAATTAAAAAGCTGGATTACAGTGTTTAGGAAAGTTATTAAACACGTTGACCCAAACATTAATGAATGATTTCGATTTTTAAAAAATAATTTTTTTTTATAAAAACATTAATGACTCTTTTTTGAATTTTAAAAGTAGAATAGTTATTAAATGTTTTTTATTTAAAAAAAATAAAAAAATGTGGATTAAATGTTTTTTATTTTATGTTGGCTCGATGATGTTTGTCTTCGGGTGAGGTTGAATGATCATATGTTCTTCGAGGTGTTCTTGAGGATCATAATATTAGATGAAAGGTAAAAGAATATTGGATATTTTTTAGTGATTAATCCGCTTAGGAAAGCTATTCGGGCCCGGGTCCTGTTTGTTGATTCGGGTCTCATTTATTAGCATTTTATTTGTTTCCTAAGTTGATGGCTTAAAGTTTGGAAGGATAATTATAAGAATTAATTGTTATAAATGGTGGTTTGAAAAGTCTTGGATGTTAAAAGGAAGGGTCGAGTTTTTTGGTAAGAGATTGATTGATTGTATTATAGGAAAGTTAATAGCACAATTAGTTGTACACTTTCCATATAGTCATAGTCAAATGTATTAACTGCATAGTCAAATGTATTAACTATAATTGCTATAATTATGAATCTTGGTTTGGAAAGTTGTTGAATGGAATTGATGGTGGAATTGGTTTGTAAAGTTATTGCACTAATTTTAATACATTTTTAAAATTCTGATTTGTTTTGTTAATACTTTTTTTATGGTGGTTGCAGGTGTATAACGATTGTGTTGCACCAGTGAGCAACGGTGGAGGCTGTCTGGTGGTGATCGATCATGGTCGTACTCACGACAACTGGGTAGTTTATTACAACTTGGAGCAGCTATGGACCTCAAAAGAATCAACGAATGAACAGAATCAAAGTCAAACTCAGGTAAATATAATCTATACATCTAATAAACAAAAGTCCATGAGGACACTTGGCACTCCCACATTCATCCTCAATTGTGTAGCCAATCATATTGTGCCAAGTGACTAAATGTGATAATTTATAAAATTTTGATTTATTTTAAATCAAAAAACATTGAATTAAATTAGTCAACCTAAATCTTCTTTCATACGTTTTCATCAAAATTAAGTTTCCTAAATATTCTTTCGTTCATAATCACTGTCAAAATAGGTCAAGGTGTTTAATAACTTTCCTAAACACTATAATTATCATCACTTTGTTTTTACAATCTGCCCTTCATAAACGTCGTGCCTTCATCTCCTTTGCTCAGCATACTCTCTTCTTCATCTCTTTCAGTCTGCTCTCATTCATCTCCTACATATGAAGGTATTGTGTTTCTCCTACATACGGCGTCGTTTCCACCTCCGATGATTCCAGATCCATTTCCGATTCAAATCCATCTTATCTCAATTCCATGTTTCTTCAACACATCAGAGGTCAGTCATTATAACTCTATTCATTAATTAATAATTGCTATTTAATATGTTTGAATTTATTTCCACGAATTTGCATTAATATGTTTCTTTTTTGTCTTGCTATTTATATTATTTTTTAACTGAATTTGCATTTAGAATATTTGCTTTTTGAATTGTTTTGTTTATTTAGCACCGGATGTTTTTTTTATAACCCATATACATATACATATACATATACATATTTATCCCAGATCTGGAACAATTGAGGTGAAGTAATGAAGATGGAGATGGGTATGGCCAACCTCTTTGAGTAAATCTCGAGTAATTGGTATTGATATTCTTCATATATGTTTATCTTATTAATATTTCAAATCTTGTATTGTTTCATAAATATCAATTCATGTTTGATGTTCTATGTCATATGTTCATATTATTATGTTTTTTAGTTTATTTCTTTGTTATTTCGCTAATCGTGTCTAAGATTTTGTGCAATAATCATACAAATAAAAAAATTTGATGTAATATCATCGATTTGTGTTTCATATTCTCTGTCATATGTTCATTTTTTTTTCAGTTTATTTCTTCTAATTTAACTAATCAATTTCAATATGAACTCTATATATATGTTTTACAATTTCGATACAGAAGAATATTCATATATATGTATGTTATAATATGATTTATATATACTTAATTACATTTACAATTCTATATTGCCGTAAGTTTTCTATCTTATGTTTATTAGTCAACCCATTTACTCGGCCATTAATTTGTCATTATTGATATTATTAACCACCTTCCATA
The DNA here is from genome assembly GCA_028751855.1 of Ambrosia trifida. Taxonomy (NCBI): domain Eukaryota; kingdom Viridiplantae; phylum Streptophyta; class Magnoliopsida; order Asterales; family Asteraceae; genus Ambrosia; species Ambrosia trifida. The sequence goes on from CM054127.1 coordinate 36,351,299, forward strand.
TATTGAATTGAGATAATAGGAAGGAGCATAATCATAGGAGGTTAGTTAGTCTATCAATATTTATTGATTAAACTGTTCTAATCGTTTTATTCTTCATTGTGTTTTTGTGAAATTTGTAGTAATTTATCACCTATTTAAATTTATATGCTTATATGTAGGTAGAGATGGTAGATGGTTCACAGTAATTCTTCTTCTTTTTGATATGAGGCCCGAGTTCTCGAAAGATTTCTCACCATATTGTCAAAGATGATGATTTTTCTACACTGCCACTGTTACAAAATAGTGGGTAAGACCCTTATCATTTCTCCTATATATAGATACATTTAATTTTTTTAGATTTATTTTAACATGTTTTATTTCTTACAATTTTGAAGCACATTCTAGCCAAAAAAATTTAAAATGGCTGTTAAAGGTGAAAGTTCGTCAAGTTGGATAATCTTAAACCACACACATTATTGAAAAGATTAAGACATACATAAGGTAATTTACAAATATGTTTTTTTTTCTACATATTATAAAGATAATATTTTATCATTAGTACTATTTAATTAAATTCCATTTTTAAATATTTGTAGGTGTTTGTTGCACATGTGAGTTAGCTTTATTTAATCCATGGGGATCAAGATTGGTGTTTTCTCCGAGGTGTTTTCATCTTCCATTCTTATGCCAAGTCAATCGTTCTTCATATCTCTCTTTTTCTCTGTTTTATTTCATGTTTGTTGATGATATAATTCTATATTAATGTTTGTTTGTCGATTAACATATTTTGTGTCTCTGTTTTCATTGATTTCAATGATTCGACTTTGATTACTTGATTTTTTTGTGTATTATTGTTTAGGTTTACTAATTTTTAGAAAACCATCATCATTTTTAATTCCCTAACCATAAGGGTAAACTTGTAGTATTGAATCTACCTAGAATAGTTCATTTGATAATCGATATGCGCAATCTCAAACTGCTTATTGAAACAACATATTTCTATGGCTAGATTATTAAAAAAAAAAAACGCAACAAGCAGATAGATAAACAATTTAAAATAAGCAATTGCCTCTAAAATGTTTTTGCTTTTATGATATATGTCAAATTCATGATATTAAATGTTAATGTCCCCATTGATGCAGTTGTGGCTCTAATGGCTATAAAGCAAGGTTTGAAGGATCCACATAATGTTCTTGACAACTGGGATTTATCATCTGTTGATCCTTGTAGTTGGAAGATGGTTACCTGCACCTCTGATGGATCTGTTTCTGCTCTGTGAGTTTCTAAATTCACATAATTTTTTTAATTGTCGCGCGTTCAATTTTTAATGTTGTTTTTTTCAATCCTCAGAGGGATGCCTGGTCAGAATATTTCTGGGACGTTATCGCCTGCTATTGGAAATCTTAGCAACTTGCAATCTATGTAAGCAACTTTATAATATTTACCGAACTTTTTGACTTTTTTTTTCTTCTAATTGCAGGTTATATTTGTTTGCTTACGGTTGATCTTTTGATATATTCTTATTTTAACATCAATCACATTAAATGTTTTTTTATTTTAAAAAAATTAAAAATCTGGATTATAGTGTTTAGAAAGTTATTAAACACTTTGACCGAAACATTAATGAATGATTTTCGATTTTAAAAAATAAATTTTTTTATAAAAACATTAATGACTCTTTTTTGAATTTTAAAAATAGAATAGTCATTAAATGTTTTTTATTTTAAAAAAAGTAAAAATTTGGATTATAGTGTTTAGGAAAGTTATTAAACACGTTGACTGAAACATTAATGAATGATTTTCGATTTTTAAAAAATAAATTCTTTTATAAAAACATGACTCTTTTTTGAATTGTAAAAATAGAGTCATGTTAAATGTTTTTTATTTAAAAAAAAATAAAAAATCTGGATTATAGTGTTTAGGAAAGTTATTAAACACTTTGACCGAAACATTAATGAATAATTTTCGATTATTAAAAAATAAAAAAATTTATAAAAACATTAATGACTCTTTTTTGAATTTTAAAAATAGAATAGTCATTAAATGTTTTTTATTTTAAGAAAATTAAAAAGCTGGATTACAGTGTTTAGGAAAGTTATTAAACACGTTGACCCAAACATTAATGAATGATTTCGATTTTTAAAAAATAATTTTTTTTTATAAAAACATTAATGACTCTTTTTTGAATTTTAAAAGTAGAATAGTTATTAAATGTTTTTTATTTAAAAAAAAATAAAAAAATGTGGATTAAATGTTTTTTATTTTATGTTGGCTCGATGATGTTTGTCTTCGGGTGAGGTTGAATGATCATATGTTCTTCGAGGTGTTCTTGAGGATCATAATATTAGATGAAAGGTAAAAGAATATTGGATATTTTTTAGTGATTAATCCGCTTAGGAAAGCTATTCGGGCCCGGGTCCTGTTTGTTGATTCGGGTCTCATTTATTAGCATTTTATTTGTTTCCTAAGTTGATGGCTTAAAGTTTGGAAGGATAATTATAAGAATTAATTGTTATAAATGGTGGTTTGAAAAGTCTTGGATGTTAAAAGGAAGGGTCGAGTTTTTTGGTAAGAGATTGATTGATTGTATTATAGGAAAGTTAATAGCACAATTAGTTGTACACTTTCCATATAGTCATAGTCAAATGTATTAACTGCATAATCAAATGTATTAACTATAATTGCTATAATTATGAATCTTGGTTTGGAAAGTTGTTGAATGGAATTGATGGTGGAATTGGTTTGTAAAGTTATTGCACTAATTTTAATACATTTTTAAAATTCTGATTTGTTTTGTTAATACTTTTTTTATGGTGGTTGCAGGTGTATAACGATTGTGTTGCACCAGTGAGCAACGGTGGAGGCTGTCTGGTGGTGATCGATCATGGTCGTACTCACGACAACTGGGTAGTTTATTACAACTTGGAGCAGCTATGGACCTCAAAAGAATCAACGAATGAACAGAATCAAAGTCAAACTCAGGTAAATATAATCTATACATCTAATAAACAAAAGTCCATGAGGACACTTGGCACTCCCACATTCATCCTCAATTGTGTAGCCAATCATATTGTGCCAAGTGACTAAATGTGATAATTTATAAAATTTTGATTTATTTTAAATCAAAAAACATTGAATTAAATTAGTCAACCTAAATCTTCTTTCATACGTTTTCATCAAAATTAAGTTTCCTAAATATTCTTTCATTCATAATCACTGTCAAAATAGGTCAAGGTGTTTAATAACTTTCCTAAACACTATAATTATCATCACTTTGTTTTTACAATCTGCCCTTCATAAACGTCGTGCCTTCATCTCCTTTGCTCAGCATACTCTCTTCTTCATCTCTTTCAGTCTGCTCTCATTCATCTCCTACATATGAAGGTATTGTGTTTCTCCTACATACGGCGTCGTTTCCACCTCCGATGATTCCAGATCCATTTCCGATTCAAATCCATCTTATCTCAATTCCATGTTTCTTCAACACATCAGAGGTCAGTCATTATAACTCTATTCATTAATTAATAATTGCTATTTAATATGTTTGAATTTATTTCCACGAATTTGCATTAATATGTTTCTTTTTTGTCTTGCTATTTATATTATTTTTTAACTGAATTTGCATTTAGAATATTTGTTTTTTGAATTGTTTTGTTTATTTAGCACCGGATGTTTTTTTTATAACCCATATACATATACATATACATATTTATCCCAGATCTGGAACAATTGAGGTGAAGTAATGAAGATGGAGATGGGTATGGCCAACCTCTTTGAGTAAATCTCGAGTAATTGGTATTGATATTCTTCATATATGTTTATCTTATTAATATTTCAAATCTTGTATTGTTTCATAAATATCAATTCATGTTTGATGTTCTATGTCATATGTTCATATTATTATGTTTTTTAGTTTATTTCTTTGTTATTTCGCTAATCGTGTCTAAGATTTTGTGCAATAATCATACAAATAAAAAAATTTGATGTAATATCATCGATTTGTGTTTCATATTCTCTGTCATATGTTCATTTTTTTTTTTAGTTTATTTCTTCTAATTTAACTAATCAATTTCAATATGAACTCTATATATATGTTTTACAATTTCGATACAGAAGAATATTCATATATATGTATGTTATAATATGATTTATATATACTTAATTACATTTACAATTCTATATTGCCGTAAGTTTTATATCTTATGTTTATTAGTCAACCCATTTACTCGGCCATTAATTTGTCATTATTGATATTATTAACCACCTTCCATATATTGAATTGAGATAATAGGAAGGAGCATAATCATAGGAGGTTAGTTAGTCTATCAATATTTATTGATTAAACTGTTCTAATCGTTTTATTCTTCATTGTGTTTTTGTGAAATTTGTAGTAATTTATCACCTATTTAAATTTATATGCTTATATGTAGGTAGAGATGGTAGATGGTTCACAGTAATTCTTCTTCTTTTTGATATGAGGCCCGAGTTCTCGAAAGATTTCTCACCATATTGTCAAAGATGATGATTTTTCTACACTGCCACTGTTACAAAATAGTGGGTAAGACCCTTATCATTTCTCCTATATATAGATACATTTAATTTTTTTAGATTTATTTTAACATGTTTTATTTCTTACAATTTTGAAGCACATTCTAGCCAAAAAAATTTAAAATGGCTGTTAAAGGTGAAAGTTCGTCAAGTTGGATAATCTTAAACCACACACATTATTGAAAAGATTAAGACATACATAAGGTAATTTACAAATACGTTTTTTTTTCTACATATTATAAAGATAATATTTTATCATTAGTACTATTTAATTAAATTCCATTTTTAAATATTTGTAGGTGTTTGTTGCACATGTGAGTTAGCTTTATTTAATCCATGGGGATCAAGATTGGTGTTTTCTCCGAGGTGTTTTCATCTTCCATTCTTATGCCAAGTCAATCGTTCTTCATATCTCTCTTTTTCTCTGTTTTATTTCATGTTTGTTGATGATATAATTCTATATTAATGTTTGTTTGTCGATTAACATATTTTGTGTCTCTGTTTTCATTGATTTCAATGATTCGACTTTGATTACTTGATTTTTTTGTGTATTATTGTTTAGGTTTACTAATTTTTAGAAAACCATCATCATTTTTAATTCCCTAACCATAAGGGTAAACTTGTAGTATTGAATCTACCTAGAATAGTTCATTTGATAATCGATATGCGCAATCTCAAACTGCTTATTGAAACAACATATTTCTATGGCTAGATTATTAAAAAAAAAACGCAACAAGCAGATAGATAAACAATTTAAAATAAGCAATTGCCTCTAAAATGTTTTTGCTTTTATGATATATGTCAAATTCATGATATTAAATGTTAATGTCCCCATTGATGTAGTTGTGGCTCTAATGGCTATAAAGCAAGGTTTGAAGGATCCACATAATGTTCTTGACAACTGGGATTTATCATCTGTTGATCCTTGTAGTTGGAAGATGGTTACCTGCACCTCTGATGGATCTGTTTCTGCTCTGTGAGTTTCTAAATTCACATAATTTTTTTAATTGTCGCGCGTTCAATTTTTAATGTTGTTTTTTTCAATCCTCAGAGGGATGCCTGGTCAGAATATTTCTGGGACGTTATCGCCTGCTATTGGAAATCTTAGCAACTTGCAATCTATGTAAGCAACTTTATAATATTTACCGAACTTTTTGACTTTTTTTTTCTTCTAATTGCAGGTTATATTTGTTTGCTTACGGTTGATCTTTTGATATATTCTTATTTTAACATCAATCACATTAAATGTTTTTTTATTTTAAAAAAATTAAAAATCTGGATTATAGTGTTTAGAAAGTTATTAAACACTTTGACCGAAACATTAATGAATGATTTTCGATTTTAAAAAATAAATTTTTTTATAAAAACATTAATGACTCTTTTTTGAATTTTAAAAATAGAATAGTCATTAAATGTTTTTTATTTTAAAAAAAGTAAAAATTTGGATTATAGTGTTTAGGAAAGTTATTAAACACGTTGACTGAAACATTAATGAATGATTTTCGATTTTTAAAAAATAAATTCTTTTATAAAAACATGACTCTTTTTTGAATTGTAAAAATAGAGTCATGTTAAATGTTTTTTATTTAAAAAAAAATAAAAAATCTGGATTATAGTGTTTAGGAAAGTTATTAAACACTTTGACCGAAACATTAATGAATAATTTTCGATTATTAAAAAATAAAAAAATTTATAAAAACATTAATGACTCTTTTTTGAATTTTAAAAATAGAATAGTCATTAAATGTTTTTTATTTTAAGAAAATTAAAAAGCTGGATTACAGTGTTTAGGAAAGTTATTAAACACGTTGACCCAAACATTAATGAATGATTTCGATTTTTAAAAAATAATTTTTTTTTATAAAAACATTAATGACTCTTTTTTGAATTTTAAAAGTAGAATAGTTATTAAATGTTTTTTATTTAAAAAAAAATAAAAAAATGTGGATTAAATGTTTTTTATTTTATGTTGGCTCGATGATGTTTGTCTTCGGGTGAGGTTGAATGATCATATGTTCTTCGAGGTGTTCTTGAGGATCATAATATTAGATGAAAGGTAAAAGAATATTGGATATTTTTTAGTGATTAATCCGCTTAGGAAAGCTATTCGGGCCCGGGTCCTGTTTGTTGATTCGGGTCTCATTTATTAGCATTTTATTTGTTTCCTAAGTTGATGGCTTAAAGTTTGGAAGGATAATTATAAGAATTAATTGTTATAAATGGTGGTTTGAAAAGTCTTGGATGTTAAAAGGAAGGGTCGAGTTTTTTGGTAAGAGATTGATTGATTGTATTATAGGAAAGTTAATAGCACAATTAGTTGTACACTTTCCATATAGTCATAGTCAAATGTATTAACTGCATAGTCAAATGTATTAACTATAATTGCTATAATTATGAATCTTGGTTTGGAAAGTTGTTGAATGGAATTGATGGTGGAATTGGTTTGTAAAGTTATTGCACTAATTTTAATACATTTTTAAAATTCTGATTTGTTTTGTTAATACTTTTTTTATGGTGGTTGCAGGTGTATAACGATTGTGTTGCACCAGTGAGCAACGGTGGAGGCTGTCTGGTGGTGATCGATCATGGTCGTACTCACGACAACTGGGTAGTTTATTACAACTTGGAGCAGCTATGGACCTCAAAAGAATCAACGAATGAACAGAATCAAAGTCAAACTCAGGTAAATATAAGTGTGATAATAATTAGCTTTTATGATATCGTTACATTTTTCTTTAATCATTTAAAATCAAAATTAAAAAAAAAAAACCGGTTTTTAAAATTAAAGACATTTAATCATATATAAATACATTTATAAATTTATTTTTAAACATTTAAAATCAAAATTTATAAAAAAAACGGTTTTTAAAATTAAAGACATTTAAACACAAAATAAATGCTTAATTCTTTGATTTGTCACATTACTATTTTTAGCGTATAATTACCATTTATCATGATTTACACAATATTGGAAACATCTAATGTTAATAATTATGATTACCATTTCATTAATAACATTTTAACACAAAATTATTAATCATATATAAATATAAATACATTTATAAACAAAGTTAAATTTGAATTTTTTTCATCACACTTAATACGTCTATTTTCAATTGAATTACTTTATTTTCAAACATTCAAAATCAAAATTTTAAAAAAATTACGGTTTTTAAAATTAAAGTCATTTAAACACAAAATAAATGCTTAATTCTTTGATTTGTCACGTTACTATTTTTAGCGTATAATTGGCATTTATCATGAGTTACACAATATTGGAAACATCTAATGTTAATAATTATGATTACCATTTCATTAATAACTTTTAAACACAAAATTATTAATCATATATAAATACATTTATAAATTTATTTGCCCGCGTTTAAAATCAAAATAAAAAAAAAACGGTTTTTAAAATTAAAGACATTTAAACACAAAATAAATGCTTAATTATTTGATTTGTCACATTACTATTTTTAGCATATAATTATCATTTATCATGATTTACACCATATTGGAAACATCTAATGTTAATAATTATGATTACCATTTCATTAATAACATTTAAACACAAAATTATTAATCATATATAAATATAAATACATTTATAAACAAAGTTAAATTTGAATTTTTTTCATCACAATTATTACGTCTATTTTCAATTGAATTACTTTATTTTTAAACATTCAAAATCAAAATTTAAAAATGAATACGGTTTTTAAATTTAAAGATATTTAAACACTAAATAAATGCTTAATTCTTTGATTTGTCACATTACTATTTTTAACGTATAATTAGCATTTATCGTGAGTTACACAATATTGGAAACATCTAATGTTAATAATTATGATTACCATTTAATTAATAACCTTTAAACATAAAATTATTAATCATATATAAATACATTTATAAATTTATTTTTAAACATTCAAAATCAAAATTTAAAAAAAAAAATCCAGTTTTTTTTATTAAAGACATTTAAACACAATAAATGCTGAATTATTTGATTTGTCACATTACTATTTTTAGCGTATAAATAGCATCTATAAGGTAATAGTCGGTTAAAATTATTGAGTAATGCTCCTTTTACTTATACATGGGTCACTTTAGATATTGTTCCTTCCTATAAACGGGTCAAATAAGGTAATAGTCGGTTAAAATGTTGTTTTAGTGGTGTAGGTTCATGTTTGTTTACTTATAAATTGGTCGATTTGGGTAATGTTCAACTTTTCCAATGGGTCAAATAGGGTAAAAGTCGCCAACAGTGTGTTTATGGTGTTTTGATTAGATTGATGTTCCTTTTACTTATATATAGGCCATAGGTGAATTGGGACAATCTTCCCTTTTCTTAACGGGTTGATTTGGGTAATGTTTGCCTTTTCAAATATGTCAAATAGAATAAAATTCAATCAAAGCTTTTTTAGCGGGTCGATATGGGTAATGCTCATCTTCTCAGACGTGTCAAATTAAATTGTGAAATTTAGGTGGTAGTTAGTTTCTTATTTTTATTTTTATTACTTTCTTATTGTTGAATATGCCATAAGTCTATTTTTAACACATACCATTTAAGTCGCTTTATTCAGGTTGGATTGTATTTAAGAAACCCTGTATTCTCACATGGCCAGCTTTATGTCGCATTGTCAAGAGTTAAAAGCAGGGCAGGCGTGAAGTTACTTATACTTGATGCTGGTGGGAAAGTGATGACTAAAACAAAAAATGTGGTTTATAAGGAAATTTTCAGCGATATTTGAATAAATGTGTATTCGTTGCTTTTAAATTTTAATAAAATTTTTCTACTTTATTTTTCTTATACGTTATACTACTCCAAATAATCGTACGTTGTTGAACTGCGTGTCAACGCGGGCAAATATCTAGTTTATTTAACTTAAAAGTTTGTAAAACTTTTTAAAACTTGAATTTTTTTATAGAACCTTTTACGAACACGTTTCAACATACGCATTCGATTAAATCTTATACCCGATCCATATTAAATATAAATGATAAATTTTTAATTTACTCTAAAATATATATATATATATATATATATATATATTTTTTTTTGAAAACGACGAAACTTATAAGGACTATAATGGAAATATTTGAAGGACTATTATTGTCAATCATATGAAAGACGAGGGTGACGGATGTCACAAGTATAAATAGGTTAAACGGTTCAACCTGTCTGGTTGGCGCCGACCTGATCGTTTTGCTAAAAAGGTTGGCGAGTTCAACCTTTAACCAACCCGAATCCATTTAAACCAAACTCAAACCTGCAAGTTTCGTGATAACTTCGGATCGTGTTTTTGGGTCATGTCTGAAATTCACACCCATTACTATAGGCCATGTAACCGAGATGCCGCAATCGGTGTAACGTTTAAAGGTGGTATGTCGGGTTTACATGTTTGTAATCCTTAAATGATTAGGGTGGGCGGGGTGGTCCGTGATGGTCGTGACGATCACGACCACCTCCCCACCAAATTTTATCACGGCCACGAGGAATACAATAAGTGATAGCCATCGCGGGACAATTGAGCCATTTTGACCGTTAGCCATCAATCCGTGATAGCCAAACGCCTTGTCATTCCACCCCATGATTTTAGTGATGAAATGTGATGGAATGATGTGGCACAAGATGATTGGGTGTAATGAATGTGATTGTGTGATGACTACCCCACCCGACACCCACCATTATTAATATAGCTTTGTTTAATTTCATAAAATAATTCAATAAATAATAACATTGTGTGTACTATTGATTTACACTAAATATACAGTTCTATCATTTGGATTATTATAATACTGGGAATCCACCCCGAATATGATGTTGTAGCAAACTTATAACCTCAAAATCATTATAAATAATGAAAACAAAAATCCACTTATGTATTTCACTGTAATGTAGTTATTCTTTGTTAGACCAGGTGTAATGGTCTCGCGAAAAGGGTGTGAAGGGCATATTTAGCGCCCATTTTACAAGCGCACATCGCCTCCTTCAAGCCAAAGGGGCGCTAACCGGGGGCAAAGAAAATTTTCCGCGTAGGTGAAAAATGGAATGGTCCAATGGGGGTCCGACACTTCATTTTTATTTTTTATTTTTCTTTTTTTAATTCAAATTTAATACCATTATATAATCGCCCCCACATCACACAACACCACTACACGCCTTATAAATTTCAAGCCCCTTTCACCCACCGAGTGACTCCACATTGCCAAGTGTCAAAAAATGCCCCATTCATCCATCAAATTTCACCCACCACTACACAGTCTTATAAATATAAAGTATTATTAGCTGTACTAAGGTTACCTATTTAGCTGTAAATAAAATGTCATGAGAAATGATTAACTGGCTTATTTTTATTATCGTTAATTTTTTAACTTTAGGTTTAAGTGTTGCTTGTACTTAGAGCATCTCCAATGGTCGGTCAAACAAACCACTCTAAACCGTCACGTCATCAAGCCATATCATTTCAAATCAAACTCATTTTTTCCCTCTAAGACCATGTGTAATGGAACCAAGATTGAGGCGTTTTTGGGGCAAAAACCGCCCCCAACCGATTTGAACACCGACCCCTCCACCTGAATTGGGGCGTTTTGGGGGCCACCGGAAAAAAATCCACGGCGTTGTTTTATTCGTTGGGCCAATCATATTCAAACAAAAAATAAATAATTAATATTAAATGATTGGATGCTCCATGAAAATTTTCACCTTATCACTACACCCCTAATTTAATTTGAATCCCTTAATTGTCCCACATGCCACGTGTCGATTAATGCCCTATGGTTCATGAAAATTTTACACATGGTCTAACCCTCAAACAATTTCATATCTCCACCTCATCACCTACTTAATTTATACATCACACAAAAAAAATTTTTTTTTTTCATTTAATATTAAAGTTCAGCGGGCCTCACTTCTACCCCGTTGGACCGGTCCGGTGTAATGGATGGACCTAAGATTTTCAACCTTCTCCAATGGTGACAATCCAATTCTCAGTCCGTCCATTACAAACGGACCACTCCAAACCGAATGGTTGAAGATGCTCTTACTAGTAAAGAAAAAAAAAAAAAAAGTTAAAGCAAGAGCATCATGGCGGTTCCTCTAATGGGTCTGACTTCTCAACCACTAACTCAAAGTTGTTTGTTGCTATTACTACACGAAGAAATCTTACTGTGACAATGCTTGTGTTTTCGATCTTCGAATCAAAGCGTGATCGTAACAGAAAGGTACCCCCCACTTACTCTTTAACGTGTTAATTTTATCGAGTGATTTAAGTTTATTTCAGTTACGAATTTCATTGATACGTGTAGATAGTCCTGTAAATGAACCGAACGAACACGAACATATAATCAAGTGGTCTTCCTTTTTGACAGTGGCATGACTCAAGGTGTGGGAATTTGCATATATTTTCTGTTAGTTTTTTGGTAATCTTGGACAACATGATCACTATATGTCAAAGCTTTTTAGTCATACAGTTCGCATATATATTCAAAGAACTTAATCAGTTTGTTATGTCAAATAAGTTATTGATTTTAAGTGTCCTTGTTGCCCCCTTAATGTTTACCATATATTTCTATGTGTTTTTGCTACTGCATATATGTTAGGTATTAAGCGGCGCAGCGGAATCAAACACGCAAACGGCACACACGATTATTACGCGATAAACATAAAATAATAACACGAAACAAGAATTTTACGTGGTTCGGTCCCAGTGGGGGATCTACGTCCACAGGCAGAAACTTGGTTATTTTATTAAACTCAAGGCACACAACCAAATATTACAATTACAAGACTAGGATATATATAATGACAAGATTAGGGTAACACAACTTAGGAACCTGACCGGGCCCCTAAATAAAACCGGCCCAAACCCAACAATATATGGCTTATGTAGCTATGTTCACTTCATACATGCTCTCAATGGTAATGTGAGTTCAAACTGTCATAACATGCTTACTTTCATAACTTTGGTTCATTTACATTACTTAACATTCTCATTTTGTATGTCCCTTTTATTTGGTGTATAGCTTGATCCTTGATCACTGAATATGAAACACAAAAACAAAGAATATAGGGAACACACCATAATATTATTCTTATATAACCATAAACCATAAATCATGATGCAAGTAAATACAAGACAGAAGACATTAAACTGATCATAAAACTGCTATATTCATGTATTAACAATCTGTTATTGTAACTTACCAACTAATGTAGCTTAGAAATGGTTTATCAGGTACTGGTATCAACTTCATAACCCATCCAATAGGCCATGATAAAGCTGCAATACCAATACAAATTCCCCACTGCACAACATTTAGTCTTTCTGTATCAGCAAACTTCTTCAAAAACTCCACCATCACAACCTGGAGAATTATCGTAAACCCGATTATTCCAACAAACAATCTGTTTTTGTGGATACCTTTAAATATGTTCCTTTTCTCCAGCTTCCTTGAGTTGAACTCGTTAAACACTTGACATAGCACGAAAGTGTTGAAGATTATTGTGTCTTTCGTCCTCTCATCCACGTTGAATATCGCCTTACCTTTGAACTGGAACGTTAATAGAACGGTAATTTGGAAAATAGCTTGTGCCAGTAGGTTTCTCCACATGATATTGGTTATGAGAGGTTCGACCCGACCCACAGGTGGTTTGTTCAAGAGTTCTTTAGTTGGTCCTTCTGTAGCAAGTGCAAGTGCGCCCAACGTATCCATGATTAAATTCACCCACAAGAGTTGAACCGCTGTCAAAGGGACCGCGCCAGAAGTTACCGCTGCAATGAAGTTAATCACAAGAGCTGCGACATTTACTGTGAGCTGGAATTGGATGAATTTTTGGATGTTATTGTACACACATCGTCCCCACATCAAAACAGTTGAAACTGAGGCAATGTCGTCGTCTAAGATAACAATATCTGAGCTCTGTTTGGCTACTTCAGTTCCTTGAATTCCCATTGAAAGACCAATATCGGCTTCTTTGAGTGCAGGTGCATCGTTTGTGCCATCACCGGTAACTGCCACAACGTGGCCTTTTTGTTTCAAGCACTTTACCATTAAAAGCTTATCAAAAGGCGATGATCTTGCCATCACACGGATCTTGTCAACCTTTTGCATTCTTTCTTCGTCTGTGAAATTACGAAACTGGGCACCTTCCACCACTTCGTCGTCACATATTTCTTGACCCGGTTCAAGTATCCCACACTCGGTGGCGATGGCTTTTGCTGTGAATATGTTGTCTCCTGTTATCATCTTGACCTCAACTCCTGCAAACCTGCATGTTTCAATAGCCTTTTTGGATCCAGGTCTACATGGGTCCTTCAACCCGACAATCCCGAGCAAAGTTAACCCTTCTTCGGTTAATGTTTGATAATCGGTGCCTTCTAGAATTTTCTTATGCGCGAAAGCGATGCATCTGAGACTACTCGCAGCCATTCCTTCGATTATATTCTCCAATTTTTTTCTTGAATCGCCATCGATCACCGTTTTACACCCGTTGCTGTTATAATATTCTGAACACATTGCTAGTACCATCTCTGCAGCTCCTTTCCAGTGAACATGAATAGTGCTGTCATTGTTTCGCCTAATCGAAACCCCACTTCTTTTTTTCTTCGAATTAAATGTCTCGACATGAACAACAGCCGAACATTGTTTCAGTTTCTCCATATCCATACCTAAATCCTCAACCGCCCACGATAAAATCGCTTTCTCAGTTGGTGAACCGGAGTACTCTTGTACCATTCGTGAAGCGTGTTTGAATACCGTACCTGTGGTATTGAGCCCAACTGCCTCATGGAGAAGTTCAAGGACTTTTAAGGCAATAGCATCAATACAATGTTGCTCTATGTACTCGAGACCGAGCCAGAATTTTGTTACTGTCATCTGGTTCATTGTCAAAGTCCCGGTTTTATCAGTGCATATAACCGTGGCGGAACCCATGGTTTCACAAGCGGATAACTTCCGAACCATCGCTTGATCACTCATCATTCTCTTCATAGAGTATGCAAGTGTGAGAGTGACTGCTAGTGGTAAGCCTTCAGGTATGGCCACCACCACAATAGTCACTGCTGCTGAGAATATACCCGTAACGGAATCTAGTATTTCGCTTACACTCGTGCGCTTTCCATTATACTCTTGTTTACCATTTTCGTTTTTTGTGCTTCCCGTGAAGTAACGAATTAACATAACTGAAAGAACTAGAAAAGCGACCGCAAGACCTACCTTTCCAATTGAAGAAGTAAGCTTGTTGAGGCGTGATTGTAACGGCGTTTGCTCGTTACTATCGCCCGTGATGGAACTCATCATCTTCCCCCAAGCAGTGTTCATCCCAACCGATAACACAAGCATTCGACAATGCCCATCAGCCACTTTAGCACCAGAGATTAAAAACGGATTACTGATGGCGCTTACATCTATTTGGTCACTCTCGCCTGTCATGCTCGACTCGTCCACTAGCAACGAATGCCCATCAATAAACAACCCGTCCGCTGGAATCTGATCTCCTACATTCAAAACCACAACATCTCCAACAACTATATCGAATATCGATAGCTTTTGCCTTCTCCCTTCTCGAACAACATCAATCTTGATATTACTGCTTATTTTCGACAGACTGTCAAACTGTTTTTCCTGTCTAAAGTTACTAACCGCAGACACAACAATAACCAAAAAGACAGCAATAAGTATACTTCCACCTTCATACCATCCCTCTTTGATTCCGTCTTCTTTAATACCAAAGCTAAGCGAAAGAACCGCGCACCCCATTAGTATGAGAATAGTGACATCTTTAAACGCCTCGGTCACAAAATAGAACAAACTCTTTGGAGGAGGTTTTTCATAAGTATTAGAACCAAACACGGTTGTCCTTTCGCTTAAATCCTGACCGTCGACTCCATTGTCAAGATGAGTGTGTAGCGTTTTCGCTAATCCCTTGACACCATCAAGCCTGAAAAGCGTTTCCATGTCTTTGTTTTGTACAATGTAAACAAGCTGCATTTGGTCAATGCCATAGAAATGATCATAACAACCATATTCAGTCACGGACTCTTTTATATTGATAACGGAATATGTATGAGAAACGGGTATTGCCTTGGAGATCACGTTTTTGGCGATGGACGCCATGGTGTTTGAGAAGCATACGGTGAAGTATGCACGACGCCATCTTTTCTTGGCTTTGGTAAGGCTAAGGCTAAGGGTGGTTGTGCTTACGTTGTACAACATCGTACCAATGTTGTGTGGTATAATTTCTGTAACCATTTTTGTTTGCAAATTGTATAAGTGAGAAAAAGGGTTCGAATGGAAAGGGTTTGTGTTCTGTTTCAACGCATATCGTCCCGTTTTATAACGTAACCGTAATGCTACTGGAAATCGGGAAGAAGCTTCAGAGAAATTTATAACCATTAATGCTGGCACTTTAGTAGTTTCATGGATAAGCTGTATTTTTTTGTAGAATGGTTATTTATATAAATTTTTATGGGAAAATGGCGAAACTAGCCATTAATGACCGAGTGGATCTGCCAAACTAGCCCCTTCAGCCGACTTCGGAAAGACGGTTCTTAGTTACATTTGGAGGACATTGGCTTGGGTTCGAGTTCTGATCCCGACCGGTTTTACCGATCATTTCACTGTCGTGCCTTCGGGCTAGTGAGTGGTCGGGTTTTCCCGGGAATTGGTGACAATTGGTGGCCCGGGTACTCTCGAGTACCTGATTCGCCAAAAGGGTGTCCGAGAGTGCTCGGAAATTAATTCGTTGGCCGTTCAAAAAAAAAGTTCCTGAGGCGTCTCAGCCGTCTTTTGATTTTGTCTTACTACGGACCAATTAAACTCCGACACGTGTCCGACAACCTGCGAGATGACTTAGAGTCGTTTCGGGAAACGGAAGGGCCGTCTTTAAGTCGTCTCGGGAATGGGACGAGCGAGACGACTTTAAGTCGTCTCGCAGGTTGTAGGACACGTGGCGGGGTTTCATTGGTCCGTAGGAAAAAGAGAATCAGAAGTCGGCTGAGACGCCTCGGGGACTGGAAATCGTCTTTCCGAAGACGGCTAAGGGGGCTAGTTTGGCAAATCCACTCGGTCAATGGCTAGTTTCGCCATTTTCCCAATTTTTATTGTATATTGAGTCAATATTTTTAACGTCGTCTGATGTGTATCAACTTACACAAATGTTACATAACATTATTATTATGTATTCTAATGGCTGGCATCATCATTAGTTAAAAAAAATGTTTCCAATATACCCTTCATTAATATCTTTTGAAAGAATATTATGTTAGAATTTTAATCTTAGTGTTTTATGACAGGTAGCTAGTTTATCAACACAATTAAGTAATATATCGGGTACGTCACGTACCGCGTTTGTTAGTAAAAACACGCTTAATTAAAATCGAACGAACTTTATATAGATTCAGTCTTAAGTTTCCCTCGATCATTAACCAATGCATGCAAATATGGAAATGGGAGAAGTATATTACTTTAACCAATAAATAAATAAGTTTAAGAACATTCGTAGTGGTGTAGGAAATGGGCATTTGGGTGCTAATGGGGCATTTTGGCGCCCCTTCTGCGCTGGAACATCGCCCCCTTCCCGTTAATTGGGCGTTAAGCTCTCTCACGTGAAATATTTCACGCTCGTCTCATCTTTCCTCCATCCAATCTTGATTGGCCACGTGGCTTTTGCAACGGTCATATTATCTAGAACACACACATTGTGATGAACCTATCAAATATGGAAAAATAGATAGAAAAAATTCAACCATGCACGAACGTTGCGACATGTTAACTCTGAAAATTTAGGACAAAACGAAAAACTTACAAAAGATAAGGAAGTACGTGGGACGAAAGTTGAAAGTAAAAGAGTGTTGGGGTTAAATTGCGAAAGATGAAAAGTTTCAGGCTAAAAGTAAAAAAAAAATCAAAAGAGGTTAAATTGAAAAAGATGAAACTTTTGAGTTAGAAATAAAAAAATCAAATTAATCAACAGGGTTAAATTGTCAAATTTTGAAACTTTAGGATTAAATTGACAAACATTAAAACTTTAATTTTAGAAACAAAAATATCTAATTTTTTTAAAAGACATCCAAAGCAATAGCATAGAGCAATACACAAAGAAGCATAAAGAAAGTTGCGCATGTCTCGAGAACATACCCTATGACTGTAGAGGAATTAAAGTTTCAGCAAATAGTTCATGAAGTTTTCGGTAGAAGGTTCATTTGTGTTCGTTCGTTTAATAAAGGAACGAACATGAAAAGAGGTTGTGTTCGTTCGTTTATCTTTGTTATTTGTTAACGTTCGGTTACGTATTCGTTTGTGTTCAATAAGTTAATAGGGTTTATAATTTGTATAATTTTTTATTTTCTTTAATTTTACTTTATTTTACCCAAATAAATAAATAATATAAATATATGACCATATGAGATCAATAAACCTACTTTTAGTATCCACACTATTTATATGTTTCCACCTTCTAGTGTCAACGCCCTCCGCCGCACACCTCCGACAGCCTCCTCTATTCACATACGATGCGAACTTAATTTTTCAACACATTACTTTATTATTTTTACCAATATCATGTTAAGTACTAAGTATGTTTGGATGATTAAGTTATATTTGGGTTGATTTAGCTAATGTCTTAATGTATGTGAATTACATCTTATTTGAAAGTTAATCTATGTCTGTTTGTGTTTGTTTCCGTTCATAAACACTTCTTTGTGTTCGTTTATGTTCATTTGTGTTCATGAACACTTGTTTGTGCTCATTAATGTTCGTTGTGCTCGTGTGCATTCATGAACAAAATTAACAAACAAACACAAACACAAGTGTTTTCCTTACAAACGAACACGAACAAAAAATCTCGTTAGGCAAGTGTTCATAAATTGTTCGTAAACACATAATTTCCTTAACAAACAAACACGAACAAAGCCTTATTCGTGTCCGTTCAATTCGTTTGCAGCCCCACCTATGAGTAAATGATTCTGAACTTTCTATGCATCCTCCATTCTAGTTTCACATGCATATGTTGTTCGTAAAGTAGTAGGAAACTAGGAACCTGTAGTTTATATATATATATATTAAAAGTTGTATATTATTTATGGCATCATGGTTTTTCCGTTTTGGGATTAAAGAATTCGCAACGGGCCTCCTTCGGACACCTAAAAAAAGCCACAACTAACGCATGTAAAATCCACACACGCCATATTGCACGCCTGTCCATAGGACATTTTTGGAATTTTGGCTTCCATGTTTGCGAGAGCAAGCACCTTTGAGACAAATCCATGTGTGGCCGTTTAAATATATATATATATTTTTTTAAAGTTTGTAGGATGTAAGTGATTTGTTTTTTTTGTTGGGACGTCGACTTTCATTGTGCTTGGCCAACATACTCTCCAAATTGTAGAGTCTTGTCGTCTAACATTGGTCAGACTATGTTATTTTAACCGGGCTTACGCTAGCTTCAAAGTTTGGCTTGAGCATTCCCCTGTGAAACCATACCTGCTAACTGTCGCTTGACAGTCATTGTGCCGTCACAAGAGCAGAACTCTATGGGGTAACACACGGTGGGATGGAAACCCGGTTGGGCTCGAGATTCGAAGAGACAAACTCACAAGACGAAGCTCAAATAATTCATTTTCATAATCTATCAAAAGTGACACAATCACACAAGTGGAAGTCGAAACTTGGGTTTCTACTGGGTAAACCAAGCCTTCCTACCACTAGGCCACAAGTGAGGATTTATAAAATAAATTTGTAAAGATGTAAAGTTATTAGCTTAATAATTTAATAAAATTTAAGAATTTATATCAATTATGTAATAGGTAGACATAATTTATTATATTCATTCATATGATGTTAAAAACTAAATCGTTTATTGTAATAAATAATTTGATTATAGTAAATGTACGTATAAGGTGATGATGAATATGATATGGAAAAAGTAAGGGTGTATTTTAGATGGATTCTTATATTCTTTGAAAAACTTTTTATGCTTATATAGGGTTAGATCAAATACACAGTGAAAGAAAAATAAGAAGTCGTAGGAAGGGTATCAACCGGACTCTGATTGGACTCATTCAAACGGCATTGGAACCGTCTCATCAAACCCTACAATGTTAGTTCTTAGGTCTTCGTTTTTTTGGATTTTTAGCTTGTGGTTTTTAGAATATACGTTATATCATTGTGTCTTTTATGTAGTATTGTCTTTTTCTTATTTTCATCATTGTGTTATTTTTGCAATTCGTTGTGTCTTTTTTCTTCTTTAAAAAATCTCGTATATAAAAGATATTAACGTTTAAAAGTTATGGGAGGAAACACGAGAGATAAAATAATAAATGTTTAATATTTAGATTTAGTAGATTATGTATTTAATAGATTAGGTTAAATCATATCTATTTCTTTTTTTTAATTGGTTTAGAGTTGCCACATCACATCCTATGTGGCATCTCTCAAAGGAGAGATTGCATAAGAGTATGACATGTAGGATTAATCCCTTTGCAATATATATATATACTAGCTTATACCCCGGGAGCGTCTCGGGTTGAGAAATCTAAGTAAAGTGAATAAAATTAGAAGTATCTAAACTATAAAAATGGCATCTATGTATCAACTTACATTAGATACTTTAAAAAAAATATACCAAAAGATCCATTTCACCTTACAACATCAACACCTAAAACAGAATATTATCCCAAGCATTTCAAGGGGACAAAGATTGTTTAGCACCAATACATTCAGTCAAAGGTCTTTAACTGCGTACAATAAGATTTGAGTTATTTCAGAATATGGTAGAAAAAGAAAACATAGCAATTACCTGTTAGAGAGCGTCCCGGGTTGAAATATCTAATATGACATAATAAAATATCTAATATGACAACATAATTAATGACTTGCCAATATATGATTAATGAATATTATTATTATTATTATTATTATTATTATTATTATTATTATTTTAAACAAATCTCTGCCATAAGTTATCATATTCTAATATAAAAAGGGTAATTGGGTCGGGTATCACCTAATCCCAGGGCCGACCCAAACCCACAATTTTTTTTTAAACTAATATATCCCGGGAGCGTCTCGGGTTGAGAAATCTAATTTGAAATATCAATTTTACACCTGAAATAGACTGATGCGTTTTACAGTTACATGCAGGAAAGCTTCGGGTAGCACTTAACCTAAAACAATTAACAATGTATCTTCAATGTTAGTGCATAACCTTAAACACTGTATAACTCTAATATTAAAACCTAACCTAAAACAATGTACAACTCCAATGCTAACACACGTTGTAAATAAAAATCATATTTACTGGTTTGAACATAACTAATGACTTGCCTATACATGATTAATGAATAACCTGAACAATTTGTGTTTTTTTCCTGTATGAACAAAACCACACAAAAAAATAGTCGTGTTTTTCTCCGTTTTTTATATAGCACTATGGTACCCGTTGGAAAGATAATAAAACGCTCGTTAATTTGGTGTAATTTTTTTCTTTAAAAAATCTCGTATATAAAAGATATTAACGTTTAAAAGTTATGGGAGAAAACATTAGAGATAAAAATCTAATTTTGTTTTTAAATTTTAAATTATTATTTTCCTAAAATAAAGCTTTTGCCACATGGGATGACACATGGCACACTCAATGAAGAGAATACCTTCTTTAAGTGTCATGTCATTAAAATGGCTTTGGTTTATTATATGTATAGATAGATAGATAGATAGATAGATATAGATATTTTTTTTCGTTTGGTTCTTATCTTATAATAAAAATGGCGGTTCCATTCAAACATGCCGACGTGGCTATTCGAGCCACAACTTCTCTATAGTAATCCAAACTAATAGGAAAAGAAGAAACACAAATGAAAAACAAAAGTTTTGGTTTACCCAAATTGCGGCTTACGCGGCGTTTGGTCGGCGTAGTTCACCTTAAAGCTACCTTTTTATTTGGAATCATAGATTCATAACACTTTATCAAAACTAATTCCACATTGGTTCAAACTATCCTGCTGTTTACGATTAAACTAGATAATGACTAGTTGTGTGACTAAAATCCGTATTCTAAAGCATATAAGAAAGAAAGGTTCACAAGTTCGGTTCAGCCGGTTTGAAAAACCAAACTAGCGGAGTTTGTTGAGTTGGTTCGATCGGTTTAAATCTGATTTTTTAGTTTGTTGTAAACTTTTTTAAATACTGGTCTATTAATACAATACAATAGAATACAACTGCATAAATGCGTATATAAAAAGATAAATAATAATAGTGAATGTTAAACCGTTGATGCATCACACTTTAAGTTTCGACACATTGGTGAAACCTTTAGCTCCATCGTAGGAATGTCGGTGCAGAAACAACGATGAAGATGCCAGTGACACTAGTAGCGCAACACCACCACCTCAGTTTTGTTCTATTTCTCAAAGAAATTTGGACATTTCAATAATTTGTACTTTTGGTTATCAGTGTGTTTTTTTATAGTTTTGATTGATTAGGCTGTTGGGTGTGGAGACAACCCAAAGGGAGAGGATGGGTCTCCATAACAGCTCCACATAAGCAATCATGTCAGTGGGGATTAAATTTTAAGAAACATGACTACCCAAGGAGGATGGTGTGGAACAATATCCAAATGGAAGACTAACCATCTGATTGGTCCCCATATTTAAAAAAAAAATATTAATTTGGCCTGTCCCTCATGTTCTATTTGAGACTGATGTATTGTAAAATACATCTATTTCCAGTGTAAAGTTTGTGTAATTTTTGAGTCGTTTAGATAGTGTTTTTATTAGTTTTAGGCTTGTACCGGTCTATTTTATTTAGTATAGGTTTTTATAGATTTGTATTAGTTTTGGGTTTTTTTTAGTATTTATCTATTTTATTTTTATTTGGTAGGTTTTCGTGTAGACGTTGGAGCGTAAACGAGCAACTTTGATCAAGACGAGAATAGAAGGTTGTAGTACTATATATATATAATAATAATAATAATAATAATAATAATAATAATAATAATAATAATAATAATAATAATAATAAAGTCAAGAAAAACAATATAAAAAGGTGACTTAGAAAAGTCACGAGACTTTTGGGCCCAAACCCAATATTATGGAGGGCTCCATTATTAATATGAGAACATATTATTATGATTCTGGGGAGAGCAGGCGCAAATAGGATTTGGAGGGGCAAAACAGCGGCCATATTATTTTGACAAGAGGAACGAAAAAATAGATTATTAAGAGGTGGTCGCAAGATTTGAAGGAGAGGACAGCTGCCGCATCAAGAGGAAGGGGTCAAGGGTTGAAGCACTGGTGCGAGCACGGGTCGGTTCAAGTTCAATAATTTATTTATTTATTTTATTCTAACCCGTAGTGAACACCATGAATTTAACTGGCTTTTATTGTTTTGATTTTATCATGACTTTTATTGGCTAGACCTTTTCGCTACCTAGGTTAAAGATGATTGCACATGTTTGATTTATTTTCTTTTGGTCTTGGAACTTTTGGTTGTGGGTTGAATTTTAAAGTAAAGAACTTTTTATTTTCTGGTTTGATGTGTATGCGTATTTAGTTTTATTTAATTAATTTTTATAAACTCCACTTGCGTTTTTGTGAATGTCTTTCATGTATGAATGCGGGTTAGGTTGCGGACTGAGTGTTAGCGACTAGTTTATGGTTAATTCTGCAGGTTATCCATAGGAGTTGTAATTGTTAGTTAGATAATTCTAAGTGTTCTACCAATTCTCAATAGCTGTGAGGTGCGAGATTGTTGGTCTGTCTAGGGTGTTAAATTGCTAGTTCTAGAGGCTTTGTGAGAAGATCTTCTTAGTTTCCCTAGCATTCCTTGTAGGCCAAGTCTTATCAGAAATATTGTAGTTACCCCTTGCACTTTAGGGTGCACTGTGACTTTCGCGCTGTGAGGTAGACTGTCTAGCGGGTACTTTAAGATTCGAGTAGGTAAGCCTGTGAGGGTAACCTCTCAACCGGTGGTTTAACAGCACAACAATATTCTAGGGTTTCCCCTTGAGAAGGGTCGAGGGTGTCTAGTTTATTCTTGATGTTTAGTATTTTAAGATCCCGGTTCCACACCAGTTCCATAGCCATTAGAAGCTTTATCATTCATGTGTAGGATTCTAGCCTAGGTAGTGCCTACCCGTCACCTGATCCGAACTCCAGTTTCCAGCTTGTATCTTTAGTTATTTTAAGTTTTATTTTACTTATTTGCATTAGTTCGTTAGAAAACCCCCCTTAAGCAACAAAACATATTTATGTCAGTTTGTAGATAAGTAATCGAGTCTAGTTTACGTTTTCCAGTGGAGTCTCGTGGGTGCGATACTCGGACTTACTTTAGCTGTACTGCACTGACCGGTACACTTGCCGGTTGTGTGGTTTAGGTTTAGAGAGTCTTAGATTATAAATTTAAAACTTAGAGTGTCTGGTTTAGGTTAATTTAGTTAGTTTTTACTAAACCACTTTGAGCACATCAGAGACGTTGGACGCCCCTAGGGGGCGGTGTAGCCCATCCGAGACAACCCAAGAGCACCCAGAGACTTCCCCACACCCATGAGCCTTATAATCTCATTGAAATGGCAAAGGGTTTGATCCAGTCATGTTTGATCATCTCATCAATCTCTCCGTGCTTGCGTAAATCTCCGCATCCGACCTCTCATGCTCATAATATTTGAAAAATGCGAGTGACTCATGGGTGTGATGTAGCACAAGAGTTGATTTGATAAATTGAAAAACCGAAATTAGATGGAAGATATTGCAAGAAAATGAAAGGATAAAGCATGAGGGATGATTCAAATGCTTTTAAGTTTATAATTTTTTTCTCTCAAAGAATTACGAGGCTATGTGTTGTGGTGAATGTATACATATGGAAAAAAAAATGTGTCACATAGGTAGTCAAGGCTTTATTATTTGCCTCCACTAATATGTGTTGTGGTCATGTAAAATATGAGAGAATGAGATGTATAAATAAAATAAAGAAAACAAATTAAAAAGAAAGGACCATAAAAATATGAAATGGAAGCTTGCAACCCTAGTCCAGTAGTCCCCAAGTCCACAAGATGCCTCACGCTTCTACCCGTGTGCCCTCCCTTCAGGCCCCTCCATCCAAGGAAACAAATACACCATCAAGGTCAGGAAGTCAGGGTCTATGAACACCATACAACTTGTCACGGTTGAATTAGCATAGACACATATCAATCTAACTTTTGCGTTCAAAAGATAAATCAACACAAAAAACATATTCATTTAAAACTCACTAACTTTTCACTCATTAAAATTCGATACATATAGATCAAGAAAAGATGTGTTGCTCCAAGTCCTAACTAAAGGAAATAAAATTAACTAAGTAAGGGGCATCAGAATTGGCCACAGGTACCCCACTATCAGCACGGTAACACTGCCGCCGATGATGTTGGTAGTGGATCGGTGGACCGTTTCCCGGTTCTAGTTAACGGATAGTGGAGTTATGATTTTGAATGAAACGGTCATTTTTTTACCGTTTTATTATTTTAAACATTTTTTTATTTTGTTTTGACCGTTTATTTTTTACCACACTATATAAACACCATATCACACATACAATTTTATACAACTACATACATTACTAAATATGGGTGGTGGCAATTTGTTTTCGATTACATATCATCAACGGTCATCCCGTGCAAACCGCCAAGCTACAAACAGCCCACTGGTTACACACCAACCGACAAACCCTCATACTTTAAACCCACCGGTAACACACCCACCTATTACACACCCACCGACTACACACCCTCCAACATTTGAAATTTACGAGCCCCAACTTCTTGGCGATTCGCTGACGGAAGAATTGCATTGCGTATATGATTACACAACGGCTCTACTACAACTAGGAGCGATACGGATTGCGGAGCTTGAGATTAAAAAGGGGTGTAATGGTTTCAAGCCCCACAAAGCTCCTTGCAATGATTACTCAATTATTATTAATTTATTTTTTAAATTTAAAACAAATAATATTTCATTAAACACAAATAATAAAAATTACAATACCATAAATAAATAAAAAAATACAAATAATGTTAAAAAACAAACTATACAAAAAAAAAAACACAAATAATACTAAGGGGCTGTTTGATAGCCTCTTAATCAGCCTCTTAACCATTCAGGTTTGAATCATTCAGCATTCAGACTGTTTGTTTCAGGATCTGAATGAAATGATTAAGTGCTGAACCATTAAGCTAATAAGGGATGCTGAATGATTCAGCTCTTAACCATTCAGAGTCTCTTAACCATTCAGACCATCTTAATGATTCAGCACTTAATCAACCAAATAGCCCCTAAAGTAATCAAACTCGTTTTTCAAGTCTCCGGTAATGCGTAGAAATAAACGTAATCTTTCATCAAGTGAGCGTTTGCCTCCATACGGTCGTGTTTCATATATTGTCTTCGCAAAATAGGATGTGGATGATTATTAACATGTCTTATGTACCTCATCGCGAGCGCACAAGCACTTGTAACCACCTCTTGCTCGTCTTCCTCGTCGGTCAACTCACCCGCATCGGCTAAAAACTCTTTGTAATAATAATTTGCAACGGATGATGAGGATGTGGAGGAACTCATTTTTTTTATAAATGTTGTGGTGTGTGTGTGTTTTATAAATGTTGAGTGTGTTTTTTTAATTTGAGGCGTGTGTGGAGTGTGTTTATATAATAATATATTAAAATTGAATTAAAGAAAGAAAAAAAAATTAAAAAGGAAGTAACCATGGAAAGAGACGTTGGAAGAAGATGATTGATTGTTCATACAAGCTTGAAAAACCTCACGCCAAAACAAAAAAAAAATGGGATTTGGGGGCGGTGTGGGCAAACTTTTTTGAGTATTAATCGCCTCATCGCCCAATTGAGATACCACTCTAGGAGGTCTTATAACCCAATTTATCCATAATTTATCCGAAATGAAAGATCCATATGATTTCTCATATTCAACACCAATCGATATTATAATAGTTAGGTTCTAAAAAGTTCTTTTTAAATTAGTAATATAATAAAAGAAATTATATACATTGAATAAATTGTAAATTATATATAAGAGGCGGGTAGCAACAATTACTTATGATAAAGAAGAAACTTTGGAAAGAATAAAAATGTATTTCTTAGTGTTATAGTTCAGAATATTTCAAATTCATTTTAGGTCTTTAAATCCATATTATTGTCTCATTTGTAAATAGATGAGTATTTTAAGTGCTTTGAACGACATAAGTATACAACCATTGATAGTTTAATGTGTAAGACTATGTGTAATGGTTATGTTAATGGGGCGCTAAAGGCATTTTTCGCGCCCATTTAACCCAAGCACACCGCCCCCCATTAAGTTAAATGGGCGCTAATGACCCTCACGCGAAAAATTTCGCTTGGGTGAAAATTGTTCCATCCAATCAGAAGTGGCCACGTGGTCAAGCGTTTGAAGAAAAAAAAGGCAACGTTCAATCGTTCCATTATTGTTTATTAATTTGGATTGAAGAAGAAGGTGGTGGGTGGTGGGAAGAAGAAGAGGAGGTGGGACATGCTTTGCTTTAATTTTTATTTTATTTTTTTATTAAATGAAATATTTAAATAAAATATTATTGTGTTTATTAAATTTAAAAAAATGCCCCTTTCACCCACCATTACACTCTTTGTCCATTTCAAGTCCCTTTCACCCATCAAAGTAGCCCCACATGCCAAGTGTTAAAAAAATGTCCCTTTCACC
The DNA here is from genome assembly GCA_028751855.1 of Ambrosia trifida. Taxonomy (NCBI): domain Eukaryota; kingdom Viridiplantae; phylum Streptophyta; class Magnoliopsida; order Asterales; family Asteraceae; genus Ambrosia; species Ambrosia trifida. Next base: position 36,378,541 of record CM054127.1, read on the forward strand.
CATCAAATTACACTCACCATTACACATGGTCTAACCACGGTAGATTTTCTATGATGCTAAACATAACACGAAGAATATTGTAGCAAATGGAATAGGATACTTATCTCAATCTTAGCTTATTCTCCAAGTTGCTTTTCAAAAAAGCTTTGGATGCCTCAAGAATAAGCAAAGATGATGTCATTGCTTCAAACTTTTAATGTCTTGAAGTCATTAAAAAGAAGCCTCTTATCATTCCATGAAATTGCCTACAACTAACTTGTGGCACGAAAATGGCAAAAAAAAAAAAAATGAAGCTACACTTTCGTCTATCTTAACGCGTGTTATTACCCTAGAAAAGTTGTATCAGTTTCGCGGAAATGGCCGAAATAATGTTAGAAATGACATAAAAGGCTTGTTGGGACAATAATTGAATATTTATAACCGAAGAAAAGGCATTTTCGATTCCTCTATTTATTCTTGCACCATGCCTTTTGACCAATATTCATCTATATTAAGAAAAGAAAATATATGGGGGACTCATGTAACTCCCCCATGAAGTCTCACATTTATTATTCACATAATAAGTCTCATTCAATTCCTATTTAAGTTATTTCTATAATAATTGTTTTTAATAATCAATAAATAAATATTAGAAGGCAAACATTTTTTATATATTCAATATGATCAAATATAATTAATCATTTCTATAACTTATCTATAATTATAAAACTAAAACAATATTTACCATACTTTAAAATTGCATAATTAAATTTTCAAACTTTAAAGTAAGGCCAAATTACCTCCATTAGCTCATTTAATCAAAATATGATTGTTCAAAACTAAATAACTTTTGCTAAATACTTTGGGATAACAATTTAAAAATATGAATTTCATTTGTACGTAGTTAAATACTTAATTAGCTCGATTCCTTTTTAACATTCTTGTGAATTAAAAATTATTGTTTTTAAAAGGTATAAGAGGGCCTGATATTGTGATACCTAACTGTGTTGCAGGTTGTGTTTGTGCATTGCTTTCAATTTATGCAACTTGTGTTTATTAATATTATTTATCAAAATATTATGTAAAAGGGTATGATCGAAACATGTAAAAATGGTGCAACATATTGAAGTTTGACAACAATTGAAAAGAAAACGAAAACGAAAAAATAATACCGAAAGAAAAACTATGGAAAGAAAAAACCCTAAATGGTAAAAAGATAAGCTACCAGAAAATGTACGAAACATTGGAGATTTGAAAGAAAACAATAGCATATCTTCAACTTGTACTGAAGAACTGTCAAGTGAGCATAACACAGGCAAGTAAAATTCTCTTCAGGGTTTTATTGTGGTGATTCATTTGTTTCAACAAACTTTTAAAACAGTAGGTGTATGGGATTTCTGTTGAGGGATCTGTGGTTTTAATAGGATAATATAGAGCAATTAATAGGATCAATTAATGTATTAATTGGAGAGTTGACACAACTTATGTAGGGACTTTGAATCTTATTAAATGTGTAATTAAATGGATAATTAGTATGTCTAATTTCTTATCATTATTAACCAAAATTCAATATTAAATTGATTACCAATATAAGGTAAACTAATATTAGGATAATATAGAGAAATTAATAGGATCAATTAATATATTAATTGGTGAGTTGACACAAGTTATGTGGAAACTTTGAATCTTATTAAGGGGCTATTTGGTAGCCTCTTAATCAGGCTCTTAATTATTCAGTGCTGAATGATTCAGCATTCAGCGCGTTTGTTTCAGCCTCTTATTGGAATGGTTAAGGCTGAATCATTAAGACTTTGGATGTTGCTGAACCATTAAGCACTAAATCATTAAGCACTAAACTAGGCGGAACCTTAACGAAACTCTCACACCAATGTAGAACAAGAAAACTAACCATTAAGAGGTCCAACTTAATGATTCAGCACTTAACCATACAGACCTCTTAACCATTCAGACCTCTTAATGATTCAGCACTTAATCAACCAAACAACCCCTAAATGTGTAATTAAAAGGATATACATTATCACCTGACTGTTTCCTTTATGCGATATCATTTATTGATTTTTATTTAAAGAAAAGAAAAAAAGAGAAATATTATAGATGTGTCATGTGTCCTAATGAGAGGATGAATAAAATTGAAGTTGGATTAATCTGTTTACAAGTGGCACAAATGAGTTTTGTTTATTAGGTAGTATAGTAGATTTAGCAAAATTTGATCGGTAGAGGTGCATGAACCGATTATTTTCTATAATTTGACAGTTATCTGGTTTTATCAATTATATTCTCATTTTTTCTTTAACCTTATTACCTTAATCGATTACTACTTTAATTAGTTCGGTTATTCACTATATCCGGTCGGTTAATAACTGATTATTTAAAAAAAATGGTTTTTTTCCCGATTATTTTCTAAAAATCCCTAACCGATTAGGAACTAGTAGTTAAAACTAATCTTCAACCGGTTAATGCTCTAACAGTGATTAACTTGTTCCGGCTAATATATGCACCTCTAATGATGGGTAACTACTAAATTGATTACCAAAGGGGGCACTAGAGATATTAGGATGACTTTATCTATGAGAGATCACTTGTTGTAGTTTTGTTCGTGACAAAATGTCGTGAACGAGCCAAAGGTTTTACCAAATTTGACCTTTGGGAGGTGGGTTTCCTCTGGAATTGTTGACGGACCAGGTCACCAACATTATATGTGATTTCGAGCCCACTCAACTTTGTTGAGTGGCTTGTTGTCCATGGATGTACCGGATGGTCAACTTTGCTGTAGGTTAAAAACTAGCCACTTGATGGATTTGGGCTTTAATGCTATGTTACATTGGGTCGGATTCGGATATCAGAAATGGAAATGCCTTGGTATCATTAACTTTTTCTCAATATAAATTTAATTTTTAATTGGGGAATTGGATTTTAATAACCTGAACTATTTGAAATTGGCCACTGGCACCCCAAACTAAAAAAGTGGCCATGTATAACCTGAACTATTGACTTATTGGAATCTAGCACCCACTAACGGTTAAATCACTAACGCCGTTAGTGGGTTCGCTGATGTGGCAAGATTTGCTGACGTGGCATGCTGATGCAATCCACGTGTGCATTTCATTAAAAAAAAAAAAAAAAAAAAAACCAGATCTGTTATATGTTCTTCCCCAAACATCATCATCATAACATCAAACACTTGATAATATATCTTCCCTACAAGATCGATAACGATAGATCTAATCATTGTCAATACTTGATAATATATCTTCACCCTTGCAAAACCCAACCCGTCATTAAAAAAAACAAATCTGGATTTTAATGAACATCATCTTCATCTTCATAAACACACAAACACAGATCGATTCCAGCATCTTTATCTTCATCTTCCCCAACCTATTTTCTGTAAACACCACCGGTCACCATCGATTCCACCATAACAACCACCAATCATATTGTATTTCAGTAACAATACTCGATTTCACCGATTATTATCAATGAAATAGAAATGGGTTTGAGGGTTTTACCTTCGATTGAACAACCATTCGTTAACCATCGAAACCAGCAACTCCTCTTCGGTCTTCCTTTTCCTCCTGCTCCATCTCTCTCTGTCGATCTCTCTTTCCTTCTCCCTGATCTCTGTCTTTCTCTCTCTATCTCTGCGTTTCTCTCTCTCTCTCTCTAATATTCTGTAGTGTATGTATGTGTGAGAGATCAGTGAGAAATGAAGATGATGTTCATATATACATCTGTTTGTTTTTTTTTTGTTTTGGAAATTAGGGTTACAATATCTTCAGTGATGTTGAAGGAAAGAGATGAGTTTCTTTGAAGATTTTAATTTTATATAAATATATATATATATATATATATATATATATAACAAAGTGCCAACATGGATTTATGGTTTTTATTTAGGTTTTTTAGTTTAAAAGTATAATAACACATCAGCAGCTGACTGGTTAAAATGAGTGACAAATCAGCAAGCCACGTCAGCAATTCTTGCCACATCAGCAACCCAACTAACGGTGTCAGTTAGTTGGTGTTAGATTCCAACAAATTAATAGTTCAGGTTATATATGGCCAATTTTTTAGTTTGGGGTGCCAGTGGCCAATTTCAAATAGTTCAGGTTATTAAAATCCAATTCCCCTTTTTAATTTACTTTACTAACTTTACTGTATTACTATGTTAATATTATGATATATGATATATGTTACTTTGTGTAAAAGAAATATAACTTCAAGACCATTTCACTAAATCAATTATGTTACTATCTTAATTAGTTAATTGTGGTATAATATTAGTTAATTTTCGTTTGTGACCTAAGACTATTAATTTAAAACTAGTGGGAATGCCCGCGCGTTGCAGCGGGGTTCCTAAGTAATTTCTGACACGATTATATTGTGTTACGAACCACCACCCATTTCGGGTTTCTAAATTTTTATTCTATTGCTCTTGATCCTTTTCAAAAATAACCTGGGACAAGCAGTTTATGTAAAATAATGTAATAGAACAATGGATATTAGAGACGTCATACATATTATAATCATGTACAAAACAAAGATAGAGATGAGCAACATTTCGTGGACCTTGGTATACTATATGGCCCTCACAAATGAGTATAATATCATCGAACAAATCATAAGTTTCAGAAGCCGGTTGAAGAAGAGAAACTACTGTGGTTCCATCAAGTGCATGGGTTGAATGTCTAAGATATTGAATTATTTGGTATGTCGTTGAGCTATCAAGACCGTTTGATATTTCATCCATGAAAAGAACTCTAGATGGGCCCCACCAATAGTTCACCTGTCAGTTAATCACACTATTAGGTCAACTATAAAGCTAATGACATATAATGATCAAAAGATTGTAAATAATGTCCCAGTTGTAAGCCATTTCTTTTGCCCCCCAAATCCATCTGAGCATTTCATCTCCAGCCAAGGTGTTTGCACATGTATCCAAGCCTAAGATCTTTGTCAAATTAAAACTTTAGTACTTTAGAATTTACATAAGTCTGAAGATCGAAGGCTATAATCTTTGTCAAATTCACCCTTTCCTCAAGTACATAAAGTCATAAATGAATAAACAGATAATGTATGTGCATGCGACCAAAATATTAAACTTTTTCATTAAGAATAACGATTAACTTGAACTGCTTTATCGGTCACCCAAGTATGTATCAATTACACACTTACACCCCTTTGTGTTTGAAAATAAGATCATCACTAACAAGCAATGGAAGTAAATATATCCAGATCTTCATCAGGTCGTACTCCAGCAACTTTTTCTCTTTTTGTAAGTTCAGTAAGCATATCTACAATGGACACCTGCCACTCTGCCAGTCATCATTTTTGCACAAAAAAAACACATGCATATTACACATAAAATACCAAACAAAAAGAATCTCCAATAGCTTATCATATTTAAATTTGACACCCTGACAACGGGCAGATAAGTCAAGTGTTTCTTTAACTGTCATTTCTGCAATATGCCAATCCTGTTGACTGACATAAGCCGATGTTCTTAAGGAACAAACTCCTGAAGACCATGCCCATTGTAGGAGATTTTTCCTGACACTTTAGATGCTTTCTTCATTTCCAGAGCTCTCTTATAAGGGGGGTCAATTGGAGGCTGCACAGGGTCCAATATCTTGTAGGAACCATCAGGGGCTTTAGAAAGCGGATATGATTGGTCCGAGTCATAACCGCTAAGGTCTCCACAGGCCAGAAATGGTATGTAAACCTTGTTTGGCCCTCCTAACCATCCACTACTACAATCTGTCATTTTAACAAAGATCAATATATGTTATACAATCATGACTCATGAGGAATAAAAAAGATATATACGCATATGTAAAGAGAGAGAGAGAGAGAGAGAGAGAGAGAGAGAGAGAGAGACCCAAGTCGTCTGCACCAGATGGAGTTCCAACTTTCTCAAGGAGGCGATGCAAATCTTTCTCATTAAATCCTTCTGGAGGTGAATAATTCTCACAAAAAGCAAATGCCTCTATTTTTGACCAAAAAGAAAAAAAGAACAGCAAAAGTAGTCATAACTCATGAATGAAGCAATCAGCAAGAGGGTCTTCCATACTTTCATCAATTATTAGTTATTATCTTCAAATAATTTCCCCAGGACGCGATGGTTTTGCAAATCATCCATGATGTATAAAACAAACCATCCTTTAATCCGTACTTACATAATTGATAATTTAATAAAAAAATATGTTGATGCAAGTTGAGCAATAGAAAAGCTAAGCATGGCTATACTCTACATATCACACATATAGATACACACACAAAGTTTAAAAGTATGGAAACGAGCCTCAAGGCGTTTTCCCTTCGCCTCATGAGGTGTAAGCCTCGAGGCGAACCGAGGCGTCCCGAGGCGCAGTCAAAAAATAAATATAAAAGTTACGCATCTTATAAAATATAAAATAATTGACCTAGAAAAGTCTAAAACATCAAAAACTTCACATCAAAAATAAAATAATTGACCAAGAAGTATAAAACACCAAAAAATCACAAAAAACACCCTAAACCACCAGAGGCGAACTTGAGGGGCACATTTTCTTAGCGCCTCAGCCTTGGAGGTGTATGTACAATCTGAACCCCATGAGGGGCGCCTCAGCCTCGCTTCTTAGCGTTTTGCTTGAGGCACACGCCTCATCCGTTTTTTTAAACCATGTACATGCATACACAATTTCTTAAAAATAAACCTTAAGAAGATTGATTCCAGCCCCCACCCCCTTTTCTAAAATCAAACACACATAAAAAACCACACAAACTCTAATATACATCTAGTGATCACTTTGACGGCTGTTATAGGCTTGCTCAAATAGACAAGGTTCAAGTGGAACTCACCTATGCTTGAATTCCTGCTACTTTTTGGTTTTGCAAGAGTTACTTCGGTGAAAAATAGTTTTAGCTACCAAAAAACAGATCATACCACATTTCAGTGGACTGAAAATACCGTACCAGCACCACAAGAGTAAGCTAGCTATTGTATCTCGTAACTGGGAAGTCATTTTTGGACCTGGCAATATAAGAGGCTTGTATCCTTTCCCCTAAAGATCTTTGCAATAAATTTTCCACCTTTCTTGAGTATGTGAGTGACAATTGTTAACCCCTGAAAATGAAATTATTATTAGAAATACCGAATGATATGCAGAGACTCACAAATATGAAAAAGAAATAGCTTAAGCTTTATCGGATTCGGATACAACATATGGAATTAATTGAACAAGAATTGTAAATAAGTACCGCCAATATTAGTTGTGACTGAACAAATTCATCCATGTCGTGAAGTCCAGTTACTGCATTTAGGAAGTGAAGTACGATCAATAAGTTATAAGACCACTAAACTGTCAGCTATAACAAGTTGTAGAAATAAAGAAAACATATATGCAGAATCGTATCAGTAATCTTACCGTCAGGAGCACCATCACAGACCACCGTGTCAGCCTTGCATCCATCAAAATGCCTAATGACCTGAAAAAAAATAGGAAACAACGACAAAGATATAAATGTCTTTTTGGTTTCTTGTAAGAAGTGGTGAAACAAGAAGAAGCAAAAGATTTCAACGCACCACTTCAGCTGTTCTAGCATTTGTTATGTCTCCTTGAACTTGGATAACACCTTCAATTGGAGCCATGGGTTGCAAATCAATAGCCACAATGAGTGGAAGGTCAGATGATTGCTTAGCTGGGAGATACAGCTTACGGCTCAAAACCTACAAAGATAGATGTGTACTCTTAATGCATCAGATGTAAAACTACTACCTCAAAATAGCGTATAAATGAAAATACAAATTGTTAATGAATAATATTTTTCATAGCGATATAGAAAATAAAAAACAATATCAATAGAATATCACAGATATTAAGAGTGTCATCTATAAAATACCATACCTGACTCCAGCTACCAGGTGCAGGACAGAGATCTACCACACGCTTAACTCCTGACAGTTGATAATATCAGAAATGTGAATGATATTATGCTAATTGCATCACAGTAAACAGAACAAAAATATCTTTTCAATAAGAACAATATAATCCAGAGTTGATTTCAATTGCACCTTCAAAGATGTTGAACTCCTCATCAATTTGAAGGAGCTTAAACGCGCTTCGTGCACGCCAGCCTTCTTCTTTTGCTTTGCGGTAATAGATATCCTACGCATACATTATCTCATTAAGCTATAACAGGAGATCATAAAATAGAAAGATAAGAAAACAAAAACGATACCCCTTTATCTCTCGATGCTTTTCACCATTGCTGAGCACTAATCTGTCGGGCTCGTAGCTGTTCTGTTTCAGACAAAACCTGTAAGAAACATACCCAATCAATTCTAAGTTCTAAACTTTGTATCTCCCTTATAAAATAATAATAACCACTAACATTATATATCAACCTTAACAAGCCACTGCAAGAAACACCTATCATCATTAAGCAGATACCACTGACTCAAATCCAAATTCATATCCTTCAGCGAATTCAAATTAAGACAAGGCTCCTGGCTCCCTACAAAGAAGAACCACCACACTCTCCGTCTTCGCCAAAATAAACCCAAGAATAAACACATTCGTAGAATCGACTCTCATGATGCTACTAACCTGACCTATGAATACATGTCTTGGAAGTTTTGTTGTTGTAATTGAGTCTCTAAATCAGGGGTTATTAATCGATTCGTAAAGCACAATTAAAACATACCTGCAGAGCCGATTTTGTAGATGCGATTGAACCCGAGGATCAATATTAACCCCTGAAATCAAACGATTGGGAAAAGAAAGGCAAAGGATTGCTTTTTGTAACAGGTGACGGTTGATTGATTTTTTTTTATTTTTTTTCTCATTTATGGGATCGGTTACAAGAGGATGTAAGAGGATATGTGAGGGTAAAGATGGAATCAATATTTATATTTTAACTAAAGAGGGTCAATAAAATTACAATAATAACCTTGTAAGTGTCTTAATATACCTCTAAGAGACTAATTTACCCTTAAAAAAAAAGCTTTATTAAATTGTATATGTAGCTACAAAACTTGTACCCATAACAAAATGACAACATTGTACATCACTCTTCCTTTATAATGTATTATAGATAAAAATTTTAATCAGTCTTCTTGTAACTTTTATAAATACCGTGTTGAATATGTGATTTAAAAATACTAAGATAATAGGCCCAATCCGACGATTAACACACTAACATATCTAGGCCTAACAAGGGCCCAACCCATCATAGTCATTGGGCCATTGGCCATCGACCAGATAATATACGGCCCATCTTAGTGTTTTAATAGTGGTCATGTAACTAATATCTCTCCTTTTGTAAGTTCGTCTTCTAACATGATGAAACTGTTTATACTCTACGAAATATGTAAATTTGTTCATCACCTAAATTATTTTATCCTGCATAATGTGTTAGTAACAAATAATAAATAACACACAATAATAGATGTCTATAAAGAATAAAGTAGTTTTAGAGTTAACAACTAAAATTGTCCTTGAGTTTCGGCCATTTTTATCACACCCATTCAAAAACTCTTTTTTGCAACTAGACCCTTAAAGTTTGCATTATGTTGTCAGTTCCATTCAATTCGCTAACTCCATTTGTGTATTATATTAATTACATACGATTTGACCTGAAGATCCTTCTTACAAAAATGAAACAAAAATGTTTTTGTTTACAACCAACCATCGATTCATCCTCGATTTGCAACCCATCATCGATTCATCTTCATCACAACCAAATACATTCAAACCCCCCAAAATCCAAACCAAGAAACTAGGTGCAAAAGTCTAAATAACTGTTTTGCAACAAATATGACCAACCTCAATTCCGACCACCGACGAATTTTATTCATCCATGGTAGCATGCTAGGGGGTTTTAAAAACCAAATCAATCGCACATTTATTTCCTCATCAAGCATCAACTCTGCATCAAAATCATCTTGATACCCTTTACTCGATTAAAACGAATTCAAATTGGGGCTACACATTGGTGGTAGGAGACGGGGGAGAACATGGGTAGCCGAAGTCTCGAAGACAACGACTCAGGTACGTATGGCAAGAGACTTAGAATAGGGGTGGCATGTGATGGGTAGGACCTGAAGCTGAATACAACGAAACCATAAAACCACCACTAACCACCTCGTTAACCACTACCGGCCAGCTCTCTTAAACCACCACATATTCACCCCAAAACAACCGTCACGGCACCACCTCCACTAGAAGTTGCCCTACCTCCACACCTAACAACGACCGTCTTGCTCAAATCTTAGCCGGTGTCTTCAGGGTGATGATTGTGGTGTCTGATGGTTAACTAAAGAGTGTGATGATGATGGAGAGAGTTTTAGAGATGGGAAAAGAGAAAATGGGAAAGGTGGTGTGGCTGGTATGCAAAACATATATTTTACGTTCTATTTTAAAAGTAAAAAAATTGAAACCAATAAAAAACAAAAAGTACATAGGTTAAAATACAAATATGCCCCTGAGTTAACAGAATAAAGAAACAGAGTTAACAAATTAGTTAGAATTAGCAACAAAACGGAAACATGAAGGGTCCAGTTGCAAAAACAAAATGCCTAACTTTTTGTTTGTTAACTCCGTTGATGTTTAATAATATATTCTAACAGCCAAAATAATCCATGAAGTTTGGGTATTTCCACAGCTGGGTCCTCGATATTTCCAAATGTTGAGATTTTCGTGCACTGCATTTGTTTTTCAACATTAAGTTAGGGGTATTTTCATCCATTTACCTATTTATCATTTTATTTGAGCTATTGAAAAAGTATGTATATAAACTAAAACTAAATAAAAATAGAAATTAGTTCTCTCTCTTATCTTTGCCTGATCTCTCTCGTCACCACAGCATATCCCGGTACGTGGGCCCCTTTAGACCGGCCACGTTGGCGGTAATCAGCGGCAACATAACAGATCTACCGGAAGTTGTGACCCGCCAACCAACAGTCTGCTTCTACCCACCGTCCGCCACCCATCATCCAGTTCGAGAGAGAGGCTAGTCAGCTAGAGAAGTGAAGATGAAAAAGAAAATAAAACAAATATACTATAGAGTAAAATGCCATTTTTGCCCTTGAGGTTTGGTTACTTTTACGACTTTCGTCCGAAATGTTGTTTCTCAAATCTGGATTCTCGAGGTTCGCAAATCTTGCCACTTTCATCCAACTCATTAACTACATCCATTTTTCGTTGTTAATGGATATTTTCATCATTTTACCTACTTATATTATATATATATATATATATATATATATATATATATATATATATATAGGGGGTGGGTATTTTGAAAACCCACTCGAGTTAAGAAAACTCTGAAAACCCGTCTAAAAACCATCTAAAAAAGTTTTTTTTGAAAAAAATACACAAGGTAACATACATGTTTTTAAGCGTTTTGGGTCCAAAAAAAAAAAAAGCGCCGAACGAATATTTAAAAAAAAAATAAACAACGCAAACTTTGTAACAGCGCTGTTAACATATGTTTTCTGCTTTTTAACATATGTTACAGCGCTGTTAACATATGTTTCTGCTTTTTAACATCGCTGTTACAAAGTTTGCGTTGTTTATTTTTTTTTAAAATGTTCGTTCGGTGCTTTTTTTATTTTTTTGGCCCAAAACGCTTAAAAACATGTATGTTACCTTATGTATTTTTTTTCAAAAAAAAAAAAACTTTTTTAGATGGTTTTTTGACGGGTTTTCAGAGTTTTCTTAACTCGAGTGGGTTTTCAATTTATACTTTCCCTATATATATATATATATATATATATATATATATATATATATATATATATGGTAAGGTTCCTGTAGGAAAATTGATTTGTGTAGGAAGTGTAGGAAGTGTTTTCAACCATTGGATCTAGAAATGGATGGTTGAGATTAAAAGTTTGGGTTTATTAAGATTATACTAATTATATTTTAATAATTAAGGGTAGGATGGTCCAATATGTGTTTTAAATGAGGGTAGCAATGTCATTTCTTGTATTTTGATATAGAAACCATTTGACTCTCACCCTTAAATCATGTCCCCTTTCTTTCTCATCTTAATTTTAATCTTAAATATTATTAGTTATTATAATATCTCTCATACATTCAAACTTGTTCATCTTCCAAAAAGAAAAAAACAAATAGAGCCACAAAACCTTCTTTGCACTGGTTATTCTTCATCTTCTATAATAGTGGGTTTAAAGTAATAGTGTTTTCTTTTTTTCTTTTTCTTTTTTTTGCTGATCTAATCGAATAATAGTGTTTTTTTTTACTAAACATGATTCGTATCTGTTAAAACACTTCTACTGTTTTAAAACACTTCTACTGTGTTTAGTTTCAATATAAAACACTATTAATGTTATTATAAAACACTCCTGATAATATTATAAAACACTCCTTATTAATGCATACTAGTTTCTCTTTCATTATAAAACACTCTTGACGTTATTATAAAACACTCCTGATGTTAACCTTCTGCCATGACTTGAATAATCAAAAAAGTGATAGAGATGAGTTATATGTTTGAAGAATCAAACAAGTTTTTGGGTATTGATCAACTTATTTGATATGAATATCTTATGATTCTTATGAAAAATAATGAATAATTAGTTAATTTAGGATGATTAATCTTCATAAATATCTAGATGTTAGTTGCTAATTTAGTGGGTTTGTAATAAATAAAAAAATGGACAAAAAGTCTATAATGTCCTACATCTAAAGATTTAATCAGATTTGATCTAATGGTTGAAAATACTTCCTACACTTCCTACACAAAACAATTTTCCTACCGGATCCTCTACCTATATATATATATATATATATATATATATATATTACACGAGCAATATAAATCGGAGACCAAATATCACCACCACCATTATTAACCTTCACCTCCACTATCATCAACCATACCACACCACCATCTCCTGCCACCGCCATAGATAACAACAATAACCTAACCTCGACTAGAACTCTACCCGGTGAACCATAACTCGAACCTTCACCGCTGCCACTTCTTTCATCCCAACCCCATCTCGCCGGCTTAACCAAACATATCTATTTGCCGGTCGACAACCATCACCATATCTCCTTGTTGGTCGGCAACTACGAACACTATCAACGCAAATCATGCGATGGAGTGTTGGTGGTACCAAACCATCAAACTTGCAAATCCTACTTCGTTTGAACCCCAAACCTTTATATCTGCAATTTTATTGAAACCGTAAACCTTAAATCTGCATGAGCATGACTAGAAATCTAGGGAGATGTTATATGAGAGATCGAGACAGAATAAAGTGGGTAACAACAGTTTGTTGGTTTGTTAAAAATATCAGTAGGAACTCGCTGGAAATTTGATTATACATTGGAGAAATATTTTCAAAGATGTGAGATTTTAATTTTGGGAATGTGCTAGTGTAACGCCCCAAAATCTTTTATTTATCATCATTATCATTTAATCAAATAATACGTGATTACTAGCCGAACACATGACGACTGACGAGGAAATATTAGTATTTCCATACTGGCCTAGTAACCGAGTAGATTCCTTAGTTTAAAGGCCTAAATAAACACATAACGCTAAACCGATTAATTCGGAGGGTTAAAATTGCCAAAAGCCAAAGTTAGTATATTAGATGGGAATATAAACCACAAGGGATCAACTCCAACATCTGGAAATCGATCCCCAACCACAAAACACACACACAATACACACACTTAACCTACAACTCAAGAACAAGCTGATTCAAGGCCAAATCGAAAGGGTTTTTGCTTGCATTTGCCCTAAAACGGGTCATCTAGGCCTAATAAACATCTAGGTAACATTCAAATGGCTTGAATTGTTGAGTTGTTTCATATGTGGTTAGGTGTTAATTATGGGTTGTTTAAAAAACGTGAAATTTTGAGTTAGTAGAGGTTGCTCTAGTATTAGAGGGCCTCAATAAGTGTTAAGGTATGTGTGTTTAGTAAAATTCTTGTATGATGAATGATGCATAAGAATCCATGTTGTAGGATATGCTTGGGTTTCTTAATAATTGGTAGAAATCATCTCAAAGACATGAAAATATTAATATTGATATGTCTATGACTAAGAAATTTGATTGGGGTATTCAATTATATGGTAATATTGTTAAAATTGAGATGGAAATGGATCAAAGTGGTCTTTAGGCCATATAAATAACTTTGGTAAAACAACGCCTACAAAGTGTTTGATAAAACGCCTCAATGAAACACGATTTCATTTGGGGTTATATTCTTATGGTGAAACTCGTAGGAATACGTGAAAATGCGCCTATGAGCAAGTACGTAATCGTATGTGTGTAATACTCAATTTTAGGTGCAAAGCTTAAGTCTTCGGGAAGCCACTCAGGTAAGGATTTGAAGCAAAAAGGGCACGACTAAGGTAAGTCATAACTATGACTTTATAACATATACATATATGCATGAGTAGGAGAGTATAACAATGCGGATGTCATGTAATTGATGTAATATTGTGATTCCCAAGGGATAGGAAAACATCGCATAAAAACCATGTTGCCAGTCATAAGAGCCGGGCGAACAAGACCAAGAGAAGTGACACATGTGGCCATGGACACAAGGCATCGCTATCACAGCAAAATGAATTGGGTGGAAATCACTTAGTCGAGTCGAAGCTTGACATGTATGTATAAATCACAATTAGAACTTGGAAATCACAAAATCTCATGATTTTAACTTTTATAAAATTCATCGGGTTAGGTAAAAGATGGGTAGATTAATCATGATTATTGTCGTAGAAACCGAACAAGGAATTAAATCTGAGCATTAATCATGTATGTAGTACGTGTTAGAACCCGTAAACGAGTCCCGGAGAGCCCCAGGAGTAGTTTTGGAGCTGCACGAAAAGTGCAGCTTGGTGCAGTAAGTTGGCTGCAAATTTGGCTAAGTATGGATCAGCTTATATAAGAAACAAAAGTTTCTGATCCAACAGAACCGTATCCTACTTTCTCCACCGTAGGTCAGTTGCATGACCATGCAGATTGATTATGCTTAGCCACACTGCCAGTGCAACTGGCAGTGCAGAGCCAATCCTTGAACATGCATGACCATGCAGATTTTCTGCATGACCATGCATCAGGCAAAATCCTCATTTTTTTGTTATAATTTCAATTCAACTCATTTCATACTAACGATTGTTGGGTTATTGGTTGATCCTAAACCCCAGGAAATGAAAGCTCAACACCGGAAGATGATCAAGTTCCTGAACAAGAACCGAATGCAACAGACTCGTCTATTTCCGCAACTTTTGAACAAAAGCATATATCAACTTGGTTTTAGGAAGCCATTATCGTTATCGCCTTTGACTTTTGAATGCACCTTATGTATGTTTTAAGAACTATGACACGTATGTAGTAAATGTGTGTGAGTTTTGCTAAGCATGTAAAGTTTTTGAATCTAAACTTTCAAACTACGTTGATTAAACGTACATTTATTCTATAACTACCCAATTATCGGGTAGGGTCTTACAAGTGGAGAAGTAGTCAGTGATTTTGTGAAATGGGTATCGGTCACCGGCAGAAAAGAAAGTGTGAGAAGGGTTAGGTAACAGTAATATATGTGTTTTCTAAATTGTCTTATGTTTTTAATTTTGTTTTTTATTAAAGGATAGTTTGGTAAAATCACATACATTTTAACTGAATAAATGGAAGAGGATAATGAGTTGGACGAAAATGACAAGATTTAAAAACCTTGAATACCCGGATACGGGAAAAAAATTGGAAAAAAGTCACAAACGTGGCCAAACCTCAGGGATGAAAATATCATGTTACTCTATTTATGTATTTATGTAACTTTTTGACCAGTGTCCTTTTTAAAGAGTCCTTTGCTCCATGCCTTTTCATAACTCCCTGCAATGAAAGCGACAACACCATAAAGGACCCCGGATTTTCTGTCAAACCAACGACGCATCACAAGCTTCTGATCTATATATCTCTTTCTCTTCCTCAAGAACTAGACTTTGAATTTGTAATTACTTTGAAGTTGTTTATACATATTCTCCAAGAAGAATGAGGTTTATTATGATAAGTCGAGCAAACCTTCAATGGCGTCTTATTGAAAAATACAAATGTAAATCAGCTATCAACATGAGTACATGACATGTTCTTGAGCTTTAGAAAGGTGAGTATTATATTAAGTTCAGTAACCTATGAGGGGATTAAATTTGTTTTCTAATCCTTGTGTTCTTTGGTCTATAAATGTTAATTTTTTTTAAATAGAGGTGAGCGGTTTATAGGCTTGGAAAACGGACCAGGTGACATGTATTTAGCTCAGTCCTTAGTTTATATTGAAAAGGCATGTTCACCGGTCCTGAAATCATGTGTTACTCAAGGATACATCTAATGGGAAAATATAAATGTGTGAAAAATTATGGGTTCCTCATAACAAGCTTGTTGTTAAAGTTATACACTTATACGGTGTAAAAAATTGTGATTTTGGTGACTATTAACTAATTAAATCTCAATTTGTTTCCTGCGAGGCTACCGAAGGAAAATATAAATTCTTTATGAACTACTAAGCTCCGAATAATATATTTAACATATACCAAAGTTTCTAACTTCTAAATTGTTTGTTTAAGTCTATACTATCAATACAAAGGCGCCTTTCAAAAAAATATCAACACAAAGACATTAATATTTACTAGTGGGAAACCCGCGCGTTGCTGCGGGACGACAATTTGCAGTGCAATGCTCGTTCTTGTTAATTAGTTAGTTAGTTATGGAGCAAATTTGTCTTTTTGCACCATTATCCAAGTAACTTATGGCTATTTGAAAAGTACTTATATTTTTTCCCACATCTTTACCCAATTTAAAAGAGTACTTACACTTTAAGTCACTCGTCTCTATTCATATATTTATTTAATTTCATTTTTGAACCAACAACACAATAGCACATGTCACTCCCATAACACTTTCTTTATTTGTTGTTTAGCATCTATATTTTTTAAAATATCATGTCTAAAAAAAATTCAAATGTACAGTTGTGATGTACTTATTTTTGTCGATGTTTCGATCTAAATTTTATTCAGGATCGAGGTATGGATTCTATTGTATAAGTCATTCACGCATCAATATAAAAGTTTCAAAAAAATTGAGACGAAATTATCCACATTATTGATAACTACACTTTGAAGGTCTTCAACTACATATTAATATGATTAAAAATATAAGAATTTAAATAGATACTAAACTAAGCATTTTAAATCTGCATCATATTTATGAATTCAATTTTTCATGATTTATATGCACACATGAAAATAAATGTACTATTTTTTAAAAAAGTTCACATTATTATATAAAAAGTGTTTTCAAACAATGCTACTTTATATTATATATTAACTTTTAGAAAATACACATACGCTATAAGAATAGTGGTAAAATGAACGATGACTTTACCTATTTTGTATTTATCTTAATTGGGTTGTCGGTTACGTAACTAATGGTTTTTGTAATATTAATGTCATACATGAAACTTTGAAACTCTAAAATAATAAATATCGTATTATTGTGTTGGATTTTAGGCAGTTCATCACCTAGTAAAAATATTGAATCTTAACGACAAATTAATCGAATTTATTATATAAAAAATAAACACTAGTTACATTACATTACATACTATTAATAGAGAAGAGGATATGAAGAGTAACTTGCTTGCATGTTGTGATTAAAATAATAAAACCAACATAAATATTAATAATACATTAAGTTAAATAAGAGGTGAAACGATGAATATAGGTGTGTGTGATAAAAATTGCAAAAGCTTGTAGTTATAAACAAATCATAATCGAATGAATCATATACTCCATTCAAGTCGTCAGTTATGCAAAAGTTGAAACGAAAAGGCAATTGATATGCCATTAATCAAATGATTTAATTCATGTTTTCATATCCACCCCCAGGTTATTAGGCAACTTACAAAACAAACATTCTATAATATAATTGCATATGCTTATGGTGCAAAAAGACAATTTTGCCCCTTAATTAAGTTCGTTGAGTGTTGTACCATAAGCACCAAAAAATTGTAATTACTTAAATTTTGCAGGTATCATTCCTAAATGTTTTATAATATAGTATAGATTTAGTGAAAATTCGAGCCATAAATGAGTACTCTACATTTACTTCTTTAATTTTTCCAATAATGAATATCCAATGAAATTTACTCAACTTTAACGTCTGTCCTTGAGTTGATTTAACATAAATCATAAGTTTTTAGTTAAACAAAAACTAATAAAAATTAAGCATAGAGGAAATTAGTGAAGTCGGGTTGATTTTTTTGTCGAATGCAGTTGTTGCTCACCCTGTCCCCAATAAAAGGTCAACCCAATGGACGAGGCGGTATGTGTAGAACTACCCTCCCCAAAAGGCAATAGCTCAACAGCCTAAGTTTGACAAGCTCAATCTTAGCAAGCCCAATTTGGAAGACTCATTAGGGTTAGGAGGAGACTTCTCCTTAACAAAATCCAGATGTTAGGGAGGAGACAACCTGGTTTTTGTTGAAGAGGAGACTATAAAATCCTTGTGGGCATAACCTTATTGGGCTTTCTAACATAGGCGTTTTTTATTTAGGTTCATTATGTTGGGCTTTTGCCCATTTGGAAGGGTATTGCTAAACTCGGTAGGACTAAACAATTTACTGAGCTAATTATCATATCACTCGTTTGCTTTTATATTAAATATATGTGAATTCTTTCCTGCAGACGGATGTATGTTATGTGTCCCAAATGTTGAAAAGATGTGACATAAAGGAGTAAAAAATCATCGTCTATGTGAAAGACGATATTGTTATGCATTACAAAACCCTAAGCCTAGGTTTATCATATATAAAGCTAATGGTCCCGACATTTATGATGGGTCCCAAAAGTCTATTGCTTTACATATTGTTTTACCTTTGAATAAATTTTCAATGAAAAAAATACGTATATTATCGTGGTGTTAATTAGTTATTTTCCCTGTTTTGAGCTAATCAGATATATTGTATTTGAAGTTATACACGGACCGAGTTACATTTGTTATTCATGTTTCGGGTTATGTCAGTCGGGTTATGGATTGTGACAAAGAAATGTAAATAAACACATGGCTTATGGATAAACACAACCCAACTTCTATTTTCTTAAATTTTTTATGTGTCACCAAATAATTAGAAACTTGGCTACCTGAGTTACGTTCAAATACAATGCTAAAACATATATCAAATGGAACATTCTTATTGGTTTAAATTTATTCTTCTCTTTTTACAAGACATTTTTTATCATTTGAACCATCCATTGTATATATATTATTAAAAGTGGAGTAATTATAGATTGCAGGCAGATATATGCGGTTTATTTCAGTTACTGAAAAAAGGTGGCATAGAGGCGGATAATACGGTTGTATTTATGATGGATGTTATCGCTAACAATGTTAATAATGCGCTACCCGTGACTATTATAAATTACCCAGATGGTGAAGACATATATGTGGGAGTCCCAAAGGTGGGTTGTTTTGCTTTTGAATGTATACATATTCTATGTAAACTGATAGTACATAACTAACTACATGACGTTATATTATGGGACTACAATGATGCTGGTGACGGTTGAGAATCTCAAAGTAGTTCTTAGAGGCGACAAACATCAAGTAAAAGGCGGTAGCGGAAAGGTCTTAAATAGCAGACCAAATGATAGTATTTGTGTACTTCAGTGACCATGGAAATCGTGACTATCTACGTAAGTGTTTGAAGGCCTAGTGGTCAAAAGGGTTTTCTACTCTAATTTTTGTTGTAGAAATGGGTAGGCAACGGATAGATAGCCGCACATTAACATTGATGCTTGAAGATGCTAATAACAATATATAAGTAGCCGCACGTTAGTGGCAAAAATGCCCAAATCTCAGGGACGAGTGATGCTTTTGGTTGTTAACTCGTAGTTTTATTTACTTTGGTTATAACTTGTAAATTACAACCTTATACCAAGTTGTTTTACAATGTGTATGTACGCAGATCAGTTTATGTAATCCATAAGTTTTTTTTAAATTTGATATGTTATAATACTGTTTTCAGGGGTTTTATGTGAAATTTGATATGTCGTTAAGCACTTGAGGTATCTAATTATGATTGATTATTTGGTTATATGTTTTCGGAAAAAAAAAACACTAATAATAAACAAAAAAGGTGCCCCATGCACCTACTTTCCCCACGCCCAAACCCTTTCCTAGCATGGGTGGAGGTATGTTGGTCCTGGCGTAGTCCCGGGACAGCAGTCTTTTTTCAGTTGTATATATACATGTATATATAGTTTTTCAAGTGACATCAATGTTTTTTAGATGGTGACTACATTAGATCCAACTCAATTTCAGTTAAATTAGCTCAACACTAATTTTTAGGTAGATACAAATATAACATTTTACAAGCCCACTCCACAAAATGACTACATTAGACACAACCCAATTCTAGTTATATGAGTTCAACTCTTCAATGAAACATGTGAAGACAGAATTGTGTAATAGAATGGGTGATGGATACATGAACAATTCTTGCATTTGTTACATTGAAAAAGAGTTCTTCCAACAAGTTTCAGTCGAAGATGTAATGCAACGTTTTCAGAAGATGAAAACTCGTATGGAACAACTCTAACTATTGTTTTTTTTTAATTCATAAGACAATCGAATTTATATTGTGTTTTTTTTTTTAAATTTTTAAAGACGATGTTTTTTTATTTATTGTATAATATTTTTATTATGTGATCAACCTTACCTGACCCGAACCATCAAACCGACCCACCCAAAAATATTTATGTCCGGTTCTATAAAATTAGAATGTCTAAAATAGTGACATCATTGAAAAAAAATTCTGGATCCGCCACTGTTTCCTAGCCCCTTTGTTGCGGTGTTAAGACGCTAAAAGTGATGAGGGCGTAGAAGCCACAACACTCACAACACTTGTCCTTATTTAGTATTGATTGATAAAAATACACTTTATAGACAAATATACATACAAATACTGAAATACACACATGTTTGAGATTCTTTTATTTGGTATTGATTGATGAATACCATTGCTTGTTTTGCTTTAATTGGTTGTTAAAACGTAAACAATGTAATAAATTGACTTTTGAATTGTAGGTGTCTTAAGGAGGACGATAACCAAAGAAAGTCTACGATCATATTCACATGGACAACATTTCAAAAGCAGCCAACACCCTTTACAGACCACCGCGTTTAATTCAATGCCTCTTCTTTATATTTTAACTTATAAAAGAAATATTTAAATGCATCTTTAAATGTGAAACGTTTACTAAACATTGATTTTTGGACATAAACCATTTTTTCACTAAACAAAACATTGATTGTTCATTTTTTATGTATTTTTTTAAGGTCCGATTAATTGAATTAGTACTTTTTATTCTTAAGCATATTATTGGTTGGTTGAGTTGATAGTCTTTCAAAATTTATATAAATATTTACAATCACCTATATATAAATATTTACAATCACCAGGTTCGTTTAATCTCATGATCAGTTTTGCTTTATTATATCATTGATTTCGTGTTATACCCTCACCATCTTTATAAGGCTGGATGGTGTGGAATATAATGGAGCCTCTAGGGGCTTCATTCTGCTACATAAACATCACGTCAAAATGAGGCTTTATTCCTCCTTCAAATAATTATCAGGAAATAGAATAACGTGACATTAATCAATAATCATTACCTAATCATTTATTTAATTTGTTTTTAATTTAATTTTTTTTTTTACTTTTTAAAATTTAGCTTAGCTTTTTCTTTTATTTATAAACATTATATTTTAAACACATTCAGTTTTAAAAAATAAAATAAAAAAATAGTTAAGCCCGTTTTTATAAGTCTTTTTTAACCCAGTTAGCCCATTAAAAACCTTAAAAAATCGCAAACACATATCTCAGACCTTTCTCTTCTGAGATGGTACTTGTACCGTCCAGCCTAAGTAATTAAACTGGTTAATCATGTTTACAACAAGATTGAACCCAAAACCAGGAGATTATGCAAACGATTGCAAACACATAGATATCATTTGTTATACTACACAACACATCAATAAATATTAAAAAAAACTAAACAACACATCAACAAACATTAAAAAACTAAAAAAATATCAATAGATGTTTATTCATATTTGTTCTTGGTATCCCACATCTTATCTCTTCAATGTGAAACTTATGATCGGGATAGGACTATAATCCCACAAAAGAAAAAACCCTTCTTTTTACTAGAATCGAAGAATACAACACTCTATCAGAGATTTGATGATAAAAATAATAATAATAAAAGAAACACAAAGGAATGTATTGGAAAATATTACGTTAGATTTTATTTTAATTTTACCCCTCTATCAAACTGTAATTGATGAGAAGTATTGAAGCCATTTACAATCTTCATGAAGCATTAACCATAACTCTAACGAACTCCTCATAGCTAATGACCCCGTCTCCATCAAGATCGGCTTCGCGTATCATCTGTTCTAACTCTTCGTCTTTTAATCTTTCCCCCAAGTTTATCATCACATTTCTCAACTATATTATACGAAATACGAACATGAATATATAGGTTTTGTACATAAATCTAATAAAATTAGTTCAATGATGAAATTACCTCTTCAGGTGAAATGTAACCATCTTGATCCCTATCAAACACTTTAAAAGCTTCTTTTAACTCGTCGGTCACATCATCCTGTAAATCATAAAATCTTAAAGAAGACGACACAAAAACTTGACTATTGAACGTTACAAGACGGTGATCACTAGAGTTTCACCTATATATATTGTTTTGGACATAAACAACAAATAATGTGCATCATTATTCATGAGTCATAACTCATAACCAACCTTATATGTTTTATATGTAAAAACATATGATTTTTAGTTATTTACTTTGTATATCCTACGCTCTGTTCCAGAGTTTCATTTAGCAGGGAAAGAGAAAGGAATTGAAAGGAATGAATGAAACTAGTTCAAAGTACTTACTCTCATTCTTTTAGACATGATACTAAGAAATTCATGGAAATCAATAGTTCCTTCTTCGCTTGCTTCAACTTCGTGCATCATTTCTTGGACTTCTTCATTAGTAGCGTGTTCGTTTAACGTTTGAATAACGCCTATGAGATCATCCGTACTAATTAACCCTGTTAATGTTAACAAAAATCAATCAAGCATAGTTGGTCTATCATTGCAAAAAAAAAAAAAAAAAAAAAAAAAAAAAAAAAAAAAAAAAAAAAAAAAAAAAACACACACACAATTCTACAAGGTAAATGTTTCAAGCAAATGCCACTAGATATATAGCAATATCTAACATGGTGTAGTATTTAAATGAGAGGGTTTTGATCAAAGATACCATCGGAATCCTTATCGATCATAGAAAACGCTTGACGGAACTCGTTAATCTGATCTTCTGTAAGTCGTTCGGCCATCTTCGACAACTTGTAACTATAGTGTAACTTTATACCGTGAGTATATGATGAAAGAAAAAAAGAGATGTTTACAAATAAGTTATGGGAATATGGTCGAATAAATACCGAAAAATGGCGTAGAAAATGGGAGAAGGCTCATTTGTGTCCAAAAGAGAATTCTACGTTCCATTAATTAAGTGGAAAAGAAGTCGTTTCTTTGAAATTATAAGCGTTGACTCACACATATTTCTTGTAAGAGTCAACAGATTAACATTTCATCTTTTAGGACGATCTTGACTTTTGTGATTATTCAAAATCCAATAAACCTCGAAGATAACAACACTTATAATCAAATATGAATATGAAATAAGAATATGGCCAAGTCAAAAGAAATCTTTGAAATCTATTTTCCTTATTAATCATTTTTGAAAGGGTTATATATTCACACACACACCACACCACACCACAAAACTATTTGAACACTTCGTTGTCTAATATACACGACACATGTGTTGTTTTCTTCAAACTTGGTTATGTGGTTGTGGTTTTTCTTTTCTATAGGTACAAAGTGTAGAGTTTTGTTTTACTTTATTTTTTTGAAATGTTTATCATTTTATAACAAGAATAGATTGTATTTCGGAAGTTTTCTGGGATAGATAAATCTAATATTATGCGATAAAATATGTGTTATGATGTAACATAAAAATTAATGTACTATAATATGAAAAACAACAATTTTCATCATGTGAATAAGAATGAAAATGTATATTAAAAAAGAAGATG
Organism: Ambrosia trifida; assembly: GCA_028751855.1. Taxonomy (NCBI): domain Eukaryota; kingdom Viridiplantae; phylum Streptophyta; class Magnoliopsida; order Asterales; family Asteraceae; genus Ambrosia; species Ambrosia trifida. The sequence goes on from CM054127.1 coordinate 36,402,731, forward strand.
TATGTTTGGTTGAGGAGCAGATCGAAAAACAACCATTACAGAACGTGATTGATGCGGTAGTCTAAAAGGTGTGACTTTTTTTTTTTTTTTTGGAAAGAAGTGGTTTTAAGCTATTCGCTCATGATGAAAATAGAATTCATAATTTGAACATGATTAATGAATTATCTGAACACGTTGTGTTTTTTTCCTGTATGAACAAGAACCGACAAAAAAAATCATTTTTTTTTCGTTTTTTATATAGCACTATGGTACTCGTTGAAAAAAATAATAAAACGTTAATTAATTTGGTGGAATTTTTTTTTAAATATTGTATATAAAAGTTATTAACGTTTTAAAATTGTGAGGTAAACATGAGAGTGAAAAAGATTTTTGAGTGGAAATAAGAAGGATATCATATTGCACACTCAAGGGGGGGGGGGGGGGGGGGGGCTCTTTGAGTGTCATGTAGGATTTCATGCTTTGAATATTAATACATATAGATTTATTTAGTTTTTAAAATGTTTATCATTTGTGGAGGGGAATAGGAGTATAGGAAGGCCTAATTTGACTTGGGATGGGCGCATTAGGCAAGATTAGTTGGAGTTACACCTTTCTGAGGACATAGTCCATAATAAGAGGTCGCGAAGACGTAAGATTAAGGTTAAAGACTTTTAAGGATGAAATAGTTGGGTATTTGCTTTGTGTTAGAGGTGTAGTTTTACTACACTCTAGGTGGACATGGCATAGGATAACCTTATAGCGGTTAGATAATCGTTTATCTGTGTTATACTTGTGCATGTATCATTATGTTTCATGATGCATATTTATATATAGTTTACTATGTTATTGAGTGACCGCCTGTTATGTTATTGTGTTGTTGTTGTATTTCTAGTCTAGTTTGTTTTCTATTGTTTGATTTGAGCCGAAGGTCTCTCTCGAGGCAGTCTCTCAGTCCATTCGGGTAGAGGTGAGGTTTGCCTACATCCACCATTCCTAGACCCTACGAATAGCTTAACCATTTATGGGATCTACTGGGTATGGTTGATATGCCTACGGGTGGGAACATGTTATCTAAGTTATCTACTACTGGTTCATACGGTATCGGGTTTGTGTAAAAAGGCGAATCTAAGGTTTGAAAAAGTTCACATGCTTCGAGAGATTGTTGAAAATTTTCCCATGTTTCTGGTGTATGGGTAACTACGGGTGGTGCGATAGGTGGTTGGGGTGGTTCTGGTTGTTGGGATGAAGACAGAGCTAACACTATACGGGGTGATGATGATGAGGCTTCTACACGTTTAGTCTTGTGGGCTTCTCTTCTTCCTTTTAAGTATCTAGCCATATCTTTATAATTCCTACGTATACGTTTTGGTTTGGATTTAGGGTTTGAGGGTCCTATATCCCTAGGTATATTATTGCCTTCGTCATACCCATCCATATTCAGATATTCATTTATCATATCAGTGTTGTCATCCATGCCTTAAGAAGGTAACAATATGCAACAAGAACATGCAACATAAAACATAGTGTGTGCATTTCTATTCTTTTTGCGTAACTTACGACAAAAAGCCTAAGTATCATAATGTCGTATTGCAACCCATTTGTAGATCCCGCTGCAACGCTAGGGTAAACCCACTAGTATTTACTTAAATTTTATATACATGACCTGTGTTAATAAAAGAGTATTGTCTTTATTTAACCTTATTCTATTTTTTTTCCTTACAATTTGTTTTTATAGAAAGATACCCATTTCATTCTATATAAAAGTTTATGAACAATATAGTCGTCTAGAGCATCGTCACATAAAATGTAAGTACGGTTTATCACGTTTTAAAAATAAATTCAACAGTTTATTTATCACGTGTGGGGTAATCAGTACAGGCTGGCCCAGTGTGTTAGTCAGAGCTTCACCAGCTGCAACACTTACCGTCCAAAAAAAAATAAAGATTCAACAATTTATAACATCATAAGTTCATAACAAGTTAAATTATCATTAAAATATATGTGATGATTAACCTGGATCCCACAGGATTGTAGAAACTTAGTCAGTCAATGGTTACTCTGTTTGTAAAAGATGGAAGTGGTAACTGGTAAGTGTTCCCTTTATTATGCTAATGACAAATTATGATAGCAATTATGTTGGCCAAGTCAAAGTAATCTTTGAAATTCGATCAAATCTAGAAATTCGCTAATAGAAAATAAAAAATATACATGTATATAAAACAATTCTAGATTTGTCATTTTAACACTTTTTAGGTGATTTCGATATAATGAAAATTAAATTATACATGTATATAAAACATGAGATTATTGTGTAAGGCTAGTTTTATTATATATAAGTTTTACCTATCTACACTAAGGGGCTGTTTGGTTGATTAAGTGTTAATTTATTAAGATGGTCTGAATAGTTAAGAGACTCTGAATGGTTAAGAGATTACTTATTCAGCATCCCTTATTAGCTTAATGGTTCAGCACTTAATCATTTCATTCAGATGCTGAAACAAACAGTCTGAATGCTGAATGATTCAGACCTGAATGATTAAGAGGCTGATTAAGAGGCTACCAAACAACCCCAAAGATAGGTAAAATAATTGTTTACAAATAAAAGTTTAGTCGTGTTGTTATTCGACATAAATAACAAACTTAAGTTACTAGAAATACTAGTAAAAAAACATAATTGATCCGCAGTGTTTAGAAAATATAATTTTTCCCACACAAAACAGGACTTCAAGTAAGTTTAAATACTAATTTAAACAACTCATATCCAGCCTCTTCAAAATCTAAGATCAGCTCATCATAAAAATATTAAGGTATAAACGTCATCAGTTGGTGATATTTTCAAACAATCGGATACTTATATTATATAGGATATCATATAAAGTAATTTGCAAACACGAAATGTGTGTTAACACACCTGAAAAGTAACAATTTTTTAACGAACTCAACAATTCATCATGTTATAATATGCCTTATTAATATCATCAAAATATATGTAATGAATGATGATCATTTCAGAGCTCACAAAATCTGTTAGCCAATAGTCAAATGTGGAAGTGATAGAATAACAAATATTAAGTATAGTCCTTCACGGATAACTCAGTTGATGAATGGATCAGGGATTTCCTCTTGGGGGGTCTTGGGTTCGATTTCCACGAGGGATATAATGAGAAATGATGGATGATGGATGACTCCTGGCTTATGGTCATGAGTTCGAGTCCTGATCTCGCCCGGGTTTTACCAATCCTTCACCGTCGTGCCTACGGGCGGGTGAGGGGTTGGGTTTTCCCCGGTTTCGGGAACTGCATCGGCGGGGCTGACTACGCCAGTCGCCCGAGGTACGTATGGGCCCTCCATTGGGTTGGTCGTTGGGGTCTGTCCATAGTGCGGGGACTCTTCTAAGTACTCGGGCAGAAATGTTTGTTGGCCGTTTAAAAAAAAAAACAAATATCAAGTATAACGCTAAATATCGGCAGTCCATGAGGTGGACAAGTTCCATGACACATTGATGGGGGTGTTTTACCTAAAACCTTTATTAAAGCATTGAACGAGTCATGACATTCTTCAAAATAAAGTTACAATCATTGATACATAAGGTACAACTTGATACGGCAAAAGTTTTTAAGTAGACTTTATCCTGGTCAAAATTTGGAAATGTATAGTCAAATAATAAGTAGCCCTTTATTGTGGAAACATGTCTATTATCATTAAAAATTGAATTATAGATAGTGAAATATAATTTTAAATAGTCGTCCACTAAGTATTATAATGAAAAGTTTGTAGCTAACAATAATAAAATACATGTAATCGGTGACTCGGTGAACCCAGTTAAGAATAAATCACACGAAAACCTCTAATAAGACCACACGTAGTGGCTGATATATTTCGCGCCCCCATCCAAGTGGATGTATTTTATTGGTGGAGCAAAAAGTAGGGTAATTTAACGCCCGTTTCCGTGTGAAATATTTCACGCCCAAACAAATTTTAGGCACAAAAAAACGCCCCTGGGGGCGGTGTAGCTCGTGAATGGGGCGCGAATTGAGGCATTTAGCGCTTTTCACTTCCCCACTACGGATGGTCGAACTTGATATGGTTATTATTATATATTATGTTGTTTCATGAAACGCTTCATAAATGTATCGTATTATAATAACTTGGTAGGTTAATTCAATATGAATACTTAATACGTCAAAGCATAGTATTCTTTTGTAACCTAATAAAACTATGAATCGCAGTGGGTACCAAGTTAATATTGCAATCATATACTAAAAGCTAAGAATTGTTAAGGTAACCATGTGTAAAGTATGAACCACTATAGGTCCGGACTAGCGATATTGAAGCTCCTAAGTCGTCATATGTAAGCACTGGCGGAGCATAGTAAGGGCGGGGAGGGGCGGCCGACCCCCCGGATTTTCGCGCAGAAGTTCCGATTATATAGTATTCGTATAGAAAATTTTGAAGCAGAAGTTCCGATTATATAGTATTCGTATAGAAATTTTGAAAATATAGGGTTTCGACCCCCTGAAACGGGTTTTCGACCCCGAAACTAGTGACTTCCGACCCCCCGAACCTTCGGGTTAAGCTTCGCCACTGTATGTAAGAAGTATTCACTAGACCACTCTTGGTCCGGAACGAGTGAACGACGGATAAAGTGTGTAACATAAAACATAATATTGACAAAGCATTAAGTTTACTCTAACGCCACAGAGTCAATGGCATGTTGGTATGAGACATGGTAAAAAAGCTCCGATATTATCCAACGAACCATACAATGAATTGGATTGACCACCTAACAAGGCATGCCATACTGTAAGGTAGCCCTTGTCGGTACAATACCCTCATTTAATGAGAAACGATGCCAAAAGACATGTTAACTTTGGGCCTTAAGTATCTGAATAGGGAGGATTGGAGGAAAAGGTTTGCATCAATTGACTCCATTCTCCTCAGTACAAGACCTCTGTAAATTAATAATGTTGGGACTAAGATATTTTATTGATTTAGCGAGATATTTTTATATTAATAAAGTAATAAATTATTAATTTAAAGAGTTGGCTATATTCGTGAGCAACTCTCAAATTAATGAATCAACCTTCAAATTTTTCATGTCCGTTCACTTTACCTATTTGAATAAAACAGAAACAAGGACCTTCAAAATTCTCATTGATCACTATGGCTTCTAAACTAAAAGGTGTTAAAAAATCAATGATGACCGATCAACAACGACAACTGTTGTGCGAGAATATAGTGCCTCAACTCTTAAGTGCAATTGAGAGATTTAATGATGAATTGAATATAAATTTGAAGTTCACAAAAAAAAAAAAAAAAAAAAAGTAACTATAGAATCATTTTTTACTAGACAAATCTAGAATTTTGGAATATTTTAGTAATTATTAATTTATAGTTTTGCTAGGACCAATATATTTACATTGGGATTTCAAAAAAAATATTATCATATTATTTTATCGATTGGGGGTCCAAATTTGTATTGATCCAAGCTGAGACCGGATAAATTATTAATTTTATTGATGTTATTAATTTATCAAGTATTAAATTATAAAAGTTCTATTGTATTTAACACTATGCTAATGTCTCACTCCTCACAAATACACTGACTTACTTGTATATCACAGTTTGGTCACATAGTCAAATGATAAATGACGTGTTGTATTAAAATAAAACATGTTAAACGAAAAAATGAATGAATTAAATCAAGATGGCCCAAAAGGTAAAATAATATAGTTAGCTAAACTGAAACAGTCAAATTTACATCAAAATGAACATGGGTCAAACAAATATTAAAAGAAAAGGTCGACTAGAAGGAAAAACAATAGTTTTTTACTCCCTTAAATAAACATAATACTTACATAGTTACATTGCTTGTTACATTGCTGATGGTTGGTTGTGTCATATGCAGTCTCATATGTAAGGGCGGACTGCGGAGCTTTGTAGCCGGGTGCAATGGCCCCTACCGGGTTTTTTTTTTGGCTCAGACGATCAATAGTGTGAATTTCTCCGTTTTTTTCTCGAAAAATTTGTATATACTGAGTCTCGATTTGAAAAAAAAAATTGAGTCTCGTGACTTTCGGCCCCCACTATCTAAAAGTTCAAGCTCCGTCACTACTCATATGCTTTTTTAATGTGTGTTGTGTACAGGGGCGGACCTAGTCAAGGACTAGGGGCCGCGCCCGTTGCTCCTGAAAAACGCCCGCGTAGTGGAAAAAATTTTTTTTTTTTACGATTTTTCAAAAACGTTACTACTGAAATAGAATTTACGTTGCTACTAGAATTTAATAAACGTTACTACTAAACGAAATTATACGTTACCACGTTACGTTACTCGAAAAAATATTTACCGAACTCGACTAATGATAACTAATCTAATACCTAACTAATCTAATACTAAGTTACTAACCCAATAGGCCAATAGTCTAAAAACCAAAGCCCACCCTTTTCCCTAACCCAAGCCCAAAAACCAAAGCCCACCCATATCAATCATTTAGTGGATTTGTGAAAAAAAAAAAAAAAAATTAAAACACAGCAGCAGCAGCAACAGCGGGCGACAACAGCAGACAAGGAAGAAGACATTCAACCAAACCCTAACCCAACCCAGCTGCTCCCCAGCCCTCCGCCGCCTGTCAGCCTCCGCCTCCGGCCCTCCGCCGCCTGTCACCGGCTCCGCCTGTCTGCTGTCCTGCTCCTGCAGTGCAGCGGCTGCAGTAAGGGTTTTTTTGTTTTGTTTTTTTTTTTTTTTAACTTATTGTGTTAATTAGCTTTATTATCTAGTTATTTACATATAGTTGAATGTTGATTATGTGTTTTAGGTTGAATGCTTGATTAGTTGATTGTTATAATTGATTATATTGTCTTTGAATCTTTGATTAATTGATTAGGTTTGCGATTATAAAGATGAAACCACGTTCTAATACTAAACGAGCACTTATTAGCAATTTGTTTAAAAGAAAAGCCCCCGGAAATTCTGAAATTGGTTCAAGTAATTCGCCAAATATTGAAAATAAGGATGATGATGATGATGTTGGTAATAATGGTGGAAACCGAAAAACATAAAACTTTTCCTTTGGTTTATCGGGCGTTGAAGTTAGCATTAGTTTTGCCGGTTGCAACCGCAACCGTTGAGAGGTGTTTTTCTAAGATGAAGCTTATCAAGACGGATTTACGCAATAGAATGGGCGAGGACTATTTGAACAATGCTTTGATTTGCGCGGTTGAAAGAGACACTTTTGATAAAGTCAAAGAAGATGATGTAATGGCTCGATTTCAAGCTTTCAAGAACCGAAGAGGCGAAATCTATTAGGTATGTGTCTAAAATTATCTATTATCATGTTGTTATCTTTATTTCCTTTACATTGTATGAAACTATGGCGAAAATTTTTTTTTTTGAACGTTGCTACTGAAAAATATTTCTAGATCCGCCACTGGTTGTGTAATTTAAACCTTTTATTAAATTTCTAATTTTCCATGGCTTTTTTGTTTAAATAAGCTTAAGAAGGAAACTAGAAATAAAACCCTCTTAATGTTTAATCCCGATGGGCCACATATATTTGGATCGGGTCAATCCATGCATACGTAAATATGGGTCCAACATACTAAAGGATTAAGGGGCTGTTTGGTAGCCTCTTAATAACCATTCAGAGGCTACCTCTTAATGGTTCATAACCTCTGAATGATTAAGAGGTAACCTTAAGTCTGAATGGTTAAAAGGCAACCATTAAGATGTTACATCTTACCATTCATACTTAAGGTTACATCTTAACCATTAAGAGAGTATGAACCATTCAGATGTAGCCTCTTAATGACCATTCAGAGGCTACCAAACAGCCCCTAAGTCGATTAACCTATATAGTTGTTTGACTTTTAAGTTTAGTTCGGACAAATATTATCATATTATTTTATCGATTGTTTTTAAGTTTAGTTGCAATTATGAATAGTAAATACTAAATATCCTCCTGGATAGTGAGGATTTGTTTTCTCTAGATTAGGGTTCTCTATTCAGAAGGGGGTGGCGGCGCAGCTTGTTGCCCGCCTACCTGCTATTCTTATGTAATTTGTCCCTTTTGTTAAAATTAAATTAATATCATTGGTAGTATTATAGAGTTAATAAAATCAGAAAGTCGCACTGGTGTCACAAATATCGTGTTCTTGTTCTTGTTTTTGTTCTTGACTACTTATTGTTTTCCAACATTAACTACTAGTAAACTATTTAATCAACTAACCTATTTCAAACCATATTTTTAGGATATATGATGATAATTTATGCAAATAACTTGAGTTGTTCCTTTGTTAATTGATATCTTAACAAAACACTTGTTTCAGCACCACACAACACTAGCATTTGATCCAAAATTATTGGATTATGATTTTACAAGGTTTATTCTAGTTTTAACTTTGGTTATCATAATCGTTGTGAATAATTACCAGTGGGATTCCCGATACTCCATGACATAAACTCAATCAGTATTGGTTCCATACGTTATGTTAGGTATACCAACCAAAAAATAAAAGTACATAAATGTATGTTTTACAATAGGGGTGTAAACGAGCTGAGCTGAGCCGAGCCGAGTCCGAATCCGAGCCCGACTCGTTTAGAGATTTGTTTTCAAAGTTCAAGCCCGGCCCGTTAGAAAATTTCTTAAGCTCAAGCTCTGCTCGTCTACTATCTATCAATTAATATATTAAATAAAAATAATAAGCTTTGAGCTCAATAAATAAAGTTCGGTTCGGGCTCGTTTAGTAAACAAGCTTAAACGAGACGGTAAATATTATTAAATAACAATAAAACTAATATTATATTAAGGCTCGACGCGCCTAACAAACTTCACATTTCAACCTCGAGCTCAGACTCGATTAATAAACGAGCTTTGTTTTAAGCTTAAGCTCGAATCAAACTCAATAAAGCCCAACTCGTTCGAACTTTTTACCGACCGAACCCTCCGCACCCATACAACTTTTACATTAGAGAACAATCATACAAAGAACAAACGCAAAAATAAAGAATCTCTCACTCGTCATCGTCCTCCGCCGTCCGCCGTCTCCGTCGCCGTCGCCGTCCGCCGGTGAGCTTCTTTTCGTTGTTATTCCCTCATCACGTTTTCACGTCATCTTCCTTTATATTTTATTAACTACTCTTCAATCTTTTAATTAACGCATCAGATCTTTCGTTTTCCCTTTCCTTTTCTGTATATTATTCATAATATTCTCATCTTGACACAAATATTATTACACAAACCATATTCAACAAATAATAATTATCGTAACCTCCCACTGCTAGGGTTTAGGGTTTAGGGTTTTATTATTTATTTAAACATTTGCATTTTTTATTAACTTATAGTGCTTTAAATTTTAATTTTATTTATGTTAATTGTGTGGTTTAGGGTTTGCATTGTGAAGAAATGAGTAAGAAGAAGAATCCTTGTGTGTTCTTGGATATATCCATTGATGGAAGTCCTGTCGAAAGGCTAGTAATCGAGGTCGGTAACGCGGAAATAATATTATTTTTGTTTGTTTAAATGTTTAATTAGTATTTGTGGATTTGAAATGTTAATGGGGGAATTGATGGTTTGAAAAATGCAGCTTTTTGCTGATGTTGTGCCGAAAACGGCTGAGAATTTTCGAGCGCTTTGTACAGGTATATGGTGTGAAAAAAGACGCGTGTTTGCGTTGTGGATTGTGATTATGTTATTGTTGTGTGTGTAGGGGAGAAGGGAGTTGGAAGCACTACTGGAAAACCGTTGCACTATAAAGGAGTTGTGTTTCATCGTGTCATTACGGGGTTCATGGCTCAAGTATGTTTTTATGCTTATCTCGATCATATAGCTACACGCTTGCAAATTCTGTTTAAACTTGTGTGATTTAGGTTTTTATCGATGCTTAACGATGCCCTGTGATTGCTTTGGGTAGTAAAGGTGTAAAGTGCAATAGTTCTTTTAGATAGATATAGGGGTAATTTAAAAATGATGGTAAATATACCTTGAGATTGGCATTTTCATAGGCTTGAAGAATCTTAAGGGTGTAAACGAGTTGAGCCAAGTTCGAGTATTCCCCGTTTCTAGACTTGTGTCAAAATCTAAGCAGTTGATGCGGTAAAATATCGGATATTGGTCAAGGACCGATATTTGAGATATAAGTTATCGCGGTGAGATATCGGTAACTTTTATATCATGCAAAATCCATATATATAGCAATTTAACACTAACAATTCAGTTTGCTCTCGTATCATTAACATATTAACCTCTTGCGACTTGCAAAACAATAACAATTGTAGCAAGTGGGAACTTATTAAAACTTAAAACACTAATATTTATCGCTAACAATTAACAATTAAGACTTAAAACACTAATAACATTAATAAGAAGTAAGACAAATGTATGAACTATGAAGAAAGATACTAATATCGGGAACATCGGTTGATGACCGATATATCGGTGATATATCGGCCGAGTTAACTACATAGGTCAAAATCTCAAGTTTGGATTGATTTGAGCGTTTCGTGAATCGATCTTGAGTAGTTTACGAGCATCTCGGCTCGTTCAAACTCTAGATTTTACACCCTTTTTTTATAATTCTATGTAAAAGCTGATAAAATAACTTTTCTCATTGTTGCAGGGAGGTGATTTTTCGAAACAAAATGGTATGCATTTTAGTTAAATCTTGTTTTTGGTAGAGTGAAAAAAGTCGTTTATGACATGCCAGATATGTAAGGCGTGATCTTTTGATGGTTTGCAGGCACCGGTGGGGAAAGTATCTATGGAGGAAAGTTTGCAGGTACATTAAAGAAGTGTTCATTTTAATTTTTTATGTTCAGTATTTAAAATATTTCACATTTATTTACCTTTTATTATTCATTCTATGATTCTAGTACTAATATTTTCTGTCTGTTTTGTAGATGAGAATTTTAAACTGGATCATAGTGGGCCCGGTCTACTATCTATGGCAAATAGCGGCCCAAATACCAATGGATCTCAGTTCTTTATAATCTTCAAACGTCAACCCCATCTTGATGGGTAATTCATAAGTCTGACCGATTAAGAGTTATGAGCATATCATTATAATTAGGGTCAATTGCACATTAAATGAATGCATTGCAAGTGATTTTTTTAGGAAAAGTGCTTCAGTACTTCCAAAATCAACATTTAAGAGATTGCATTGCATAGTTATCAAAAGCGATCGCCTTGACCGCCTAGGCGACCAATTTCCTAGAAGCCACCAAATCCCGCTTTTCCCGCCTAGATAAAAAAAAGCCACGGTCTGATTTTTAAAAACCTAATTCCCTAACCAATATTATCAACCAATACTTACCAATTTATAGAGATAGGCCATAGGCGGGGCCTAAGCGCCTTGAGTGCGCTTCACGCCTTTGATAACTATGTTGCATTGTGAATTTATAACTGAATATGGGATTTAGTTATTTGATTGTAAACTTATGACATAGGCCTTTAAGCATTGATTTTAAAAGTGCATTCCTTGAAAATAGGAATTGGCTGAAAGCAAAAAAAAATAAATAAAAAAATAACGCAATTTTATCCTTTTAACAATTTGTCTTCTTTGAGGACATGAAATGAACTGGAATTAAAAGAGTGATTTTTGTTATCTGTTGCTTAACGGACCTTTCTTATTAACCCTTGTAATATTGGTTATCTGTCAGGAAACATGTTGTTTTCGGAAAGGTAGTAAAAGGAATGGAAACTGTTAAAAAGATCGAGCAGTTGGGAACACAGGATGGGAAACCTTCTGGGCTGGTAAAGATTACAGGCTGTGGTGAAATTTCTGAAGATAAAAAGAACAATGTGGTGGAGTCTGTTAAAGGTATTGTATTAATACAGTTTATGTAATCATCTATTCATCTTAACACATTAACTGTTTATATAAAAGCTAGGAAAATGATCAAAAAGTGTATGTGTTTCAAGTTCCAACCTGTTCTAAATGTAACATTTGACCCGAACTCGTCTTGACCCGTTACCCAATCCATTTTGATCACCAATTTTTTAGGTAAAAAGAAAAAAATTGGGAAGAAAGATACATCTTCTGATGATAGTTCTGATAGGCGAGTAAAAAAACGGCGGGGATCAACTGTTAATGATAAAAGGAAGAAACGAAGGAAGTACTCATCATCTGAATCATCCAGCTCTGATTCTGATTCAGAGTCATATTCCTCGGAGAGTGATTCTTTCTCAGAGTCTGATTCAGACTCTTCAAGTTCTAGCGATGGGAGACGTCGTAAGAAGAGGTCAAAAAAGAGAAATGTCAAACAGAATAAGAACAAACGGAGAGGTTTGACTTCCAAAAGGCCAAAGCGGAAGTCAAAAAGGTATACTTTTTATATGCAACTTTTTTTTTTTTTTTTTTTTGTATTATACGATTCCAACTTTCCAAGAGTGTTTGGATTGATGGTATTGGAATGTGAAGGAGAATGATATGATATGTTTGGTTTGAGGGTATATCCTATAGAACTAAGACTGCTATTCACAAAACTAGGAGTTCTCCATGCCTACCAAATACCAATTATCAAAGAAGTATACCCACACTCCCGTATTAACTACAGTCTACAGACGGAATGGCACCTGAGTTTTGTCTTGCAAGAATCTGTCTTTAGTGGTGGTTTGGTATTGCTTATTATTTATTAAAAGTGCTAACTGTGTTTAGACTTTAGATACAACAAAGTTATTTCTGAGGGTTTTTGGGATTCCTCATCCAAACTGCTAATCTAATTATTTGTTTGAAACAAGCTGTGTTGAATAAGCAATGAAGCTGCTTATTTTAAAAGTCAGCAAGCAGATAAGCTGTTACAATAAGCCATCCCAAACACACACTTAGGCATTTAGTGTTTGGATAGACAAATTATCTCTCTCAGTCATGGATATCAAGTTTCATACTATTTGGAATCTGCAACAAAAACTGATTTCTTTTATATAAAATGTTCTTATTACTCATTTTTAACCTAATATGAGACTTTTACTTGAATATCAACTGAGTCAACCCTGGTCCATTTTATGCACTAGTTTTTTAATAATTGAAATTTGCCAAACTCACAATTGATTATCTGTTTACAATTTCAAACAACAAAAGGCATCTAAAGTCTAAACGCTATTTCTTACATCCCATTATATTACAACTGATTATGATCATCTAGAACTTTTTTAACAAATCACACAATAACTTTCAATACCCCCTCCTCGGCTCCTCCTGGATTTCATTTTTCTAACTTATAGATGTTGACTTACTTAGGAGCTCAGAGAGTTCAAGTGAATCAGAAAGTGAGAGTACCGGCAGTAGCAGCTCTGATGATGGGAAAGCAAATCGTCACCGTGGTGCGAAGGCTAAACCTAAACCTCCAAGTCGTTCAGGTGTCCCATTTTTTTCTTTTTAATAATTGTAATTAATCTTGCCATGTAGTGAGCCACTTTTTACTATACCAAATAATTAGTTATAGTTTTGACCTTTTGGTGTTTCATATGTAGTCAGGAAAGAAGAACCTGAAGCAAAGCTGCAAAAGGATCATGACTCGAAAAAATATGAATCGTCAGATGAAAAACTAGAGGCCACATTGAAGGACAACATGCTTGTTACCAATGGCAAAGATAAGGAAGTTAAATCTGAAAAGCCATTCAACGGTCCACATCGACATTCAGATGATTCAAGCAAATCCAGGTTTGCTGATATTTTCTTACAATGATGTACTTTTAGGGGTGTTTGGATGTGCGTTTTGAAACTAGTTTTGTACTATTAAATAATTACCGCTAATAAGACAAGCTTTAGGAAATACTGTTTGGATGTGTTTTGTTAAACTAGTAATAAATTGGTAACAAGATGTTTGCCAATTCTTATTTTATAAGTAAATGATAAATTGAGAAATAAAATAATTAAAAAGGACATTTGTAATATTAATAAATAATAAATTTAAAATTTAGATATTACAATTTATTTCTAACCAACTATTATAATATGTTTTCTATAAACTATTTTTTAATAAATCTATTAAAAATATCATATTTCAGCAATTACTATTTTTCCTATACTAACGATGAGTAGTGTAGATAAAAAAACATTTAAAATAGGTCAAAATTAGAGGAGTGAATACGTATCTTTAGTCTTTTCTTAAACAATCAGTTTTTCTTTGTTTCTTTATTTCTGTGGCTGGTAACAAACTGATGATTTATCCTATAATCAGTTTCATACCGGACATCCAAACACCGCCTTTGCATGATTCTATTTTTCTGTTATTATTTTGCATAGGGGTGACCGAAGTCCTGTAAGGAGCCGATCTAAGAGAAGTGCAAGCCCAATTTCAAATAGGGTTACGAGGAGCCCAAGTTTTTCCAAAGATGCCAAATCTCCGCCTAAAAATATTGATCAAGTAAAGACTAGAAGTTTATCAAGAAGCCGATCTCCAAATGGCACTCCAAAACGAATTAGAAAAGGGCGTGGGTTCACTAAGGAATATTCCTTTGCACGAAGATACCGTACACCTAGCCCTGAGCGGTCTCCACGTAGGTCTTATCAGTTTGGTAATGCCCGGGGAAGGTATCATGATAGGTAAGTAAGATTAGATATATTTTACTACAACGGGTCAATTTTGGTGATGTTTTTAACCGCAACCTGTCAAATAGATTTGGCTTAATGGTTTAAGTAAAAAGGAAACTGTTGTAAAAATCCTTTGGACTTGGTTTTTGTGTGGTCAGTCTCCGATGTTACAAAAGCTCCAACAAAACTGCCCATATAAAGTTCAGGGACTTGATCCTGCAAAAAAGGAAATAGTTGATGAAAAAGTCAGGAGGATATTTCTACGGACTTATGCACAAATTTAGCAAAAGCCATCTGAAGCTGTAAATATATTTAGCACTTTTGTGATCGTATATCTAGCACATTATTTAATTTTTTTTCTTCTAAAAATGGATAAACTGTGTTTGCGGGCAACCTATACTGACCCGCATTTAAACATACCAGTTTTTACCTGAACTGGTTTTGACCCGTTACACAATCCACTCTATCTGCTGAATTCTATCTATATGCTGTAACATATGTTCACTCATTATAAACTTGTATTTGTAGCAGATATCCAAATTATAGAAGATATTCTGATCGATCTCCACCACCACGAAACAGAAGTCCGCCAAGAGGCAGGAGCCCTGCTAGGTTCTCTCTCTCTCTCTCTCTCTCTCTCTCTCTCACACACACACACACATATTAAAATTTGTTTATGATTCTTACTTGTTTGTGAAATTCTGCTATTGCATACATGAGAAATGAGACCCTTTCATTGATTCCAAATTTATATACTCTTCTTGTATACACCAACCAACTAAGCAGCTAATGTGGTAAAAAATGGATATCGGTCAAGGACAAATATTTGAGATATAGGTTATCGCGGTGAGATATCGGTAATTTTTATATCATGCAGAATTTATATATATAGCAATTTAGCACTAAGAATTCAATATACTCTCTTACCATTAACAAATTAACCTTTTGCAACTTGCAAAACACTAACAATTGTAGCAACTAGCAAGTGGGAACTTATTAAGACTTAAAACAATAGCATTTAACACTAATGGTGATATATTGGTCAATATCGCCGATAATATCGGTACCGATATTCTGACTGATATTTTGTACTGTTATGTGGGTTGATGACCGATAAGTCGATAACCGATATACTGTTCTCAAAATTGACGTCCAGCTTACACCCTTTGATAATTAAATACTTTTTGACGATTCTAAGTTTGAATGGACTATTTCATATTCTTAGGTACCATTTTCTCAAATCTGAAGTGATTCTTATATAACTTAATGACTAGGCTATTTTCATGAAAGCTACAAAATCAGCTTGATTTAGTGTTCACAATCCATTGACTATTGAAATCCAAGTGAATTGGGAGGTTGGGTAATATGTCAAGGGTAAAATATCAAGACATGTGCTATCTAATGTGGGTCAAAATGGGGCAATAACTATGTTTTTACAAGGGTTATTGGATTTTAATCCCAACTACACATGTTAGCCCTGCCACTTCCAACTAACCATCAACAATCCCAACTTGCAACTTGTTTTACTTTGCCACTCCTAAACTAACTGAACCCTAACCCAGTAAGTTTTTGCAGATGTGGCAACTGGGTTAGGGTTAAGTTAGTTTGTGAGTGGTCAGTGCCTTAGTGGTGGTGGTCGAGTGGTTAGTTGGGAGTGGCAACGGCCAACATGTTATAGTTGGGTTATTAAAATCCAAGAACCCTTATTATAATACAAAATTAGGTTTAGGATCAAATACACAGTGAAAGAAAAATAGGAAGTCGTAGAAAGGGTATCAAACAAACTCCGATCGAACTCATTCAAACGGCATTGGAACCGTCTCATCGAAACCTATGATCTATTGTGTTTTTTGTATCCTTCTCATTTGTTTTACAATGTGTAGGATAACTTGACCCAATTAACTCATTTGGCTGTTTTTTTAGAGAAAAAACACAATCCAATCACTTTTATAGGACATCAGATGATTAATATCAACAAAAGTCATGAGTTTAGTAACCGAATGTGAAAAGAAGGAATTACGACTTTGCCCTTTTGCAGGTACAGGCAAAGGAGTCGTAGCAGGAGCATTACTCGCAACAGAAATAGGCCTCGTGACCGAAGCCCTGCACGCAGCCCAAGCCCAGTTGAAAGACGGCCAAATATCAGTGACAAATTGAAATCTCGTCTTGGTCCGAGGGTGTCCTCACCCAGACGGTCTATCTCCAGGTCACCATCTCTGTCTCCACGCAAGCATCCTAAGAAAGTGAGATCTACGGCTCAAACTAGGTCCCGTTCAAGGTCCAGGTCAAAGTCAAGTTCACCTGGTGGTCAAAGAGGTCTAGTTTCTTATGGAGATATTAGTCCTTAAAATTTCTATGGTTTTTTTGACCATGTTGTCTACATCGGTCTTTAGTTGCCGACTGTTTCTGTTTAAACTTTTTGTTGGATCTTTAAATTAAAACTAGGCGAATCCTGTTTTCACCTTGTGATTTCATAACCTTACGTATGTTCTTTTTTCAAATTATGTTTTTATCTCGTGTTTGTTTTTTACTTGCCATATCTTTATAATCTTACTGTGTTTATGATTTTTGTTTAACAAGTGAAATTTTTGGTTGACAAAAAAAAGTGAAAACTTGTGGTTGCGGTTTTGTTCATGTCAAACATACGCCGCTCTGATATGAACTAGAGAGAAGATGCGACTAATTTATTCAAGGGAATGGTAAAAACCATAGGAAGAGGCTTACTTGGCACAACCCTTAATAATTTAGAGTAAATTACGCGGGTGGTGGTTAGGGTTGTTTACGAGCTGAACCGAGCGATTATTTTTCGAACATTTCCTAAGCGAGCGACAAATGAGTCACTAGCGCTAATCGATTTGAACAACCCTAGTGGTGGTCTTTAAATATGAAAAATCACACCACTGGTCTCAAATTATGTGTGAACATGACATATAATATGTTTGGGCTTTAAATTAGATGGGGTTAATATTTTACGATAAAGTGTATGCAAAATGATAAAAATACGAACACCACCTAAATTCCCAGACTTAACTAACATGTTAAAATATTATTTGTGAAAAAGAAGTCCCAACTTTATATACACGCGCATAGGGGTGCAAACGAGTCGAGCCGAGCCCGAGCTTGACCAGCCTCGAACTCGATTGACTTATAAGAGTCGAGCTTGGCTCGTTGAAAATTTCTCAAACTCGAGCTCACCTCGGGCTCGGCTCGTTTATTCTCAACTAGTTAATACATTGAAAAAATAATATAAATAATAGTTCGTTTAGGCTACGCCCCACTTACGGTGTGCGCATATAATGTATATATGTGTGGCCCTTGGGGGGCAAAAGTAAAGTTGCACTAGTTTTAACGTTATTTTACTAATTTCGTAAAAATAACATTAAAAACGACGGACGGTTAATCATGCATCATGTGGTGGCGTGGATAGCCAAAAGACAAAGGGGTACATGCACCGATCGGGTTTGTCCCGATTGCTAAGTGTTCTGTGCCTTATGTCCAAGGCTTGATACCAAACCACATCGAGCCGGGGGTCTCACTAGAAGCAGCCTCTCTATTTTTAGGGGTAGAGGTAAGGCTGTCTACATCTTACACTCCTCAGACCCTACCTTAGTTTTACTATAGGTGGGATTAACTGAGTATGATGATGATGATGATGAATAGTTCGTTTAGGCTCATGAGCTCGATTAGTGAAGCTCGAACTCGGGGCTTGTTTACTAAACAACTTTAAATGAGTGGTAAATAGTAAAAAAAGACTAATATTACACTAGGCTCGATAAGGCTCGACGAGCCTAACGAGCTTTACATGCCAGACTTGAGTTCGGGCTCGATAAATAAACGAGCTTTGTTTTAGGCTCAAGCTCAGCTCGAGCTCGATGAGGCTAATCCAATTTCTTGGCCGGATAACTACAAAATATAGATAACTCTAAAAGGTCGTAATTAAATTTTTTTTTATTTCGTGGCTTAGGCGTTTTTACACCCGTGTGCAAAAAAAAAAAAAAAAAAAAAATTAAATTCACATTTTACGTTGGGTTCTCACGAGTTCTCACAACTTAAAAATATAAATTAAATTCACCTTTACCTATATATATATATATATATATATATATATATATATATATATATATATATATATATATATATATATATATAACAACATTGGCATAAAAAAAATCCAACTTCATACAGTTTATAATAAATAATTAAATACCTACCTTACCTTTCATATGCCATATTTCCAGGGATATGCTAAATTGACGTATGTTTCATAACCAGAAACCCCCAAAACTGCTTCTTTGTCAAGGGGAAAGGGGGACAAAAGGCTCAAAAATATATGATTTTCCTATGGGCGTTGAAACTTGGAAGCATTTCCAGTTGCCAATTACCAAATTTATGTGAATATTATCAACATAATATGATCCCAACATTCAGTATAATATATAACTTGTTTGTAGCCTGTAGGAGTTTTAATGTTTTATCACAGGCTCATAGCATAATAATTACAAATTTTATTCACTAAAATATAGTTGTGTTGAACTTATTTACTAATGTCATCTTAATTTGCTATAGGAGTTTTCAAAAACTAGTCTTAAATATGTTGTTCAAAAGTTAAACATATGATTCATGTCACAAACTGTTATGGACTAAACCCATTGCAAGGTATGGAACTTGTCTCACATCGGTTGTATGGGCAACCTATGTGGGGTTTATAACTCAAGTAGGCTCTCTCTCCCATCAGACTAGTATTTTAGGATGAGTTCTCATGTTTGGGTTATAACTGGTTAAGCATGTTGACCTTTTTAAGTACATTTTTATTGTATACTTAACATGTTGACCTGTTAATGAAGAGTGCCCGCTTAATTTAAACTCTTAACATGATTAACAACTGTGTCAAGTTGATTAAAGGGTCATGTCACAAGTTATGGATTTTAGGTTTTAGTACTATAACAAGTGTGGTGTTAGACCATGCGTAGTGGGGGGCTTTATATATAAAGCTCCCCTTCCTGATTGGTCCACGTGGCTGCTGAGTCAGCGTGGAGAGAAAAACTGAAAAATGAGTGTAGTGGTGGGGCTTTATTTATAAAGCCCCTGAGTTGATTCTGATTGGTCCACTTTTGAAAGTCAACCCCCCACTGTCCACGTGTCCCTCTTTGATTGGCTGGTCACAATTTCATTTGGCGTTATATATATGACGCTTGGAATGGTTTTTGTAAAATGGAGCCCCCCGTAGCGGTGTTGGGGGGCGCTATTTTTTTTTTCTTTCAACATAACGCCTCCACTACGGAGGGTCTTACAAGGAAGATTAACCTTTCTAGTAACTTTGATATTAAATGTGTATATATATAAGTATATTGTATGCGCATATCTAGAATATTTTGTTTTTGTATTATTAAAATTTGTTTTTAAGTAAACACCTGAATGCATGAGCAAGGGAATGCAACATGTCCACGACAGTGCAGGACGGCGGTCTTTGCATGCCTTCCACTGCCACCACTAAGTTACAAAGCACATCTCTCCAACAATACTAAACCATACCCACGTATTCGCATCAAAAAGGACTAACATTTAAGAGAGATATTAACTTCTAATATAGTTATTCGTTACATTATTAAATACTCCGTATCATTTGACTTTCTAATCTTTTAACTTACATCTTCAACTTGATTATTTCAACCAAACAAAAGTGTTACATAACACTGTGTGTTGTGGTGTGCGAGCGAGTGGACGAGACCACCTCGAAACCATCGCTCCGGCAATTGCTCGCGTGGGGGTGTTATGGCTCGTTCCAGACCATCGCTCGCGTCCCACTCAAAATCCAATACAATAGTGCCGTGACCTTGGTCGCTTGTGCTCGCAGTGATTTGCTCGCGCGGGCCTTAACGTGGTGCTATTGTGGTGTTCGCGAGCCACGTGGCTCGCGAATGAGTCGCGCCGAGTTGTTCGCGTATTCACAATGGACAGTCTAAGGAACGTGACAACAAATCCAATTTAATGATATGTTGTATGAATTAATAAAAAATGAAAGTTTAGTTTAGTTTATAAATTGAAGGATATTAAACTATTTCGGATCATAAATAATCAGAAATAAATTTTTACTAGTATAAATTTTAATTCAACTCGGTGAAAGAAAATATTTACAATAACCATCATCAAAAATAGCATCTCCACTTCATCTAGTTTCAAACACTCCACATAATTTTCGCATGATATTTCAAACACAGTCATTTCCCAAACAATGCTACACCCACTTCTAAACACCTATTGTGTATGGCCCTGGTCTCCCATTCATACAAGTGTGAACCACATATAACACATATGTACGTCAAGTTTCAAAAATTTAATGGTTATTCAATTTTAATAATCTTAACTATTACGTGTTGGTCATTGTCACTCCCAATTAACCACTTGGTCATCACCACTTCTAACCTTTAACTTATTTTCCTTTATCACTCCCAAACTAAATGAACCATAACCTAGTTAGTTTTTAGTGATGTGACAGCTGTCACGTCACTAAAAAGGTGACACGTCATCAAAAAAATAACTGGGTTAAGGTTCTGTTAGTTTGGGAGTCGTGGAAGAAAATAAGTGATTTGTTTTTTGCTGGTTGTATTTTTTTGTTCTCGGGTTGTTGTTTCTGACTTTGTATCCCGGATTTCATTTGCTAGCTTCTTGCTAGCTATGTGAATAAAGTTTTGTTGGTCGTTCAAAAAAAGAAAAAAGACAGCAACCAACACGTTATAGTTGGGGTTATTAAAATCCAATAACCCAAAATTTAATAAGAGAGCAATAAAGTAGATCAGACTTTCACTCAGTCATTTTCTAAATTTAACTAAAAGTAAAAACTACACGTGTTTCGATTCTTAGAGGGGGAGGGGTGCTACCATATATTTTAAATCAAAAACAATATTAAAATAAACGGTTAAAATAAAACAAATAGTATTATTTTAAATCAAAATAAAAAAAACCCAAGGTTACCGCCTGTTAAATAGAACCAGAAAACGGTTCACAGAACCACTACCAACAGGGGTTGTGACGGTGTTATCATGCTGATACTGGGGTACCCGTGACCAGTTCTGGTAGCGCCCGGCCCGTCCCCCGTTAGTTTCTTACTGTTACTTATTAAAATTTATTATATTATATAAGTATACTAAATTTTAGCATTTTAATTAATAATTGCTATATATTGTTTGTGAAATTAGTGACAAACATATGAGTTATGACTAACCAGACCCCACCTCCGACTCTCACAACCAATTGATTCACCCTCTAAAGTAAGCATAAAGTAACAAGACTTACAAATAAAAGCTCTGAAACTCATGAATAAAACCGTGAGACTAAAAACTGTCCATTTTAGTCATTAAACTTATAATAATAATAAAAAAAAAACAGTAAAAAGATTGCGCATGAAAGAGGAGTCTGGGACACATTACCGGACAGTGGTCGGAGTTGGTCGAGAAAATATGGAGAAGCAAATCGGTTGCATGTCTGGTTTTCTTCAGATCTTTGATCGTCAACAGCTTTTGGCCGGAAAAAGAATCCATTCCAACAAACGCCTCCCTCCTTCTACCGTAATGTCTTCTATTTTCTGTTTATTTTTTACGGAATATTAATGTTGATAATCATAAAATAATGTAAGGCCGTCCGTTGTGGAGCCGCGAGCGACTGGGCGCGAGCCACCAACGTGACTCTTAGGTAACCCGAGCACTTGACCCCGTTGTGGCTGGAGGTGAGCATCGGGCGGCCAAAGGTCAGTTTCTCCCGTTAGCCCACGCGACCACCGTCGTAATGCCGCCCGCACTTCCATAACGGATAGTCTAAGTGTAGAGAGTAAGGAGTCGTGTTAAGCAGGCAAATTTAGAGGCTAAGTAACGGAAATAAAAAGCAGTCAATCAATGTCTATTTTGATGATTTGACTGTCTAACTTGTCTATTATTTGATTGTCGAATAGAGAAGTTAGACAGTCAAATCATCAATATAGACATTGACTGACTGTTTGTTATTTTTTTATTTTTTTTCGTGACTTGGCCTCTAAATTTGCCGGCTTATGCGACATTTAGAGGTCAATATCTATTTTGTTAAAAAGTCAGTCAATGTGTATTTTCGTGATTTTCCCTATCAACTGAATTACTTACTAAACATGCAAAACTGCTTTTCGCAGTTTGTCGGTGCATCGCCCGAGGCGAAGAGTTCCATTGAGTCCCAGGTTATTATACCAGCAAGTCCAGGGAATTCCGAGTCATCTCCGGTGATGGTTCGAACTTCATCATTGAAATCGCGCAAAGAATTGCGTAGGCATTCGCTCGATAACAAGGTAACCGCAACTAAAACATCCGTTACTGATGAAAAAGAGAGCCAACCGCGATCCCCAAGCGTGATTGCACGACTCATGGGACTCGAACCTTTAACCTCATCCGATCAAAAAACACCACAAACCGTAACCAAACCTTCGTTACAGAGATCCGCTTCGGACTCTACGCTTTCTAGACATCAACTTCACTCAAAATACATAGACGATAACAACTTCCAACTAAAACAACCAAATCCTTCACAAAAACAAACTGTAACCAACAGACACACTCCAAATCGTAAAGAAACTTCTAGAACATTGCCTTGGAAATCGCGAAGCTTCTTCGATTCAACTGATGTTTTTCCAGAGCCGAATCAGGCGAAGGTAACAATGCGTGAAGATTTCGAAAAGCGGTTGAAGATTAGAGGCATAGATGAGCAATCTAACGATGATATAAGCACATTGAAACAAATTCTAGAAGTTTTGCAGATTAAAGGTCTTTTACGTTCGACTAATCATAGGAACTTCATCTATGATCAGAATTTGCGTTTCAATGAATCGAACATTGTGATTGTGAAACCGATTCGATCGTCAGCTTCAAAAGCTGATAATCAGAGATCTGTATATGATTCTCGAGGATCGCGTCGATTCGTTAGCGAAAATGCAGTTAGAGCATCTGCGCCTAATCGAATCGAGAGTAATTTGAAAGCGTGTAATTCGATTAACAAAACGAAGCAATCGAGCAATGAAATCGAAAGAAGAGACGATAAGTACTCTAAGAAAATGTCGCCTAAACGAAACGGATCGGATCATCATTCATCGATTAATCGATCGTTTAGAAACCAAAAACTTACGGAATCTTCATCTGTTAATGCTCGAAAGGAAAAGTTAATCAAAAGCGTTGTTACGGACAACGAATTGGACTCCAGAAGCGTCTCCAGGGTAGGTCGCTGAGTACAGGCCCAAACCTATTTACTACATTATTAATTGTGTGATTACCGATTGAGTGATGATTTATGTGTTGTTTGATTTGATTTTGTTTAATGATAGAGATCTAAATGGGAGGGATGTAGAGAAGGAAAGAATAGCGCCACCGAGTCACCGCCGAGTTCAGCGACGGTTATACCGAGTCCGGTGTCCGTTCTTGACTCGGGATTTGATAAGGACGAGTTGTTGGCTCCTTTGGACTGCATTGATTTGAAAGGTACCTAAAAACTAATCTTGATTGCATTCACATGTTACTTTCATAGTTTCATATTGACTAGTTAGGAATTAGACTCTCAAGTCTCACCATCACAACCATTTTAATCATTTATAGTTTAGACCATGTTTATTGTTAGAAAAGTATTAATAGTTTAATAAGTTAGATATTTTTTTAACGGCTTAAATTATATTAAATTTATTTTTGATGAGGCTTGAAGACTCGACCTTAGAAGGGGTAAGAATTTAACTTTAGCAATTAGACTGTCCGTTGTGAACCGCGAGCGAGCTCCGGCACGAGGGAAGTTTCATCCCGGTGCTCACCCTCAGCCACAACAGCCTCACACGAACAGCCGTGGCGTGAGCACAGGCGACGGTGGTCTCGTGCGTTAACGGGATAGAGAGGGGCTTTGATCTCGCCAGTGTTCACCCCAGCCACAACGAGGTCAAGTGACCTGATTACTTAAGAGTGAAGTTTGTGGCTCGCGCCTGCTCGTTAGCGGCTGATAACGGATAGTCTTAGACCTGACCCTGACTCTATTTAATAAGTTAGATAAAAACGTAAAAGAGATGTAATGTTTGCCGTTCAAAAAGAAGATAAAAAAGTAAAATGAATTAGATACTTTAGCATAACCCTTGATATAATTGGTTTCAGTAGTTGATTAGAATTACCCATGACCTCTTGGTCTAGTGGTATGGTGTTCCCCTTATAAATATGAGATTGTGGGCTCAAATCCTTACCAATGCAAGGTTAGATGGAAATAAGATGGTATAAAAATTTACGGTTAAAAAAAAAAAAAAAAGTAGTTGATCAGAATTCAATACACAAACCTTCTTATTTATTCTTATTTATTATTCTTTTTGCCATCTTGTCATCATAACAAATTCTTAGAAATCTAGGTATGGGTGCACTATTAATTTTAGGGAATATTTCATAGAATAGTAACCAAGTTTCAAAAGTGTTCCAATTAGGTCACTCATCCTTTTTTGGCCCAATTAAATGACTAAACATTCAAATCGAGTCTTGTAAAATTTTGTATGTGTCAAGAATGACATGAAGGAGAAGATGTTGAAGTCAGGATTTTAAATATATGTAGATGTATTAAAAAAAGAAAATAACATGTTAATTATATTAAAAAATTAAAAAAAATATGCTAAATCCACATCATCACTTAACGTCGGCATTAATAGATAGGAAAAAAATAAACAAAAAGCCACATTACCATAGTTACCTACAAAATAGATGAAAAAACCTCTAATTTACATACTAAGTGAATGTTGAGTGACCTAATTGAGACAAAAAAAATTGTTGAGTGACCTAATTGAAACACTTTTGAAAGTTGGTTACTATTTTACAAAGTTACCCCTTAATTTTACTTATTTTCACATCTGCCCTTGTGCCATCATAACAAATTCTTACAATGTGTAGAGACTTATAATGTGTAGAGACATAATGAATGCCTGAATGGTTAAAAGTGTTGTTTCTCATTTCATTTGTTTCTTTTTCTTTTTCTTTTTCTTTTTCATTTCATTTTTATTTTTCTGTTTCTTTTTCATTTCATTATAAACAAAATAAAATAGGAATACAACAGATAAACATAAATTACAGTTACAGTTTACCTTTCTAACTACATCCTTGTTCTAAATACTGGTGCTTTTTCTTCATTTTGTGGACTGTTTTTTCTTCATTTGGTGGCGGCGCAGCTTGTTGCCCGCCTACCTGTTATCTTGATGTAAATTTTTCACGTATTTAATAAAATTGGTATTTAAAATTTTAAAAAGAAATTTGATTAGTGGATTATAGTATTATACTGTGTTTTTAACTTTTTTTTAATGAGTTTATTCTATTTTATAACTTTTAAAAATACGTGGGATTTTTTAAGGAGACAAAGTTTTATAGCTCTTCTCTCTGTTTTTTTTTAATTTTCAGAGAAAGAAAGAAAAAAAAAAAAAAAAAAAAAAAAAACTCTTCTTTTTGAGTATTTAATGTGGTCAAACTTTGGTTCATTAGACAGCAAAGTTAATAGCATTGAAAGTTTTGTATTGGATGATAAATAAGCCTTGTATACGACTTTACGGATAGGCTAAATTGATAGTAACATAAAATTTGGGTCACACATGGATATGAACACAACTATAAATTCCCTTAAGGTTTGAGAATGACTTATTTAACCTACAATCAATAGGTTGGTGGCATAAAAGCAAAGCCTTTAAGAATATCTAGATTTAAAGGTCTTTGGTTCAAGTCCTCTAGACGATATTATTAAAGAAATTTGCCGTTTAAAAAATATAAAACAATAACCTATTCAATGTACAAATTTTTAGCTTCTTAAACATTTTCTAAACTATAAGCTATAAAGTAAAAACGTATACATGTAAAAACAAGGGAAAATTACTAAAATGAGTATGTGACCAAACTTTTTTTATTAAAATAGACAAAAGTGTCGGAGCTAACGCTTTTGTCTTTTTTTAGTAATTCATTGGTCAACAATGACCACTTTAGTAATTTTCCCTTCAACTATATAATGCGTCGACGTGCATTCATTCCTCTAATCCCCTTTAAGGGTGTTTGGTATTGAGTTTGGAAATGCTAAAGTGCTTTTGATCAGAATTGCTTATTAACTTATGACTTTTTGAAAATGAGTTTTAAAAAAGTGTTTGGATTAGCTTTTAGGATGAGAAACGTCAAAAAGTCAATAGATTGTGTTTTTTTTAAGCGTTTCGCTTAACTTATTGTGAATATTGGTTGTATGGGTGGTAGATTTGTAATTTTATTCCAAAAGCCAAAAGTTAAAAGTCAAAAGCCAAAAGTCATCATTTCTAACTTATCAAAAACAGTTTTTCCACCCTTAAAAGCCAAAAGCCAAAAGTCAAAACAGAAAGTGCTTTTTGGTTACACAAACAGCTTATAAACTTATTGACTTCTTGAAAAAGCCAATAAGTAAATAAGTTGTTTTGAAACTCAATCCCAAACACCCTCTAATTTTTAACATTTTGCATAGAATTATGCAAGCGGATATCATTTGGATTTTAATACAAAACACCCCTTTAAATTTGTATAAGTAAATGAATCAACTCGTTAACACATAAAGTTATCTCAAACAACACCTAATAAAACCAGCATGTAACTCTATAGACTAAACTCAAACTCATGTACATACCCCGAAGCAGTGGCGAAGCTTGATCCGAAGGTTCGGGGGGTCGGAAGTCACTAGTTTCGGGGGGTCGAAACCCTATATTTACAAAATTTTCTATACGAATACTATATAATCGGAACTTCTGCAATAAAATTCGGGGGGTCGGCCGCCCCCTCCTGCCCCTACTAAGCCTCGCCACTGCCCCGAAGGGGGGGTAAGCGAGCCGAGATGAGACAAGCCCGGGTTCAGCTAAACATGAGTCCAGCACATCTTAATGTCTTAAATCAGTGATAACCAATATCAAAAACCTATATACTGATCTTCCACTTTGCTTTCTTAATGTCTTAAATCAGCAACTCCAACCATTAATCACAACGATGACAACAAGAGCCCTAAACTCTCACCAACGATATCAACACAACACGAACAATTCACATCAGACGACTCCGATTTCATCTACATATCACATATACTTCAAGCCTCACAACACCTTCATGAAGATCCCAACCTCTTCTTCTTAGTTGAGAAACATCTCTACAACAACAACAACAACAACAAAAGCACATCAAACGTCTCTACACGCGAACATAAGCTCATATTCGACGTAGTTCATGAAATCCTCAACAGAAACAAACAGTTGCCACCATGGAAGACATTGGTTAATGACCATAGAACACAAGTTAAACATATATGGTCTGAGTTTCAGAAGATTAGAGAAGTAAACACAAACAATAGTGATGGTGTGTTGGAATTGGTTAGTGGTGTTATAGAGAAAGACATTGTTGACAACAGTGATTGGAGAGATTATCCGATCGAGACGTCAGAAGTTATATTGGATGTTGAAAGGATGATGTTTAAGGATTTGGTTAGTGAAGTAATACGAGATTTGGTTGAATTTTCAGGAGAGTCTATGTTCTTCAGGAGTAGAAGGAGATTAGTTTTTTAAAGGTTGAGAACATATGTGTGGGATAAGAGTTTTGCCTTAGTTTTGATTGTGTTTTATCTTCTTTGATATATGATTGTGTTTCATATGTTTATTGTTAGTTGAATCATTAAGATGTCTGAATGGTTAAAAGACTCTGAATGATTAAGTGCTGAATGGTTCAGCTATGTACCAAGTCTGAATGATTCAGGTTTTAATCATTCCATTCAGAGCCTTTTTTGAGGTTAAAACAAACAGTCTGAATGTTGAACCATTCAGAGCTGAATGGTTCAGAGCCTCATTAAGAGGCTACCAAACAGGCCCTTGGTTTAGTTAAGCCAGTAGTTTTTTGTGACGGTTGCATTTGATTTTTTTACACTTTGAGTGGTAACATTTTTTTAAAGGATAACGCATTTTGAACCTACTCTTAATTTTACGCCAATGTTATTATTGGATTGGAACCCTCAACCACTTGAAAAGGAATATTTTTACTACACATTTTAACATTATTAAGTTACAAGCCCTATAGTTACAGGGCCGGCCCTGAAAATTCGGGTGCCCGGGCCAAGTCGGAAAATATGTGCCCCTTAGTCTAAGGTCTTTTAAGCAATGTTTTCATAACCGAAGCGGACGTTCAACCGGTGTCCTTACCAGTTCCCTAGTCGGACCGATCAAACCGGATATGGAACTGAAAGTGTCGTAATAATTATAAAAATTAATATTTTTGGCTAATTGGCTCATAAAATAACCACCATTTCTTAAAATTCCATAATAATCTCAAGGGCCATTATTTATGTCTAGACTTCAAAAGTTTTTTAATGAAATGAATTTGGCTTGATTCATGTGCATAAGCAAGAGACAATTACTGTTTTGTAGTACTACTATATATTAAAATTTACTGCAAAGACTGCACAATTACTGTACCACAATACAAATCTCAAGTAACACACTTCAACTTTTTTTTTTAATTTTGTTGTATCCTTCAAATATAGTTTTTCATGTATGACTCATCTTATTCCTTATCTACTCTTCACCTTCTTGCGTTTATAACCAGTGATGTTTAAGATGAGATCTTTTTTTGGGTTGAAAACAGAAAGAAAATAGTTGCAGAAAAAATACACTCTACACTCATCGCCGCTCAAAGTGCCCCTTTAGAAATTGGGCCCGGGCCGGGAGTCCTCCCCGCACCCCCTCAGGGCCGGCCCTGTATAGTTATATAGTGTGAAGATCTTATGGGTTGGTAGGTAGCAGGGCGCAGCATAGTGGAGGGTCGAGGGTGTCTCGGCTCTTGCCGTTTTTTAGCGCAGTGGTGGAATTTTGCGATTTTCGTAGGTAATTTTTATATGAATTGGGTTCTGGCCCCACCAATTTGATCTTCCGGTCCCTACCGATCGAAAAAAATGAGTCCGGCCCCCGCCGATTTGATCTCCAAGCTTTGCCACTCACTGGGTAGGTTTCGAAGGATTGAATAATAGTTTTTCATCTATCCATTTACTCGTGTTAGTATTATCACGCTAATGTTGATTTGTTTAAAATCCTATAATCCAAACATGAACAAAACTTCATTTTGTTTCTGGAATGATAAAAAAGAAGTCAAAATCTCCCATTTTATTATGATAGGTGGCATGTAATGTAATTCCTATGTCACATTCTCAAAACACTTGTATTAATGGGACATCCCAAATTATTACTAGGACACACTTGTAATTCTTTTTCTAACTCTCTTTATGTATATAGAGAGAATAAGAAGGGGGTGTACCAATATTAACACCCTCCTCAAAATTGTCCGAAAGATTGTCGTTGGCAAGACATTGTGTGGAAGGATTGGGTAGTATACCCTTTGTATTGGTTGTAATGGTTTTGAGCGGTCTTCATTTTGAAAACGCTCTCCGTTCTTAATGAAGTTCAAAGTTCAAATGATAATTGATAATCCTTGTCATGCTCCCAAATTATATGAAGTGATTGTTCGAGATCCAAAAATATTTCTTTGGGGACTTGGATTGTCTTCTAAAAAGACATATATAAGTTATTAATAATCCATATATGGTGGCTTAGTATAAACTATAAAGGATGTTTTGATGTCGATCAATCACTTCTTCCCTGCTTGAAGAATATCTAGTGGAAATTGTGAAGATGTATGTACACTAGTTAAAATATAAAAAAACAAGTAGAACAAAATTAGCATCAAACATTGATAATTAAGAAGTATCAGTACAGACTGGTTCAGGGTGTTAGCCGGAGCTCCACCGGTTGCACCACTTGCCGTTAAATAAAAAAAAAAGTACATACACGAAAATGTGGATAGCACGCGGTTTTGTGTCAAGTATTCCCAATATTTGTCATTAAAAAGGTGGTAAATAGTGAAAGATGACACACGAGTGAAAAGGTGATACACAACTATTGGTCCCATGCTAAATCTTTTTACATATGTATTAATCATTGATAAGAATAAATTATGATGCTCAAGTAAAAGAAGAGACGTCTTCGAGGCGCATATATACGTTATTCGATTTTTTGGACTTGAATTTGAATTGAATCGAATTCGAATTCTTAATAGTCAAATTGAATTTTTGATAATCGAACCTTATCGGTGATAGTCAAATCAAACCGAGTCGAATGTTATACTCATCACCCATGAAAGACTACCTAGACAACAAACCCTTTTAGTAATTTATTATCTTGGCTTATTGACTATAATAAGGCTTGAATTATATTGTTTTTGTTTTTTACGGCTAATGTTACTCCCAGTATATTTACAATAAATACACCCTTATTAAATTTGAACCTAAGACGTCCTTTTTAAGAGACATAAGCCTCTACTAGATGCGCTACCCGACATTGGCTACACCCTTATTAAATTTGAACCTAGGACGTCCTTTTTAAGAGACATAAGCCTCTACCAGATGCGCTACTCGACATTGGCTATATTGTTTCTACTCGTTAAAGTCATACCATTCATGTGGTGTTGTGATATACATGTGAAGGTGAGAAACTGAAAACTATACTCAAGGGGCATAATTATAAAGTGATGAATATTGAGGGGGTGTGGAGGTGGCCATCGTAAACCCCTGGAAGTGGGGAATGGTGGCGTGTGATATTTGAAATGATTTGCTATTATCATGAAATCGACTAATCGAGGTGTGTGCTGATTGCTAAATATAGATATTCCTCCTGTTTTTCTTTTTTTTTTTAACGGTAAATTTTATCACACCTTAATTCTACCTCACCTTATATTTACAAAAATTTGAACTCACAACTTTAAATTTGTAAGGGAAAACCATACCACTAGACCAAGAAATCATGGGTCTCCTGTTTTTCTTTTCTTTTTTGATCTTTTATATTATATAAAATGGAGACATACTCTAGACTCGCCAAAGGCAATTGGTCCAGCAGTAGTAGCCCCGTGACTTTTTTTACAGGAGGTCGTAGCCCATACGTTGAAGCCAAATATGCAGCAATTTGCTCCAAGTTTTTTTTTTTTTTTTTTACCGACCAAAACCACCGAGCGACCCCCCAGTGACAAAGACAGGGGCACAGTCTGGCCCACCCCAGACCCGATGGTTGATTATCCCAGTGCGGAAAACCCCAAGGCTCGAACTTGAGACCTGTGGGGAAAACCCTCACACCTCCACCACTCCGCTGTGGCTTCATTGGCTAATTTGTTCCAAGTTAAGCTAGGGGTTTTTCCCAGTTGTGGTATGTTCTTCGAAAGAAAGGTGTTCCATTTTCCAAGTTGATCTCAGGTGTCTTGTCCTTTGTTCATTAAAAAAACTATAGTCGCACACTCTTATATATAAGAAAACGACCGTTTTAAATTCATGGGAGGTATGATTTGACATATAGGCTTACAAATGGCATACTTAAATTCATATGGGACTATGATTTCACATAAAGACCTGCAAATGGTTGTTTGATTCAACCTCAAACGGCCGTTTGAAATTAGTGCGAGATTTGATTATAGAGGTGTGGGTATAGATTAACTTACATTTTCAGTGAAGCGTTTTTATAACATTTTTGTACATGGTTAGGATCAAATATAGAGTAAAAGAAAATTAGAAAGTCATGGGAAGGGCATCAAGTGAAGTACGGTCGAACTCATTCTAGCGGCATTGGAACCGTCTCATCGAACCCTACAATCTTAGTTTTTAGGTTTTTGAGTTTTTAGAATTTTAGCTTATAATTTTTAGAATTTGTGTTATATCATTCTGTATTTTATGTCGCATTGTGTCTTTTTTTCGTCATTGTGTCATTTCTGCGATTCATTGTGTCTTTTTCCTCAACATGGTGTTATATTTATTAACATTGTGTTATAATTTGTGACTCATTATGCTATATTTCGTGATCTATTGTGTTTTTTGCATCCTTCTCACCCCTCTAATTTTTATTACACTATGTAGGATAACTTGACTCATGATTTAATCGGTCTTTTCGATTTATCACATCAACATTTTGTCTACAAAAATTGCTAGAAACACCATTAGCGTCACATATAATCAATCTATTTCTGTTCCGTTTTTATGTTATCTTTGGTTATCTGGATTTTTTATCACCCTAAATCGTAGCATATAAAAAATGTACAAATTCTTTGTTATGAAATAGTTTTTTTATTTTATTTTATGATTGTGTATAGATTTTTTTTTGAGAATTTCTAGTGACTACAAAAAAACAAAAAGAAAAAAAGATGATTGAATCTACTAGTCCTCTTTATTCGTCTTTGTGGACTTTACTTGACGAAGGAGGATAAAACGTGGGTAACATGTAATGTTGGGAAAAGTATTTTAGAATGGGACATCATTTCAAAAAGAAATAATGTTTGCTATTGAAATGTGTAATTCTGTTTTTATTCTTTATTGCATTTTTATAAATATCCTTTTTAGTGGTTTCCTTAATTTATCTGTATTGTGATTGTGAAATTAATTAAAAACTGAATTAGAACAAGTTCTCACAATAACATTCTTTCTTAAGGGTTTTTTTTTTCTTTTTTTTTTTTTTACAAAAACTAAGGTCGGCAGGTTACGTCAACTAGGGATGAGTATATTGTACCGAACACCGAACCGATACCGATTCTGAACCGATCCCGTACCGAGCCGAGGGTGTTCGGTATCGGTACTCACATTTAGAGGTTTCGGTTTCGGTATCGGTATTTTAAGGTAAAATACCGATACCATACCGGTACCGTACCGACACCATACCGTATGTTTTCGGTATCGGTATTGGGTTTTGAGAGTTTTTGGGATCGGTATTTTCGGTATCGATATCGGTTGGTACCGATACCGTCCCGAGCTCATCCCTAACGTCAACGGATTAAATTTATGAATTTATTGTGCAAAAAACCCGGCTTATAACAAACCCTATAGATCAAACCTAACTTAAACACATTTTACAGACAAATTGGTGAAGTGTAATCAAGTTGAAACATATCGTAAACGGCTTGTTTGGTTTAACATAGTAAGGGGGTGTTTGTAATTAATTATTCAAAATAGATTATGTGTTTTGGAAATGCAGGGGTGAAGCTGCTTATAGATTATTGTGTTTTGGTAGCCTAAAAAACTGATAATCTGCGTTTTCAAAACGCAATCTCAAACACTAAAAACTGATTATCTGCGTTTTCAAAACGTAATAATCTAAAAATCATATTCAAAACGCAATCCCAAACACCCTCTAAATTATTTTTTACATAAAATTCTATTTTTAAAAGGTCGACATAAGTCAACATGGTTTATTTATTAAAACGGTTTGATGGATCAAACCGACATATTATTTTCATATAAGACCTGTTAGACAGTGAAGTAGTGAAGTACACTTGTAAGTTGTAACCAAAACTTATACATCACCTGATCACGATGTTGGGCTTTATATGTGCACACCACAGACCACACCAGCCCCCCTAAAATTTGTTCTTTACCTAAGTTTGCAGAAATATAAGTTAAAAATTTAACTTTTGTGGAATATTAAACTACAGAAATAGATAAGTGAAAATACAAATTAAAGGCATGGGTTGGGTTCTGGCATTTGGTGCCAACTTATGACCATATAATGATATAAAGCCATTGGAGATGTGGATAGTGCTTTGTCATGCTCACATGCCATTCTCATGCAATGAGGGTTGTACCTTTCTAATATTACAACTTTCAATTTTGAAAGTAACTTTTAACTCAAGATCTCTTTATCGATAGCAAAATTAAGGTAAGGTTTGTGGAGAGTAAGATATGGACAGTCTTACATTTAACTCGTAGGAATAGAGAGGCTGATTCCAATAAGACCTTTGGCTCGATAATAGTTGTCCATCTAACTGTACTCCCATACCTGTATATATTATCACTTCGTTGTTTCTTATATTAAAATTTAAGTTATTTTGAAACATATTACTTTTTTAAGCTTCATCATCATACTCAGTAAATCCCACCAATAGCAAAAGCTAAGGTAGGGTCTGAGGAGGGTAAGATGTAGACAACTTTACCTCTACCCCGTGGGAATAGAGAGGCTGCTTCCAATGAGACCTCCGGCTCGATAGTGGTTTTGTATCAAGCCTTGGACATAAGGCACATAACACTTGGCAACCGGGACAAACCCGATTGGTGCATGTACCCCCTTGTCTTTTGGCTATCAACGCCACCATCTGATGCATGATTAACCGTCCGTCATTTTTAACGTTATTTTCACAAAATTAGTAAAATAACGTTAAAATTAGTGCAACTTTACTTTTGCCCCCCGAGGGCCACACATATATACATTATATGTGCACAGCCGTAAGCGGAGCTTTTACTTTTTTAAGCTTGTATAAGGCAAATGGACAATAGTTGTTGAAACAATTCTAGTTTAACTTTGTCAAGGAAAAAATAACATCCTATTTTCCAAACGAAAATGAGAGGAAATTTTTAGAGACTGATGAATTATGATGAACATATTTAGCTTAAAAGATATCCCATGGCTATAGACGTATGCGTCTCAAAGTAGAACAACCGGAGCAATAGTCGTGTTAGATGATTCTATAGTGTACATTCTTTGTTTTCATGTCTTTAGAAACGGAGTAGAAAACTCAGTTTGATAGCTATATGAAGAGAGAATTGACAAGTCAAAATAGTTTGAATGATAGATATTGGTTGATTAATTAATAAACTTGTAAAATGTCTTGCGCTTTATTGCGGGAAAGAACACAAAAATGAATTTAAAACAAAAGGTTAAGAGATATAAAATTATATATATCAAAATTACTAAATAAAAGTAAATAAATATATAATTCATTAATCTTTAAAAGTAAATATATAAATCATTAATCTCATAAATACATTTCTATAGATTAGAAGTTAGGGTTGAAAAATATAATTTGTTCATAGGCATTTGATATACCATTTTAATTTTATTGTAAATTACATATCTATCCATCCAAAATGCTTAATAATATAATTCAGATACAATTGATACAATTTATAACATAATAAGAAGAAGAAAGCTAAACGATGCACAAAAACCCCGTACCTAACCCGACTTAGAACCAGTTCCTACCCTTCCCGACACATGCCATTCTCTACCATGCTCACATGCCATTCCAGGCCAAAACATTAAAAAACCTCGGAATACCGGACCAAGAACTAGAAAAAAAAATTAAACGTATCCAAAACCGGTTCCTACCCAGTTCAGGGTTCTAAAAAAACCGGTTTTGTGCATCTCTAGCTAAAACTTCCCATGAACAACAATTAGGGCCATTTAGTTATGTTGGGCCGAGCTAAACTCTTGAAACATCTGTTTAACTTAAGACCACCATAAGCCCATTGTATTCAGCTTTTGAGACACATTCAACAAGAAGACAGGTAAACCAGTAAAACAAGCAATTACATTACTAAAAGTCATTCAATCCTACACCCTACCACATAATGAAACATCCAAAGTTCCAAACTACTATACCACAATCCCATTACAGTAACAATAAGATCAAATCAACGGGTCAAACGCATTGCATAAACGGCTAGAAACGACTCATTCTTTGGTAGTTTTGTTGATGAGAGACTTGTGAATGTGAGGGATGACACCGCCACCAGCAATGGTGCCTTTGATGAGTGTGTCGAGTTCTTCATCACCCCGAATAGCTAACTGCAAATGCCTTGGTGTGATCCTTTTCACTTTCAGATCTTTGCTGGCATTTCCAGCTAATTCAAGCACTTCAGCAGTTAAGTATTCCAGAATTGCAGCAGAGTAAACTGCAGCTGTAGCTCCCACTCGACCGTGAGCTGAAGTTCTTGATTTGAGATGGCGGTGAATCCTCCCTACAGGGAACTGAATCCCCACATAAAAAAGTAACTCAGATATAACTTTTTTAAGTCTTAATCCCTAAGTAGACACATTTAAATTTGTGTAACCCAAACATGACCCAGTGAACCATATATGTATGAACATGTTAATCAAGTTGGTAGGTTTTATAAAATTGGTTAGAGGGTTGGCTTGCCGGCTTGTTTATATAAAGGGGTTAAACAAGTCAACCTAAACACAACATTGGTTTTAAAAAGCCAAAAACACCAAGGTACAACATTTTTATGCATAAAAAAAACCCTGTGTACGTGAGGCGCGCGCCTCAGGTGAAAATGACTGAAATTTTGACAAAATAGCGCCTGAGGCGCACGCCTTTGGGAAAAAGGATAGACGCAAAGCCCTGGGGCGCCCTAGGCTGCGCCTTGCAGTGAGGCACGCTTTTTAAAACCCAGAACACAACCCATTTATTAAAAGGTTTAGATATAACAACCCAATACTGCTTATTTTGAGTCATGTCAGACTATACCACCTGCAGCTCACCATCAACATTTTATGTTTAGAGGTGCTCATGGTTCATTTAAAAACCATGAAACCATCCCAACCGGTGATTAGTTTAGTTTGACATTCAATGTTTTTAAAACATTTCAATCAATTTATTATCAAATAATAGCAACAAATTGATCAGTTATTTTCAAATCATAGCTAAACTCTGGAAACGTGAGAAAAACAAATGTGTATATGATTATTCATGATCACATTTTGGACCCAGTCTTGCCTAAACCCTACCAACAACTCGAATATCTATTAAAGGTTGTATGTATGTGCATTTACCCAGCTTATGATGATTAAGCAGCCATTTAGGCACTTAGACTGCTAGTGCTTAATACACTCAATCACTCATAGTCTCTACTTAAAACTGGCTAAAAGTGGGTTGGTTATATATACCTATATGTGTGTTTGCATAGGGGTAAAGATTAGCCGAGCTACTCAAGCTCGGCTCAAAAAATGATCAAAACAAGCCAAGCATAAAACAAGCTCGAGCCGCAGCCTAAAAACAAGCCAGACCCTAAGCTTTGTTTATCGAGTTCAAGCTAGCTCACGAGCCCAAATGAATTATTCATATAACTATTAACTAATATATTAAATAATAATAATAATAATAATAGATACTATTTATAAAAAAAATAAGAAAAAACAGCTAAATCATATATAAAATAACAATTATAATTAACATAAATTAATTAATAAATAATAAACGACCTGAGCTTGAGCCTAAGGGGTATAAATGACACGTAGCGGCTCGAGAGCTACTCAGGATCGGCTCGGTAAAAAGCTCAAACGAGCCCGAGTCCAATTTCGAGCCTGAAATATGACTCGTTTAGTTATCAAGCCCGAGCACGAGCCTTACATACAAAGCTCATTTAGGCCCCAAACAAGCCGAAACAAATGTTAAATAATTTTTTTATATATGCGATTTTGTCCTTTGAACATGTTCAATTTTAATTAATAATATTGGTGAGCCGAGTTCTAGCCAAGCTTTTGCTCGTTTAAGGTATTGAAGCGAGCTCAAGCCAAGCTTAAATAGATCGTTTAAAATTATTTTGAAATTACCTCGAGCCAAGCCGAGCTGAGCTCGAGCTCTTAGGTTTTACTTTCAAGCCAACCTCGAGCTCATAATAGTAGGCTCAAACCGAGCCGAGCTCGAGCCTAGTCAAGCTCGGGCTCGACTCGTTTACATCCCTTGCCTAAGCCTAAGTTATATATAAAATAACAAAACAACCTAAACGTCTCACAAATAACCAATGGAAAACAGGTTCTCTATACACACAATAAGCAGTTTTATTAACCAATCCTACACAAAGGCAATATAATATAACAATCAACACAATAATAATAATAATAACAACAACAACAACAACAACAACAACAACAACAACAACAACAACAACAACAACAATAATAATAATAATAATAATAATAATAATAAGTGGAAACCTGAAGACCAGCTCTAGCAGATCGAGACGTAGGTCTCTTCTTATCTTTCTCCTTGTTAGCTGCTGCTGCTGATGCTGGTGTTTTCCCAGCCAACAATCCCTTCCCACCTTTTCCCGCCATATTCACTTCCTAACAAACACAAAATAATAATAATAATAATAATAATAATAATAATAATAATAATAATAATAATAATAATAATAATAAGCAAACGTACAGTCAAAATCACTTAATGAAATTGCCTAATGACAGATCTGATTGTAAGCATCATATATATAACCCTAAAACAAAAATCTGAGTGTATTATATATAATAATTGAATAAAATGTTACCTTAATAAAAATTGAAGAACTATAGAATGAAAGAGAAAAAGATAAACTAAGCAGTGGCTATAGTGTTTGGTTTAAAGTATTTATGGCTCCTTAATTTTTTTATTCAAATTTTTTTAAAACTTTGGGCGCTAAAATAATATGTGTTTCAAATTTTTTGGATGTAAAATTTAAACGAGGGTGGGTTTTATTGGAAACGCCGAAAAACAAAGGCTAATGGATAAACACAGGCCCAATTGTATAATAATTTTATAAAATATCCTAATGGGCCTGCTACTTTGTTCAATTAATTTTGATTGTTTAATCTTTATTATTGAGTAGGGGCGTGCACGGTCGGTTTGGTTCGGTTTTTTTGTGAAACCATAACTGTAACTGAAGTGTTCGGTTTTTTGTTTTTGAAAACTGTTCGGTTTTGATTTTTT
This sequence comes from Ambrosia trifida, assembly GCA_028751855.1. Taxonomy (NCBI): domain Eukaryota; kingdom Viridiplantae; phylum Streptophyta; class Magnoliopsida; order Asterales; family Asteraceae; genus Ambrosia; species Ambrosia trifida. The sequence goes on from CM054127.1 coordinate 36,441,775, forward strand.
GGTTTCGGTTTTTGGAACATAATTTCATAATATTTAAAAATAGAATTTGCAATTCAAGATTTAAAAATCTTTCTTAGATGATTATATTTATGTTAATATATTTAACCTTTTAAATTAATATTGTTTATATAGACCGAACATTCTAAATGATTTCTATGTTTTTCCAAAGTTTTTATAGACATTTCTTTTGTAATGCTTTGAAAATTAATAATTTTCAAGAATAAAACTAATAATTCCTAAATCGGTGTATAAGATATATTAAAAAATGATGTTTTGGGTTATTCGGTTCGGTTTGTTTCGGCTTTTAAAAAATCAAAACTGAAACCGAACAACTAATTTTGGTTCGGTTTTTTCGGTGCGGTTTTTCCGGTTTTTTAAGCGATTTGGTTATTATCGGTTCGGTTAAATCGGTTTTTTCGGTTCGGTTTTTTGGGTTTTCTTCTCACCCCTATTCTTCAATTTTGAGTTGAAGTTCCGACCCTCTTAACCAGAAAAAAAAATGGTTTGGATCCGACCCGACCCAACCTGTGAGTTTGTATACTAGTTCATACTCTTGTTTCCTACGACTGGTTTGGACCTGACCTAATTTGAAAAACATGTCAACGAATCGTTTTCTTTATCTCATACCGGTTTGAACCCAAGCTCAATCGATTTGATAGGTTCGAACATTTTGCCCCTTAAACTGGTTTTTTACAAGTCGGTTTTTGTTTTTTGTTCACCAACCGGGTTGGTTTATAACCCAAACCGGTTTTCCAAAAAATAAAAAGAACGGGTTTGTACATATCTACGTACAATCCTGCCTCTAACATGCCTAGTTTAAGTTGTTATTTTGTTTTTTGACTTTACTTGGTTGAATTTAGCGACTTTAATCCTGGTTTTGGCCTAGATCAAAGTTGTTGATTCATCAAAAAAAAACTAAAACCTTAAAAAAAAAAAATAAATTAAAGTGTTTTATGTAGTTTTTCATAGTGTTTCTTTAATTCGTAACAAATAGACATTATATATAAGTAATCTTCAAAGACTAGTTGATAATCAAAAGGTTAAAGCTAATGAAAATCTTTATCTACATGTAATATATGTGTACTCACTACTCATTGATCTACAATGATTAACTCTATGATATAGCATTGATGCATAACTAATAATGTTGCACAATTAATAATACATTAACATGCAACTATTAACATAAACTATTAACCAGTTGATGCACAAGAATTGCCATACTATTTCAACAACCAACAAACTATCGACCACGCACACACGACTATTGTAACATTTATGATTTATGAATTAACAAAACAGTCCACCTATACACAACCATTAACACATGTATGTATACATGCATGGTTTGCCGGCATTCAATAAATATGTGTTTGCATGCAGTGGCGGAGCTTGAACTTTTGTATAAGAGTGAGGGGCGAAAGTGAAGAGACTTGTAATTTTTTTCCTACAGCTAAGTTTTGGGTTGGCGATCCAGTTCAAGTTGGGCGTGATAGTGGATTTGTGGTGGTGGGTGGTAGATCTCTGCAGTGGTGGTGGTGGTGGTGGTGGTGGTCAGTGGGTGACGACGGTCGATACCAGTGTTGGTCAATGGGCGGTAGCGGTGGTCGACGGTAATTGGTGATGGAAATCGGTGGTCAGTGATGGTTGTCGGTGGCAGTGAATGGCGGAGACGATGGTGGCAGCAATATTGGAAGTGGGTGATGGTGGTGATAGCGGTAAGTGGTGATGGTGGTCGGTTATTGTAATGAACGGTAACAAAGGGAATGGAATGAAGAAAAACAAGGGGTGCATTGAATAAGTTTGAGGGTTTTTAAAAGAAATAAATTGGACTAGGTATTGGATGATTCAATTACCTTGACCAATCAAACATTTTTTTTTTTTCATTTCATAGCAATACACCATTCCATTTAAGGCACCTCGTTCCTACATACGAAACACCACCTAAAATTAATACAATTCACGACTAAGAAAAATCCATATTTTAGGTTTCCATTAAAAGGTAAATCATCGAATCGAATAAACACTAGAAATGTGTTCTATCAGCCATTAGATCGACGTAATCGAACACTCACCGGTCACCACCTGATTTGGACGAAATCCCCTATATGAACTGAATTACTTGGTGTTGTAGTTGCAACTTGAAATCGATTGCAGCTTCCGACTTGATTCACTTGAAATTGACGAGATCACCACTCCCTATACTCCAAATCGAGTGCGAGACCATGAAGTCATAGGTGAAACATATAAACAACAATGATAGTGGTGACTTCAGTTGTCGACGACGGTTAGAAACTTTACACTCTGTTCCAGAGTTTCATTAAAGGATGGAAGAGAAAGGATCTCCCTCCTCTTCCTTCCCCTCCAATTCCTTCCAAATTGGAAAGATTGAAAATCACCTTAAAAACCTCTTTATTATCCCTCCTATTCCCCCCCTTTCTCTTCTAAAAAAAACTCTGGAACACATTTTTTCCCCACTTCCTTCCCAATCCTTTCTCTTCCATCCTTTACACTTTGTTCCAGAGTTTCATTAAAGGATGGAAGGGGAAGGATTGGGAAGGAAGTGGGGAAAAGCGTGTTCCAGAGTTTTTTATAGGAGGGAAAGGGATGGAATGAGAGGTATAATAGAAAGGTTTTTAGAGTGATTTTCAACATTTCCAATTCGGAAGGAATAGGAGGGAAGGGAAGGGGAGGATGATCCTTTCTCTTCCATCCTTTAATGAAACTCTAGAACATAATGAAACTCTTGAACATAGTGTTACGGAATAGGGGGTCGGCTAGTTTTAAAAAGAAAACATGGGCTTATTATCATATTGGACTTAAGATTTAGGAGATCAAACTCACGTTACAATCAAAATAAGTTTAAGTTGAGCGGCTATGACTAACATGTCCATTTCTTTAAAAGTATAATATTCATCAAGACCTACAAAAGATAATAACTTTAATTAAACACCTTTCATTTTCTCTTAACGTATAAATACGACATACTACTAACATATAAATATTTTTATATCTATCTTGTTGTGTTGTTCGCCGCATGCTTTGTTACGCCCAATGTAACCAACTATCTAGTGCCTATGTTTGGTGAAAGCATCCAAATTAAAACAACGTTCGGACAGTTTTTTAATGTCTTGTTGCATAAAAGACGAGATGCCACATATTTTCATCTAGACACGAGTCATCGCTTCTTGTTATTGTCGGCGAAAGAAAATGTGCTTGTAGTATCTATGCTTTTTCGTGTTTGCTCTTTTTTTAATAATAATAATCTATAATCTATCTATATTATCTTATTAAGGAAGAGTGACGGCTAAGATAGTAATTTTCATTTCCGTACAAGTTAAGAAGCAAGATGCACAAGTGATTTATGCTTACAATATGAGGGTATAATTGGAAGTTTGTGGCCATTTAAGACACTTACAAGGATATAATAGTAAATTTGTAATAACATTTTAGTTAAAACCTACACATGTTTTCCATCCCTACCCTTTTGTCTAGACTAATCGACCCTCACATAACTTCCACTCTCTTCTTCTCAAACGCCGTATCATTGAATGGGGTTAAATGTACATTGAAGTTGCTTCATCGTGTACATCGATCATCCGTTAACTCCATTTTTCAATCTTCCACCGTCACTGCCATCGCTTCATCTTTCTATTGTTCTCTAGAACCCTTCAATCTCTCACGGCACCAGTCATTTGTTTCAGGTGATTGCTTTTCCGATTGTGACCAACAGCGAAATTGGCGCCCTTCCTAATTTCTTTGTGTATTTGTAATCTGTTGTTCTTTGCTGCTCCAGCAACCAATCTTCTATGTTTCTCTGCTGCCACGTCAATCTTTCCTTTGATACGTGTTTGCTTCTTTTCTTTTTGCAATCGAGGCCTAAATACGCAACACAGAGAGGGGGAGACAATTCAAGAAAACAATCAATCAATTCAGCTTCGTTTCCATCAAATTCAGGCGATGAGTACTCAATCTCAGAGGTGAAAGGTCAGTTATATATGTTTTCTTTTTCATTTTATTTTATTTAAATGAGATTTTCGTAACGTGCATGTGATAAAGTGATACCTTTGTCTGTGCATGTCCATTTTGGGTGCTCTTATGTTAACTTAATTTTTCTTAACTTGATTCGGGTTTATTTTATTAACCATAATTTTTATTGTTTGCCCTTCTGAAATTTGCAGCTTTTGGATAATGGTCATACGGTCAGGTGTGTTTAATCCGTCATCTTACTTTATAAATGATGTTGCTAAACCTATCTTTGTTCATGTGAGAGTCGGTTTTTAATCAAGATTTATGTTTGGAAATTGAGGTTTTGAACTAAAACAAGATCTTTGTTAGTTTCATATGCAGTACTGAACAAGCGGTTCACTTACCTGTCATCCCTAGATCGAACAAGCGCGATTTCCAGATATGAAATGCCATCTACTGATGGTAACAAGAAGGTCAAACTTGACCCGGTTAGTAATTTGAATATTGTTGACTTTTGTTAGAGGGTGAATGTGTAAATTCACTCAAAGAACCTGTTTTGACAAATCAGTTAATATACTGTGCAGGATGAAGAACAATCAGTAATGAAAACTGAAGAAGCAGCTATTCCTGGCTTGCTTGCATTGGCAGGAAATGATAGAACCGATGAAACTAAGTTAAACAATAAGATTTTAGAAGCAACTGGTTCGAAAGGCGAAGATCTGGTTCAAGGATGCGCACAGATTCATGATCTGAATGAATCAAGAAACACTTTAGATGTGAAAAAGGTTGAATCTGGTATACATAAATATTCAGTAATATTATTTTAGTTTAGTCAACGCCCCACCTCCGGGCGATAACGTTGTAATGATGCCCCCTCTAAAACCACCACCACACTCACCAGCCAGATCACCGTCTCAGCAACCGTTTATCAGTAGCAGTGGTGGTTCAGGATCAAACTACTCCGGTAGATCAAATTCACTTCCACCACCAACCCCTGGTCTATCACTAGGTTTCTCAAAAAGTACATTTGCATACGAATAATTAGCTCTGGCTACGGATGGATTTTCGGATGCCAATCTCCTAGGACAAGGAGGGTTCGGTTATGTCCATAAAGGGGTGCTTCCAAATGGGAAAGAGGTGGCGGTTAAGCAATTGAAAGTCGGTAGTGGTCAGGGAGAGCGTGAATTTCAGGCGGAATTTGAGATCATTAGTCGAGTTCATCACAAACATCTTGTTTCATTGGTTGGATATTGCATCAGTGGTGCTCAAAGAATGCTTGTTTATGAGTTTGTTCCTAACAACACTATGGAGTTCTATTTACATGGTATGTAAATTTCATTAGATTATGTGATTATGTCAAGAATTAAGCTTTATTTAGCATTTAAAAACCTTTTTGTTAAAATGTTGACATAATAATTCAGGGAAGAATCGACCTGTGATGGATTTTGCGACACGAATGCGTATCGCTCTTGGATCTGCTAAAGGACTAGCTTATCTCCATGAGGACTATAAGCTCGTTTTTCTTGGCGTTTATCATGTGTTGAAAAACCCCAAGATTATAAAGTCTTTTCAACATTTATTTGTGTTTTTTTAGGCCATCCTAAGATCATTCATCGGGATATCAAGGCTGCTAACATACTTATTGATTTCAGTTTTGAAGCAAAGGTGTGATCTCTTTTTAGTGGTTTCTTTTTCAGCTTTTTAATGCCCATGAGTTTAAATTTCTCGAGTTGACATGATTATTTAGGTTGCTGATTTTGGGCTTGCCAAGATTACCTCTGACGTTGCTACTCATGTTTCAACCCGAGTAATGGGAACTTTTGGGTATCCATAATTGCATATGTAATTATGTATAAATATTTTTTGTTATACCATACTAAAATTCAGTTATATTTCTCATGTTTTTGCTATAAATTTGAATCGTGTAGTTACCTAGCACCAGAATACGCATCTTTAGGCAAACTAACCGAGAAATCTGATGTTTTCTCATATGGGGTCATGCTCTTAGAGTTGATCACAGGACGTAGACCTGTTGATTCAACTAATACTTATATGGATGATAGTTTAGTCGATTGGGTATGTAAAAAGCTCACTTTTGTTGTGTTTTAATTCATGATTTGAAAACTGGAACATTATCCCGAGACATTATTTTTACGTCGTGTATAAAATTTCAGGCAAGGTCCTTGCTAACTCGAGCACTGGAAGATGGAAACTTTGACACAATTGTTGACTCACGTTTACAACTAAACTACAACCATAGTGAGATGGCTAGGATGGTATTGTTTGCTATTGTCTGTGTCCGCCATTCTGCTCGCCGCAGGCCCAAGATGAGCCAGGTGGTTCGAGCATTAGAAGGTGACATGTCACTGTCTGATCTCAATGATGGGATGAAGCCAGGACATAGCTCAGTCTACAATGGGAGCTCAGACTATGACACATCTCAGTACAATGAAGACGTGATCAAGTTCAGAAAAAATGGCTCTAGGCACACAAGAGTATGCCAGCAGCGAGTACAGTCGACCCACAAGTGAATCCCACAAGTGCATACGGGTTGAACCCGTCGATTTCAAGTAGTGAAGGGCGGAATACACAAGAAATGGATATGAGTAAGTTAAGGAAAGATGGTCGCAGATTTAGCGACGGGTTTTGATAAGAACTGTACAGAAGTTTATACTAATTATTGATTATTTTTGTTTTATATTTGTTTTGGTTTGAAACAGTATAATGATATACGCTTCTTTAAGTTGAAATATTCAAAATTTCAAATGGTTTTGGTTGAATTGGTGAGATTTATGGTGGCGTTATTGTTATAATATTAATGTTAGACAGTTGGTATGAAAGTTATTTTAGTGGAGGATTTTAGAGTTGACAAAACATAGTCGTACTTAACAATTATCATTGATATCACGTTGTGTGACATGTGGGTATATTTTAACCGAGTCATTGGTTTAGTTACTGGTTTTATAGCAACAAATCAGTCATTCTAGCCGGCTAAACTTAATCTTGTAATTTATTGTTGTTACTAATATATGATTATGTTTTTATTATGTAGTTTAATTGTTTGTTATGTTGTAAATGTGTGACTACATCCACTAACAAGTGCAACATGGATAAAAACAAGAATAATATAAGTTTATGCTAATAGGGGAAATGCCGACATCTAACACATAGAAGAGCGGATTCGCTTCCTATTTCAATGACAGTTGAGTCACTTAACTTTTTTCTAATTCTTTGACATGATGGATGTGTCGGAAACCTATTACTACACATTTATTACGCAATTTTCAACGTATTTCTTATGAAAATATGGTATAGGAAATTTGTGATGCAATTCCTACGCATTTCTTACGCAATTTTCAAAGTATTGTTCGCTATTGTGTAGCAAATATGTCCAAAAAATAAGGGTGTTTTTTTTGTCGTCACAAATTAGTAGCAAATTTGTGACGCATTTTTTTCGTTAGACTGGTAATGTGCAAGTCGTCACGTGCAAAATTATAGACTGCTAATGTAAAAAAGCCAACCTCATTATGGTCAACTCCTATGAAATCATTTAAATCTTTGAATATTAGGACCGAATTCATTTAAATCATGTTGATTGCAATATGCTAGAAAATATGATTGCATTACCTTATGGAGGTGGCGAAATTAACGAGTCAATCAAATTGGGTAATGGGTTAAATGAGTCATTTTTGTTCAGGTCGAGTTTAGATCATGATCCGAAAAACATTCTCTATATTTTTCTTTATAAATTAATGATAACACACAAGAAGTTATACTATTTAAATAATAGTGTAAATTGAAAATAAATAAAAAACTTTGGGTGATATTTTGACCCTTTTGGCATGTTTTTATAGCTTTTTTTATTAGACTTGTATGAAACATAACCCGAATCATTTTGACGCACGTCAAAGAAGACGACAATGGGAACACCATAAATTAAATGACTTTCAATAAGGACCCGGAGCTTTATACATTGGCATATAATACTTCCATAAAAACAATGTTGGATGCGGTTTTGAACTCAAATGGTCGTGTTTCGTAATAGACATAATAGTACCTGATGTCAGCTGGGACACCCGCCGCAACGCGCGGGCATTCCCACTAGTAATACATTATAAAGGAGGAGTGATGGCCAATGTGGTTATTTTCACCTCCGTACAAATTAACAAGCACTATGTACAACATATTTAAGCAAGAAATTTAAGGGTATTATGGGGATGTTAGTGACAATTAAGACACTTAGGAGGGTAGTATAGACATTTCACAATCCTCTTCCTTTACAATATCAAAACAATTTTACAATAATACCCTCTATTTTCCATCCATGCCCCTACTATGGTGGTTTGTCTTCTTCTAACCTAATAGAGCTTTCAATTTTGTTTATTACTGGCAAACGAAGAGACACAAAGAGCAGAGAAATTAAGAAATTAAGACACTTTCATTTCATTTGCCCCAATTTCAATTTTCAATCTTCCCATACCTCCAATCCCTTTAACATTGCAACCAGTCACCACCTCTGATATGTTCCACACCTACTAAACGCAGAACAGGAGGTAACTATTAATCACCATCACTAAGCAAGATACGACACAAAACGTTAGTTGGGCTTCCTGATTATTCTTAAATTGGTGCTCTGTTCTTTGATTATACGGTGTAGCTACCCCTGAATAGGGCTTTGGTTCCATAGTAGAATGTCAAATAGGGCTTCTGGATTGCGGATGAACATCGAATTGGTAGGCACAACTGTTGCGTATGTTATTCCACCGTGCCTTAGGTTTAATTTTCCCTTAATATGCATTTGTCTTTGCTTTACCAATTGTTTGGTTCCTTGTTTCTTTGCAGGTTTTTACTAGAGGTAATTGATCAATTGGATATGAAATAGGTCAAATATGAGGTTATAATAATAACTAATTTTCTACTGTTGCATATTGATAACTAAGGAATGATATTGTGTGTGTGTGTGTGTGTTTCAGGACAATCAGATGTTCAATACTTGCATCAATACTTGCATCGTTGACAAAAGATTCATAAACCCGAACTTGTTCAAGGACCTTCGACCAAGGAGGTATCTTTTGAATTATTCTCTTTTTTTTTTTTGCGAATTGATAAATTTTGTTGTTTTATTTTGGTTTGTTTTATATGTGTACCTCTACTTAGGAGGATGGTCATATTAGAGAATTGGTTGAAAAACACGGTTGTAAGAAATGGTCACTTATTGAAACATTTTACCTAAAGTTGGTAGTAATTATGAACAGATTTGATAATTTCTTTTTTACCGTGTAGCAACTGAGAAAGAGGTTCAAACTGCAAGGAGATTTAGAGATGCAGGTATCTACATATTGGAAATTAATAACTATATGTGGTTACTTATGAAACTTGACTGCACACTTGTTAGATTTCACTATTTTAATGTGATCAGATTTCATATTTTGCATTTGTTCCAAAACAAGAATTCCTTCTTAATTTTACAGGTTGAAGTAAAACTTCTACTGTTGCTCTACTGGAAATCCATATTACTAATTATGCTAACCAGTTGTATTACATAGTGGTGGTACACGGAATAGAAATGAGTAAGTTGTTTATGTTAATTTACTTCTTGATTCTATTTTGTGTAGAATTTGTTTAAATATTTCCATAATATTTCCCAAATTTATTATTTTGTCATTTACCGGGACTAAAGTATTCAACAACTAAGCTCTTAGAACCTTTTTCTGAACGTAGGTTACATCTAAATTAGGGATAGTGTATGTAGAGGCCAACCAAGTACTCAATTTTTTTCATTAAGACTACCCACCCTTATGTTGAAACAACATTTTAGGCCACATAAGTGTATATACAGTTTAATAATTTTGTCATACCTGGCCATAAACATACTACACAAGGGTAACATGACAAATACATCTTGTTTTTTTTACATCAAATCATTACTTTTTGATAGATTGTTATATGGAGTCTTTTTCAGTGTCTTTAAAGGCGTTTTCGTAAGTAGGCATGTTTTTGGTATAAACAAAACTGGGTACATCTTTTAATGTCTTGTAAAGTAGTTTCAATATAGAAGTGCCCTAATGAAAAAAAGTTGAACACATGAGTGGCCTCCTGTAGATGGCAGTTTCACCTTCGTCTCCATCACCGATAGTCCACCTCAGGGTTATGATGGTGGTAGCAGCCGATACCTATTCAATCGCATTGAATAAAATCGAGCAAAAGAAACCGCTGGCAAGAGGGATAATGTGAAGCAACGGTGTCTGGTAAAGGGTATGTGTTGACATTTTAATCAGGTTTCATCTTGATATTTTTTGATTGTGCGTCCTCAACTTGGAGCGAAATTACCACATTGGCCACAAGTGATGTAATTTAAGGTTGTAAAGATATGAGTTTACTTAGTCCTTTAAGTTCCGTGATGTAGTCTTAACTTTTTTTCTACCCATGTTTGCTCATAAGTATGTGCTTACACTTTTTCCTCTTTCAATTCAAGGCGGCTGCCAAACGACCTATGTCTTTAATGAGTAAGGTATGTTTATTTTTTAAGTTCATCTTTTTAAAACAAAAGTTGATTGTTACTTTAGTGCAATTTACTTACACAAGGACACAGTGGAATATACAACATCCAACATGGGCACTTACTGGTTTGACAGAGTATATTGATTACTTACAGGTCACTTACAGTAAACACACACACCTGCAAATTCAGTTACCTGCTCTATGCAATATTAGGTAATCATAGTCAACTATAAAATATGTTCATATATATTTTAAATGAAGCTCATTGTTCCTCTATTTCAACTATGTAGAAGTTATATAAGGCACAACCCTACCTTATTTATACTATATTATATTCAACATTTCCCGCAACTTTATACAAAACTATAGCATCCAAGCAAAAGAGTTTAGTCTTTTCAGTCGTTTATGCAATTATGTCAACGAGCGAATCTTAGTTGGTGCCAGGCCCCCCTATTTTTTTCTTTAACACTTTTGGCTCCCCATATTTACAAGTTCAGGATCCGCCACTTATTTTGCCTGACTCATGTTGTGTTTGGTTTCAAAATACTAGACCATAAATTTTTTTCAAACTTTAGCATCCAAGCATAAGGTCAGGATGGTTATTTCAAACTTTTATGCCCAACCCCGCTATGCTTGATTTCATTTGACACATTCACATATACATAATGATAATCATGTTTATCCAATATATTCTCAGAAATATATATGATTTTATGGTTATATATATCCAGTACAATACTCATCACTTAAAAATTCAAGTAAAAAAACTAATTAAAAATAGAAGTAAAATATAGAATGGAAGTTTCAGCAGTGGTAGTGCAGGAGTCACAAAGCTGTAATGTTAGATACCTCCAGTACCTTTAGCGGGGCGAGTAAACGAAGCATTTGCTAGAAAGTGTATTCATTCATTATCTTATGCTGAAAGGGAATGGAACAAGATATATCATTGTATAGTTATGCCTAATAAATCAACAAAGTTCTATAAGACACTTCATGGTGACTCTACTTTGATTTCTCAAGTTATTTTGATGTGATGCTTTATGATCAAAATCTTAAGAAACTAATTGTTTCTTTATTCTGTGTGTAGAAGCTAGCCATCTGAGGCACACGGACATCATCTGCAACTGACTTGCAGTCTAATGGTAGGTAATTTTACTACATATACTGTTTGTTTTAGGTTAAATCTGCAGATTAAGTTTGATGTTGTTTGGTTATCATCAGTGGCAAAGCTTGGTTCTCGAATCTGTGGAGGCCGGACTCAATTTTTTCAATCAGTAGTGGTCGGAAGATCAAATCGGTGGGGCCGAACTCAATTTACCTACGAAAATCGCAAAATTCCACCACTGCGCAAAAAAAAAACGGTGGGGGCCGGGGCCCCCTCCCGAAAAAGCTTCGCACTTGGTTATCATATGTTTGACAGAAACATTTTGTACAATCTCTTGAGTACAAGAAAATGACCGTAGTGGTTAGTCGGCTAATGTTGAAAAACATAGTTGATTGGAGATGTCATAATTTGGTCATCCACAAATCCATATATGTGAAGAACTACCAATAGGATATCTACTTATACAAGTTCAAGTTTTGGATTTTATTTTTAAAATTTGAGATTAAAAACTTTAAAAAAGCTGTTGATGTTGAAATGGGACTAAATTCCCTTTTTGTTTTATCCAACTACTAAAAAATGAAGTATTTTTTATCGACTCTAAATTTATTTACGTTTCAACGTAAGTTTCGTTTTAACAATTGTGTTTGAGTACAAATCATCCAAGAATAGATGAACAAGTTAAGAAAGCTTTTTCAGTTTTTTTACATGGTTTTGTTATCATATTAACTTATCGTCTGCATGTTATCAAGTGTTCTTTAATGTAAAAAAAAGTTCATCCACATGTTTTTTTTCTTTTTAAAATATACATCATGTTCTTTACAAAGCTGTACCAAGAGACTCACTATTAATTTTTTTTTGAAAGGTTAATTTATTTTAAATCCTGTGGTCTTTGGGACTTGAAGCCAAGACCTTCCACAACCTAAGTGTTTTAAAGGCTTTGCCTTTGCCAATGGACCACCACCCCATTGGTGATTCACTATTAAATAATACATGCCTGTCACATGTAAATGTTTTTTTTTCTTGTAGTTTATTTGTGGTGAAATGCTTAGCGAAAAACATGTCAATTTTGAATATATAAAGTAGTTTGTTTGAACTTCAAATGCCAAACTATAACTTTCCATATCTCTAAAACTAGGACACAATTACACATATTGTCTTTTATTTATTACCTAAATTGCATATTTTGTCCTTTGTTTTTCATTTGCATTCATTTTGTCCTTTATTTTCTCAATTTGCTACACCCTCTATCTTTTAACTTAACTAAGTTCAAAAAATTGCTTAAGTTTATTTTTTAACTTTACACTTTTAGCCCCTGTAGTTTTCCTAAGCCTTAAGGTTGGTGTAGTCTTTTATTGATCTGCCTTGGTTTAGGATAAATTCCATGTTCTCTTTCTACGAATACTTGTTAAAACATAGTGTAAACATTTTTATTCTTTTTGCGTAACTTGCGGCAAAAAACCTATGTATAATAATGTTGTATTGCAACCCATTTGCGAATCCCGCTGCAACGCGCGGGTAAACCCACTAGTAATAATAAAGGTGAAAGAACCTACATGAATGAGGATAAAAAGAATCTAAAGTTGAATTGTTTTGTAGATAAAAAGACATTGATTAAAAGTTCTTTAGATTTACCTAACTATTTCATTTGTTGTATCGTGTGTGATGTCTTGTCATTTGTTTAGAGGTATATGCTATAAATTATACTACGAGTATATGTGTAATGGGGTGAAAAATACAACGCCTATCTTTCTGATTGGTTTATGTGACAGCTGAATCAGCATTTCTGATTGGTTTATGTGACAGCTGAATCAGCATGGGGTTTGAATTTAAAATGGGTGTAGTGAGGTGGAGAAAATTTGGGCGCTAATTTATAAAAAAAAAAATGAATTCAAACCTTCATTTCTTCTTACAAGTGCACGTGGCATTCATTTATTGGTTGTGAAAGTTGGTGTATGGCGCTAATAAAATCACGCCCGGGCTGAAAATTAACACATAGTGCCCCCATGTAATAGTGTTGGAGGCGCTATGTTACACAAAACGCTTCAAATTGCGCCGCACTACGGATGGTCTGAGGGAAAACATGGCCCTTTGTTTTGTTTTACCCTTTGTTTTATTGCTTTCTACTTTATATTTAAAAAGAATGTTAATAGAGTATATTTATACAAGTGTTTGGGTAAATTTAATGAGAGTTAAATTTACGTAAATATATTGCATACCGTTAAGATTAAGACTATGTGTTGTGGCCTGCAAATGAGCTGACGCGAGTCACCAGCTTTACCAAGTGGATCGCGTGAATCACAACACAAGTGAGTGAATGATGATGCGAGCGAGCCACCGCTACAAGGCTCGCGTCGGCTAGCGAGCAAAAATCTGACCGTTGGCGACAACTAGCCGTTAGCAACTGCTAGTTTTGAAGTTTATAAAAAAATCAATTTTATTTCTTTACACCAAAATCAATCAAATTCACAAACAATTCAAATCTTCAAACCTTTAAAATACAAACCGAAATGGATCACACGTAATGGGAAGGATGTTACATGCCGATGCTCGAGTTCCTTACGGAAGACGGGTTTGGTACGAATAGCGAAATTGAAGAAAACCTTAGCCAAAGTCGTTCCCCCGATATGATTTTCGGCCGGTGGGCCAAAATTCGTAAATACATGGGCTTGTTTACAAATATTCATAACATGAACGCTAATCGAATGCGTGTAAGTGGTAGTAGCAATCTTGATATCTACAAGTTTACTTGCGACGAGTGGAATGATGAGAGTTTTCGCAAGTACAAGACCACGAAAACATGGGATGTGGACTACTTATGGAGAATTATTCGTAATTGCTCCAAATGGGTCGAACTAATTACGGTTGAATAAATGAGCGAATGAGGCTCATCAAAGCGGATGAAGACTACTTCTTCGGATGGGTTCGTCTCCTCTACAAGCTCGAATGTTCAAGTAGGGATTAACCTAAACATTGAGGAGGGTGTTACCCCATCTCCCCTAAGTAGACCACTTAGAAGGGACAGAAAAAAAAACAAGTTGCTAATGAAGCCGATATTGAATTCTCGACGGAGGTTAGCAAAATAAGAAGTACCATAGAGATGACAGCGCAAACAAAAGCGTCTAAAATAAGATTGAGGAACATGGACTTTCTAACGAAGGACTCTAGCAACCTCTCAATGCCTCGTCGAATGATATTTGAACGAGAACATGAGCGTATCGCAAAGGATTTCGAAGACGAGCAAAACAACGAGTAGTTTAGTAGTTTTTATGTTTTTTTAATTAATTATGTGTTTGTAATGTTTTTTATTAATTAATACTATTGTGTTTCAAGGCGCGCTTTTGCGCGCCTTAACCACTCTACCACCAAGCCATGTTGTAACTTATTATGAAATCATATATATTTATTAATAAATAAATAGGTGTTTGTAAAAAAAAAAAAAAAAAAAAAAAAAAAAACCATGTTCCAAACTGGTTTCGAACCTGAGACCTCAAACCACACAAATGCACCACAAACCACTCCACCACCAACCCATTTTGATAATTATTATGAAATCATATGTATTTATTAATAAATAAGTGTTGGAAAAAAAATAAAAAACCCATGTTTGAAACGGGTTTCGAACCTAATACCTCAAAGCACACACATGCACGACAAACCACTCCACCAATAACCCATTTTGTTAATTATTATTGAATCATATGTATTTATACATAAATATTTGTTGTAAAAAAAAAGACTCAAACGGGTTTCGAACCCAAGACCTCAAAAAACACACATGCACCACAAACCACTCCACCGCTACCTCGTTTTGTTAATTCTTATTGAATCATATGTATATATACTATTGGGAAACCCGCGCGTTAGGGCGGGACCGAAACCAAACAAGAAATAAGTGAAAAATAACATTGAATCACACACACGCGTGGCAGCAAGTTAACTTGCCATACTAAAAACAACTAACAATTATCATAGAAAAACCTAAGTCGAAACCGTAACATAACTACATAAAAAAAACTAAAAAGAAAACTTTCATGACTTGTTTGCCTATGCTTAGATGACTTGTATATTATCATACACGATTATGTTTAAACGAAACTTACATTGAAAAGTATATATAAATGGAACCAATATAGGAACTTCTCATTTCTCTTTCTTATAAACACAAAATAATATTATCAAAAACAATAAGTGTGACGTATTTCATATGCTTAGATGACTTGTATATTATCATACACAATTATGTTTAAACGAAACTTACATTGAAAAGTATATATATATAAATGGAACCAATATAGGAACTTATCCTTTCTATTTCTTATAAACACAAAATAATATTATCAAAAACAATAAATGTGACGTATTTCATATAAAAGGATTTAAGGATGAAACAACTTTTCTTTATAACATAAATTTTCATTTTCAATCCCCTCTCCATAGAGTATTAGGAATACTTATCTATCAAACTCCATAGTTTTCTTTTTATTAATAGTCAATCAACCAAATTTACAACACGATACCAAATTTTTGCATATTAAAATATGTCAAATACCTTTTGTAAAAGAAAATTCACTTCCATCTAATTTAATCATGATCAATTGACCACAATTACGGGAAACCTTTGTTTGAAATTCATTATAAACGAAAACTTTCTTCCCCAATCATTGAATCCGGTGACGTATTGTTTTAGGTAAAATTAGGCATGTTTAGGTGTATGAATGTAACGTAATAATTTCAAAATGCAAATCATTACATGATAATTAAAAACATAGTTTTCCTTATTGATTTATCGATTTCTTATAGTATTATCAAGTTTATAAAAGTTTACCTTTTATAAAGTATATAAAATATTATAAGAAAACATGTAGCTAGGGTTGCAAACGAACTGAACTTTCAGCGAACGTTCATGAACCGTTCGGCAGGAAGTTCGTTTGTGTTCTTTCGTTTAATAAATGAACGAACATGAGCAGAGGTCGTGTTCGTTCGTTTATGTTCGTGAACGTTCAGTAACGAGTTCGTTTGTGTTCGTTTATGCTCAATAGTTTATTAAGGTTTTAATTTTTATATGTTTTTTATATTCTTTTATTTTTATTTATTTTACCCAATAAATAATATATATGAGGTAGATATATAACTATATGAGATTAACAAACCTACTTTTTGTATCCAAACTCATTATATGTTTCCACTTTTCAGCGTTGATGCCCTCCACCTCCAACGCCCTTCTCCAATATTAAGTATTTTGGACAATTAGGTTATATTTTGAGTGAATCTAACTAATGTCTTAATGTATTTGAATTCAATATTATTCAAAAATTAATATATGTTTGTTTGTATTTGTTTTTGTTCATGAACACTTGTTTTAGTTCGTATGCGTTCATGAACAAAATTAACAAACGAACACAAACGAACACGAACATGAGTATTTTCTTAACAAACGAACACGAACAGAAAATCTCGTTCGATAAGTGTTCATGAACTGTTCGTGAACACATAATTTTCTTAACAAACGAACACGAACAAGGCTTTGTTCGTGTTCGTTCGGTTCGTTTGCAGCACTACATGTAGCCTAATGAATTATTTTTTATATGTTTTCTATTTAATGTGTTCCAAGTAATTGTATAATTAAATGTCATGTGTTTTCATAAATATCACTTAACACTTGACTTCATTTTAATTAAATATGGTGTTTCAAAGACAAAATTGCCCCTAAAATGTAATTATTTTATGCATTGGGTGTTGTTTCATAAGCAATTAAATTTATACCTCTTAATATAGTATAGATATAGATAAATAAGTGTTGTATAAAAAACGAAAAAAAAAAAAGACAAAAGTCATTAATGAGGTTATTATTCATTTACAAGAGTGTTTAAGTTATTTATAATTTTATGTTTATTATTTCATTTGTCTTAATTTTATACTTAATTTTGTTAATTGTTAATTTTATACCGAATCAATGAACCAATTGTTTAATAAAACTGATTAAGTGATGACTTTGATTTTAGTTTCGTATGAGGTTAATAATCGAATTGCACCGATCCATACACACCCTTAAAAATGTCTGTGTTCCCCGCCACATTACGCGAGCACTCAACTAGTTGCATTCAATGCGTCAACTATCTAGATTACATGGATTATTTTTATACTAATCACATAATTTTCTTCATGTTTTTCTAAATCTCCTTTGTTTGTCCGCATTGTTGGTCTTAGCTTTAATCAGTGTTCGGTAGTCTTCATCATTGCCTTGAGCCATTTGTGCAAAGATCTTGTACCAGTGAAATCTTTGGCGTTAAATGCTTGATAGGCCTCACGTCTTTTAGGATCTTAATCACTATATCGTTCTAATTTGATTATGTGAAGACCTACACAAATCTCAAGGGGGTTAGTGCCCCTCTTAAAAATATTTCAGTGTAACTTATAGGCAAAAATTTCATCCGTACCATTAAAACTTCGATTAATACCTCCGATCGCCCCCTAATAAAATCATTTATGAGTCCGTCATTTTGATGTCCAAATTCCACTACTGTTGATTTCATGACCTTCAATTGATTATGTCACCCGGCCTTTTGAGCCCCGACGATGCCTGGGGCTGCCTTTGGCATTCGCATTACTTCGCAAAGTCCTTCCTTCGTAGTTTGCCCCCACCTTGCTTCTGGCCCAGGTCGGCGAGATCCAGTCTTCGCGTGAACTTTCAGCGAGGTTATCCCTTCTTTTACTCTTATAATTGACTTAAATCTTTTTTTTTTTTTTTTTGAAAGGCCCTTAGTTCAGTGAAAATCCTTGTACAACCCTAACCTATAGGTCCCAAGTTCGAATCCCTACCCACACACCGGTGTCCTCCTTGCCTAAGCTCAAACCATCACGGAGAATTTTTTTGTGGTGTGCATGGATCGAACATATGACCTACCCCAAGATAGGAACCCCTAAGAGAAAACCCAACCTACCTCAAACCAGTTGGGCTGGAGATCATTGCCAATTGACTTAAATCTTAACTTTTAAATAAAACATGAAATTATTAAAGTTGATAGAAAAGAAGACGCGTTCAACCTTTTTCCTAATCTTTGTCAAGAAGCAAACCATCACTGATTATGATAATCAAGACTTCCATTCATTAGTAGGCCCCCAAGAAACTCAACATAATTAATAACCCACCAATCCAACATTTTTTTTAAAGGCCAACAAATCTTGAGCACTTTTGGGGCACCATTTCGACAAATTCAACTACCCTGAGACTACCTGAGTTGTCAAACACCAATTATGGGAAAAACCCGCTAACTCACCCGTCCGTAGGCACGACGATGAAATTACCAGTAAAACCGGTTTGACTCAAGAATTGAACCCAAGATCCCCTAGGTTTTCTTTCATTGCCCACCAATGTCTCTCCCACTACACTTTAATGGCATTTATGTGTGTTCTCGTATCTTCATATTGTTGTATCATGGTATGGTGCAACTTTAGCTATGCACTACCTCTTTTAAGTTAGTTCAAATAAGTAATTAATCATAAACCATTTGGACTGTTTTTTGATCTACTTTTAGTTTACGAAACCTATTCTTACATTGAATTAAACCATGTTACTAATTTCCTTGCAAATTTAATTTAGAGTTAATTGCCATTTTGGTATATTTGGTTTGTCAAAAAAATGCCACATTCATCCAAAAACAAAAATCATGTCATTTTCATCCCTCACATATTCTATGCATGCCATTTTCGTCCTCCAAGTTCATACGCATTTCCAAATGTGTAGCAAATGTGTCGGAAATTCCGTAGCAAATGCATAGCAAAATTCCGTTCAGAATACGTAGCAAAATCGGAAATTCTGTAGCAAAATGCGTAGCAAAATTCCATTCAAACGAGCCCATAATCATCGACCATACCACTCAACTCAGAAACATAGTCAGAGGGAACCAAATAAATGGTACCCCAAACCGTCGCACCAATGAAACTATCGATCCAAGCCAGCAATGAAACCGTGTGGTTGCTTCTTTCTGTATAAAGCCACTACCACAGCCGCTGGCAACGACATGCAACACCCCTATGTCTATTTCTCACTTTAGCCGACAACAGCCAAAGCAAATCACCGTAAAACAAAGGGGTTTTAATCTTTAGAGAGAGAGGGAGGGAGGGAGGGAGAGAGAGAGCGAGCAAACTGTACATATATATGTGGGCTCATTTGAACAGAATTTTGCTACGCATTTTGCTCCGGAATTTCCGACACATTTGGAATTGCGTATGAACTTCAGGGACGAAAATGGCATGTATAGGATACGTGAAGGACGAAAATGGCATGATTTTTATTTTTGGATGAATGTGGAATTTATTGACAAACCACAGAGACCAAAATGGCATTTAACTCTAAATTAAATTTGCAAGGAAAAAACAAATAACAAAATGTCAGTGATTAGGGATTCTATTCAACATGGTTTTTTTTTTTTTTAAATAATCCGCAAGTCTTCTAAGAGAACATGTATGCTTATTAGGGTACAACTGATAAAAGCAAGAGTTTGTATTGTGATTTTACGCCATTATTTATTCAATAATCATTAGTCGTCTCAGGTGTTGCCAATCATGCATTTACCCACGTAAATTGTTATAAGTATTGCCCCAGTTTCACTTACGTTAGTACTATCTCATAATCTTCCACTAAGGGGCTGTTTGGTAGCCTTTTAATAAGCCTCTTAACCATTCAGGTCTGAATCATTCAGCATTCAGACTGTTTGTTTCAGCATCTGAATGGAATGATTAAGTACTGAACCATTAAGCTAATAAGGGATGTTGAATGATTCAGCTCTTAACCATTCAGACCATCTTAATGATTCAGCACTTATGGTCTGTTTGGTAGGAGGTAATGGAATGGAGGGAGAATGGAATGGACGAGGTAATGGAATAGACAAGGTAATGGAATGGATCATTACAAAACATTACTTTGTGATGTTAGATAGGTGACGAAAAGACGAAGGAATAAAATCGGAGGTGGGTGGTGGTCAGTGGCGGTGATGGTGGGTGGTGATATGTGGCGATAGTGGCGGTGGTGGGTGGCGACGGTGTTGGTAGCGATGGTGGAAGGTGGAGGTGGACGACCGTGATGGTGGGCGGGCGACGATGGTGAGTAGTGGCGGTGGTGGTTGGTGGCGGTGTGTGGTGGTAGCATGGTGGTGGGTGGCGACGACGATGGTGGGTGATGGCGACGACAGTGGTGGGTGGCGACGACGATGGTGGGTGGTGGCGACGACGGTGGTGGGTGTTGGCAACGATGGCGATGGGTGGGGTGGAGGTGGATGGAGGTGATGGTGGGTGGGTGACGATGGTGAGTAGTGGCGGTGATGGGTGGTGGTGGGTGGCGGCGGTAGGGTTGGCCAAATGCAAAAATCATTTCTAAATTTGACTAGGCTAAATGTGTTAAGTTTTGCAAAATCACATGTCATTTATCGTGTTTGAGCTCTATACCCACGGACCATCTACCAGGAACACCGAGTGATAGAAACTTGCTTCTACATTTGAGCCATATGTGGGGCCGGCAAACAAATTCTACGTACACACTTTTATAAAAAAAAGGGAAAATGGCCAAAATAGCCCGTTGACCGTGTATTTTGCACAAATAGCCCTCTCCACTCTCTTTGGAGAGACGGGACACGGCTCCCAACGAGCCTGAACCCTCTTTCGAGAGGCTTCCCATTTCAGCCAACAGAGGACCGCCACGTGTCGTTGTTGATCCCGAGACAGACCTTTCTCTCTCCTGAACCCCCTTTCTCTCTCCTAAACCCCCTTTCTCTCTCCTGAACCCCCTTTCTCTCTCCTGAACCCTCTTTCTCTCTCTTGTGACGTCTCGGAAGACGCTTCCGGTGACGTCTCGGAAGACGCTTCCGGTGACGTCTCGGAAGACGTCTCCGGTGAAGACGAAGAACAAGAAAAAAACAGTAAACTTCGTCGGAGAAGACGGAGAACTCACCGGAGAAGACGAAGAAACAAGAATCAGTACACCAGCAGGGTCACCGGACCGGTGACCGGAACCGGCGCCGCCGCCCTTCTGTTTCCGGCGAACCACCCTGGTCGGCTTTCCGTTCTGGTTAAAGCGAATCAGACAGTCACCGAGTATGGTGACTGTCACCGGTGACCATCTCAGGCCGCCGCCACCTTATCTTTTCCGGTAAGTTACTTCTCCCCAGTTAAGCCCTCTCTTCGTTTATTATAATAATCGGACAGTCACCGGTTTAGGGTGACTGTCGTGCGCCTGCTATAACCCCAAACCATTCTTATGTTCCTGATTTGTATATCGGATAACACAACCCCTTGAACTTGCCCTTCGATTCTCCGGTGAGTTCTCCGTCTTCTCCGACGAAGTTTACTGTTTTTTTCTTGTTCTTCGTCTTCACCGGAGACGTCTTCCGAGACGTCACCGGAGACGTCTTCCGAGACGTCACCGGAGACGTCTTCTGAGACGTCACCGGAAGCGTCTTCCGAGACGTCACAGGAGAGAGAAAGAGGGTTCAGGAGAGAGAAAGGGGGTTCAGGAGAGAGAAAGGGGGTTCAGGAGAGAGAAAGGTCTGTCTCGGGATCAACAACGACACGTGGCGGTCCTCTGTTGGCTGAAATGGGAAGCCTCTCGAAAGAGGGTTCAGGCTCGTTGGGAGCCGTGTCCCGTCTCTCCAAAGAGGGTGGAAAGGGCTATTTGTGCAAAATACACGGTCAACGGGCTATTTTGGTCATTTTCCCTAAAAAAAATACCATGGCTAGCATTTTTTTGGCAAACTCCTAACAAACGTTATGAAATTATCCCATTAGACCATGTGTATTGGGGCTTGATTATGATAAGGCTCTTGTTTTTTATTGGTCCACGTGGCAGCTAAGTCAGCATGGAACTTGAAGTGAAAATGGGGTGTAGTGGTGGGGGTGAAAGATAGCACCCCCATATAATGCTTTAAAAAAATAATAATAAAATTTCAACTGTTCAAAGAAAATGCACGTTGGAAGAGACTGAGGTGTCAAGATTCAATTAGTTTTGGTTTGTGTTGCACAACGCTATAACTATAACGCTTGGGGCTGTTTTGGAAAGATAGCGCCCCCATATAATGGTGTTGGGGGCGCTATCTACAAATTCGTGCTGCAATCCACGCCCGACTACGGGTAGTCTTAAGTGTTGACTTTTTCGGTTACCTCTTTTAGTCTACACAATCAATGATTGTGGCTCCTTTCTCAGTGAGTTTCACCCTCCCATCTGCCACCAGCCCACCATCAATCTTTCCATCACTACACTACCCCCATGTAAGTATGTAACTATTGTAATGTATCCCTTCATAGAACTGTTCCACTCATCCAAAATAATGACACACTAATGCCTGCGGGGATATAGGCGTGGTGCATTACTACTAAACCAAAGCTGCTAGATCACACACACGCGTATATGATAGAAATAACATAAATTCCAGCTTTGGTTATGTGTGTGCGCATGCGCACAAATCGGGAAAAAGATTTCGGCCCCTCAAACTTTTAGGCTCTATTCATCAGTCGTTAAGTCAAAATACTCGTAGGCAGGGACGAAGCTTAGTGAGGGCCAGGGGATGCCCTGGTCCCCACCGA
This sequence comes from Ambrosia trifida, assembly GCA_028751855.1. Lineage (NCBI taxonomy): Eukaryota > Viridiplantae > Streptophyta > Magnoliopsida > Asterales > Asteraceae > Ambrosia > Ambrosia trifida. Next base: position 36,464,924 of record CM054127.1, read on the forward strand.
TTTTTGGCTCAGTAGTATAAATTCCTCGGTTTTATTCAAAAATTTTGTATTTTTTGAGTCCGGCCCCCACCATTTTGAAAAAAAATAGGTCTCGTGACTTTTGGCCCCCACCATTCAAAATTTAAGCTTCGCCACTGCTCGTAGGACCGTCCGGTAAACTCATAATTTCTAGAAAACTAGAAACAAAATCATAACTTACACAAAGACTATTCATATAATTTTATGAGTTCTTAAATAATCCACAATGGCATTATATTTATTAATATTTATTAATATATATCATATATAATGATTATTTTTTTTTTAAAAGAAACCTAAAACATCATATATGTAATATGTTGCAAACTTGAAGCTTCTACTTCTGACGTGTGTAAAAGAGTAAAAGCACACTTTATAATTTCCATACACCTGTAACACTAACCTAATGAACGATGTGAAGCCACATATCATCTTGTGGTATGACATCCTCCTCCTCATGTGGGTACTCATCTTGTCTAATATTAATATGGATTATCAAATGGGCCAACGTTGCATGGCCTTAGACATCCAAGCATCACTTGAAACATGTGGATCTAAATAACTCTAACCGCGGCTTTGTACTCAAGTTTTTATGAGTCGTGTTGAAAATGACTTATCTCAATCTTAATAGTCATTGAGACAATGAGACCTTATAAAATACATTAGTCAACCTTGATAGTCACTAATGCCTTATAGAGACGTGTAATTTATACTTTATTTATATCAATATTGTTAATTTATGTATAAGTATAACGTTAGATCGATAGTGATAAAAATAACTTCATAAAATCCAAAAAAGCAGGTAATACGTAATTCATGAAACTTGTTTATAGAACACTAAAACCCTATTGTTAGATCAATAGTTGTTAGTCAAGGAAATTAGTAATCATTCAATGATTTTTGAAACTAAGTCATGTTATTTAAACCTTAAAAATTAGTATTTGCACGTATTTTGAATGCTACTCTTGTGGTTCCTAAGTTGGATCAGAAGTCTTTTTAGAAGGATTCTAGGTTAGTCCAGATGTTAAAGTTATAGAAGAACTTCCTTTTATTAACCTTACTTAGGGGCTGTTTGGTAGCCTCTTAATGAGGCTCTTAACCATTCAGTGCTGAATGATTCAGCATTCAGTGTGTTTGTTTCAGCTTCTGAATGGAATGGATAAGTCTGAATCATTAAGATTTGGGATGTTGCTGAACCATTAAGCACTGAACTATTAAGCACTGAACTAGGATGAACCTTAATGAGGCTCCCCTACCAACGTGGGACAAGAAAACTAACCATTAAGAGGTCCAACTTAATGATTCAGCGCTTAACCATTCAGACCTCTTAACCATTCAGACCTCTTAGTGATTCAGCACTTAATCAACCAAACACCCCCTTAGATTTGTCAATTCGGGACGCTCCTAGGATATAAACTAGTTTCTTATGTGCTACACCACCTAAAACCTTCTTTTTTGTTAGACGCTCCCAGGGTAAAAAAAAAAACTCACATTTACCAAACGGTATAAACACACACACACACACACACAAAGATGACTCGGTGGACCTCAGAAGAAGAGATCGCATTGAGATCGTGTGCTGGCCGATTTCAACCGCCACGTCGGCAACAACGACCGGACAATAGTCAGCCTGCAACGGAAGTGGGCCGATCTCAACATAAAGTATGATCGGTGGACCACCCTGTACGAGAACACGTTGAGGGCGGAGTCGGGCATCGAACCTGAGTGGGCTATCAAGTTCACGCATGTAGCCTATGCAGATCGATACGACAACAGTTTTAACCATGTCGAGGCATGGCAACTGTTGCGCCAACTCTAAGGTTTTTTTTATTACTTTTTATGTAATTTATTTTTATGTTAATAGTAATGAATTTTTAGTTTTTTATGTTCCTCTTTAATGTTTTTTAAATTAATTACATTTTAAAACAAACGACAGTAAAAATAATTATAAAACAAACGGTACAAATTATCAAGAAAACAGTTAAAACACAAAAATAAATATCATTTAAAAAAGTCAAAAATAAAATAAAAACCGGTTACCAGCTCGGCAAATACAACCAGTAAAACAGTCCCCGAAACCACTACCAACATATATGACGACAGTATTACTGTGTTGGTAGTGGTACTTATAAACAATTCGGATGTCGTTCGGTCCCCCTTTTATTAACTTCCATTTCCATTGATACTACACGACAATCATTCCAATTTAAGGGGTGTCATACAGACACACACTATAGATAGAACAAGGTCACTTGGATATCCATCGTGACGCTGACGCGTGGATAAATCCAGACCGTCCATCTGTCAAACGTAATCACATTTGCCGCGTGTCGTACGTAATCAACGTCAGTCACCGCTTCATGATAACGAAATTCCAAAAATAGACATTCTCTTTTGGGCCCTTGGAGAAAAGTACTATATTATCCCTTTGAACCTTATTTATTTTAACTTTAGTCCTTTGAACCTTATAATTTTAACTTTAGTCTTTATGAACGGTCTTAGTTTAAAGATAAAAAAGTTGCATTTGATTTGGCTCGTACGCAAACTTGTCCATTTTTTAAGGAACCATATGTAGAAGTCGCTACAACTACCCGATTTGTCTAGAAACTTGTAAATAGACGTGAGTTTGTAACAGGGCAAGCGGTGCAAAAAGTAGAGGCAAAGAAGGTAGAAAAGCAGGCTAAAGCCTGCGAGGAGAACCAACATGTTTTCGTTCCCCCTAGCTTTTGATACATTTGGCTCACTGACACCGGATGCTACTCGTTTCCTAACCAGTGTCCAGCGAGTTATTCATAGTAGTGTCTCGGCTCCGGGTGGGCAAGTTTACGTTTTTAGTCGGTTAGGATTTGCCATTCAGAAAGGGGTGGTGGCGCAGCTTGTTGCCAGTCTTCCCGCTATCCTGATGTAATTTATAATGTTTTTTATTTGAAAAAAAAATGCTATAACTATAAGAATTCAATTTTGATCTGTGGTTTTGTTTGTTACAAGCTCACAGCACCATGTGTCATTTTTTATAGTACAAACATAGGGAGAAAATAAGTAATGCGAAGTGGGTGAAATGTGTCATTTTTTATAACATGGGTATAGAGTTTTTTGTTGTAATAGTAGTATTTACAGGGTGTTTTTTCGGGTGTCTTACATTGTGTTAGTCTTGGTTTTACAATGTAATGTACATTTTGGGAGATAAATAAAAGTTGTCTGCCGTTCAAAAAAAGTAGTTTTCTTTTCAATTTCTTTAACATCTAAACTTCTTGTTAATGCTTCATTTATTTAAACTTTAATAACGGAGAGATCCCAGATATCGAGATAAAAACATAAATGCAAAGGCCAATTGGTTCAGGCTTTCATACACGTCACTGGCGTATAGAGTGATGGATTCAAGATTTTTTTCCGTACGAGTCCATTTTTGTATGTGGTGAAGTTTTCACAACCATGCATTAGAATTTTTTGTCCGAGTCCAGTCAAAGAACATAATAAATACCATAAGTAATGACTACTCTGGTTTTCAAATTAAAAAACATGAAAAAGACAAAAAAAAAAATAAATAAATAAAATGCATCAACGGGACTCAAACTTGGTGTCAATAGTTTAGAAAGAGCAACACCAACCACTAGAACGCTATACGGATTTTGTTACGAGTTCTTTCTCTATTTATTTATTGGTTTCTTCTAAATTTGATATATATACTAACGTCAAAATTTCCAAAGGCGCGCTTTGTGCAGAGAGAATGATCACTAGAAATTATTTAGTGATGGACCAAAATGTGACAAACAACATTTAAGTGACTAAACTTGTAGAGTAATAAAAAAATATGGGAATTCTAAGGGGGACGGGGCACCACCAGATTTGATCACAAGTACTCCATTACTGATGTGGTAACACCGTCACCGGTAGTGTTGGTAGGGGTCCGGTGGACCTTTTGCTGGTTATATCTAACGGGATCTTTCAAGGGAGAGAGAGAAGAGAGAGTGTCAGTGGCATTTATTGTTGAGAGAGAGGATAGAATGTGAGAAAGGGTAATATTATTATTTTGTGTAAAAATAATTAATTGTTGGGTAAAGAATCAGTGAAGTATTGCCTCTAACAAACTGTTTTAGTGAAGTGATGTGGCAGTGCAGAATTTATAAAAATCAGCAAAGTTGAAAAATTACACAGTAAACGCCCTTCCCCCCAGCTTAAGTTTTTTCTTTTATTGATTTTAACCAATCCTGCACTGCCACATCACTTCACTAAATCATTTTTTTAAGCAACACTTAACTGATTCACTTCACTTCATTGAAATCTTTATTTTTTTTAGTTTTATTTTTTTTAATTACCGTTTTAAAAAATTGGTTGTTTGATTTGAAAGAACCGTTTGTAAAACTTGAAAAAGAAAACCGTTCCATTAAAATTAATTTTTTTACAAGAAACATCAATTAAAATAAACATACAAATGCCTTCATCCTACTCGTCGCCTTCATCATCCTCGTCGACTTCAAGTCTTCAACCCAATAACGCTTCCATTCGTAATTCGTCGTGATTTCTTATTTACGTTTCAAAACCAACTCCAAATATTTACCTTTGAGGTGGTCGTGCAGTTTTGAATACATATTCAAGTCATGGTCATATTGCCTTTGTCTTAACAAATCGCGTTGTTCCTCTAAAAACGTTAAAGTTTTTTTCGCCTTGTTGAGATTGTAGGGTGACCAACTGGTTCAGTTTCTCTTCTTTCATCTCTCGGTATGACCCAAATTCGTCAACCCAGGATAATTTGCTTGAAGACTCAGCGGCGGCGGCTTTCTTAATTTTTCATTGGAATAATGGAAATAAATAATCCCAACTATTGACTATTGGCCAATAACAGTCCCAACTACGAAAATTACCAATAGTGGTCCCAACTTTCGACATATTGGAATATAATGGACCCAAACTAACGGAGGTCTAACTTCCTTAGTGTGGGGCTGACGTGGCATGCCACATAGGATGCTACGTAGGATCATTTTGCCATCTAGGATGCCACGTCAGATGTCACGTAGGATCATTTAGCCACCTAGGATGCCACGTCAGCATCACACTAACGGAGTTAGACATCCGTTAGTTTGGGTCAATTATATTCCAATATGTCGAAAGTTGGGACAAATATTGGTAATTTTCGTAGTTGGGACTGTTATTGGCCAATAGTCAATAGTTGAGATTATTTATTTCCATTATTCCTTTTTCATTTGGGACTCATTGGGTTGCTATCTTCATTGAGATCCGACATGTGGCTAGTGGGAGTTGAGTCGTCCGGTGTGGAAAAGGCAGTCGTCTGACAGTTGCCGCTTTCCGAAGACTTCCGTCTCTTGTTGGAATAACTATCGGACGGTTCTTCACCCATCAACACTTGTTTTTTCCACTTGTCGTGATCTTTTACAATCTCCCATGCCGCTTGATGATTAAACCAGAAGGATGACTTTTTCTGTAATCGTTCAACGCCGTTTGCATGACGTTAAGATCACTACATCCAATCCTTCGTAAGCACTCCTATATAATTAAATAAAACCGTAAGTTAAATATATCATAATCGTTACCGTTTGTTGATGAAGGTCATTCAACGCATTCATTTGTGATGGCGGTCCTTTTAGAAGTAATTTGATCAACTGTTCGGGTGGATCCTCCTAACAGTGTCGCGTAATGTTTTTGGACCGCCCTCCAAAAACTTCCTTGGCTTCTTTGGTTACTCTTCTCGGTGTTCTCCAACACATAGCACAAAGCTTTTGCCAAAGCAATCTCTTGTGCCGTATTCCACTTCACAGCTTTTATTCGTTTTTCATATTTCTCCCCCTCCCCCCGCATCAATTTCTACCACTTGATCTTCTATTTCAAGCATCTCCTCTGTTTCATCGCCTAATTGTTCATCTCCATGTTTCTGCAACTGTGTCTCTGGCACAGTTTCTTTCGCGCCATCGTCATCATCATGTAAGTGGAGCTCAAAGTCCTCTAGTTGGGATGTTGTTAATTGAGGCTGCGTAAAAAATTGTGGATACGGTTGTGGTTGTTGGGATTGTAGGTAAAACGGTTGTGGTTGGAGTTGGCTTTGTGGGAATTGTTGGAATTATGGGTATTGTGGGTAAAACGGTTGTGGTTGGGGTTGGCACTGTGGAAAATTTATCACGGGCCTATAGGCGTCAGCCGTACCGAGCTTGAACCCAAACCCGAACATCTGCCTCGACTACTAGAACCCCCGACTTTAGATTTCGAGATTCCCCTCCACCCTTCGATACACTATTTGATTTCCTTGGATCCATTTGTTTTGTTTGTGTTTTAAAGTAGTTTAGTTAATCTAGTTGTTTGTTTGTGTTTTTTTATTTAAACCGTCCACATTTTTATACCATTTGAAAATAACGGTCAAATAAATGTTACCGTTTCATATTAAATTAATTCAAACGGTCAAAAAAGTAATAAAATAAATACTTAAATTCGACCATGGAAATTATTATTATTTTTTACTATCCCGTTAGATAAAACCAGAAAACGATTTACGAGGACTTCTACCAACACTGATGACGACGGTATTACCGTGCTAGAAGTTAAGTACACGTGAGCTTTTATGATAATAATAAGGGCAGACGGGGCGCTACCATAATTGGGCACGGGTACCTCACTACTAGCACGGTAACACCGCCGCCACCCATGCTGGTAGTGGTCCCGTGAGTCAAATTCTGGTTCTAGTTAACGGGCTAGTACCCGTGATTTTTCTCTTTCTCTCTCCTCTTTGTCTCTATCTCTCTCTAATTGATTGTTGGTAAATAATCAGTGAAGCATTGCCTTCAAAAAATGTTTCAGTGAAGAAAATCGATGAAGTAACATGAAAGTGAAGGATTATTTAAAATCAGTGAAGTTTAAAAAACTCACAGGAAGTGCCCCGTCCGCCTTAACTTGTACTGATTAGCAGCACCAAAAGAGTACATTCCTGCTAAAAGCAAAAGTACAGGGTGATGCTTGGGACCCATTTAACATTAAATGACATTATTACCCTTTTAATTTGAAACTGCAGGACACCGTTTTTTGAAACCAAAATTCAAAAACAATGTACTTTAATACTGCTCTAGCAAGTAAATTTACACTGTTACCCCTTGCTTTTCAAAAGACGAAATTACCCTTGAATCATCCACGTATCTTAGAGCGTGTTTACGTGTAACATCGTGCGTTTCATGAGGGTAGTTTGGTGAACGAGAGTCACGCATTTGTGGTTTTGCTTTTGCAAGGCAGCCCATGCCACGAACGTGAGCCCATTTGTTCAAATGGTCTTTTTCTCCGTATCACGAGTTGCAAACGAACCCACGGTTGAATGTTTTATTTATTTATATAAATAAAAAACAAGTTTTTTTTTTTTTTTTTTGCTAAATAATTCAATAACAAGGACCTGCGTATTGCGGCCGAATCACTATAAAATGTTAAAGCACCTACACAAGTTGCGACGCCTAAACTCGCAAAATTTGATCAAAACGTAAAACATTATCATGAAAAAATAACCCTGTTAAGATAATAATAGTAAAAGTAATAGTAATAATAATAATAATATAAGGCGTATCTCCTCTTGAGCAGGGCTGGCAATGGGTACCCTGTATAAGACACAATTAGACCTGTTAAATAAAAAGTACACTATGTCATTTTGTACTTTTTTTTTGAAAGCTGAGGGCAAAAAAGTGGATAAACATGAAGCGTCTTGTCTAGAGAACCAGCATGTGTTTGTGCCCTTCGCTTTTGATACTTTTGGAGCGCTGGCCCCGCAAGCAATCAAGCTCCTCGATCGCGTGAAGAAAGTTATGCAAAGTAATTTCCCAGCTGCTAAGGGCCAATGTTTTATTTTCAATAGAGTAGGTTTTGCAATACAAAAAGGGGTAGCGGCGCAACTTGTGACCCGTTTACCTACGTATCACTTGTAATTGGTTGTCTTTGGTTTAATGATATTTATTACTTTTTAAAAAATTAGAATTAAGAGGCAAAGATCCATCATTTCTCCTTTTTAGTATATAAAATGTATAATTGTCTTATAAACATGAGATATAAAGTAATTAAACGAGTCGAGTTCATGTTTAGAACTTTTGTTGTTCGCGTCATCAGAAACCTGTTAAACATGTTAAAACACTTGTCATCCCTAGTTAGAGAGAGTGAATAAACCATACTACTAAAGTATTAGGAGGTCATTACCTATGTTTTCGACCATAAGTTCTTGAGTACCTATCTTTTATTCAAATGCCTAAAATAAAATAAAATTAAATTTCGTGTCAGTAGCTCGGAAAAAAGAAAAAAAGTTGCTAGAAATATTAGGGGTAAATCAGTAATTTGAAATTGACAAGTTATGCAACGTGGCGAGCTGTGGCAGCAACGGGATTAGTAACGGACGTTTAAATGTAGAGTATAATCAGGACTAGACAGCCACATATGCAAAATAATATCCACGTCAGCATCACACACAAACTCCCTATATATAATACAAACCCCATATCCAAGTCTCAGTTTCTTTTTAACCACCAAAAGAACTTCAAAAATTTTGTACTTACTTATTCCGATCATTCCTTTTTCCGTCACCGGCGACTTCTGTTTCTACAATCTTTTAACAATTTCGCCGGAGATGAATTTTCCGGCCACCTTACGTCATTTACTGAGCGGTGACGTCATGATTTCCGTAGGTGACGTACCTACCTAGCCTATAACCTAACTGTAGCTAAAAAGTTTATATTTTAAAACCCTACGCTAAAGCGAGCGAAACGTAGCAGAGATTAGAAGTTATTCCTTGTTTTTGTCTCACAAATCGCCATTAAAAAACTATTATAATAATAATAATAATAATCATATAATATTGCCAATTTGTAAGATAAAAGCACCAATTTTGCAGGTTTTTTTTGAAAGAATTTCAGGAATTTCTAGGTTTCTGTGCCGCGTGATTTTACCGATCCAATGATGAGTCCTATTTGAAATCAGTTCATTTTCTGTGTTTTTTAATTGTAATTTCATTGAATTTTTATATAAAAAAGGGAGTTTTGCTATAAAAAGCGTTAGCGGCACAGTTTGTAGTCCGTTTACCGACCTTTAACCATGCCGTTGACAATGAAGATACAACCGATCGATTCAACAACACCTGAATGTTTCGAGTCGGTGAAGACGGTACCGAAGTCTCGATTGAGACGGTTATTCGATTTCTCGAGCTTTTTGAGAGGATCGGCGGTTGCAGACAGGTCTGGAACCGAACCACAATGCGGCAAAGAGTGTGCAGACGAGTTCGAACCGAGCTCTGTTTGTTTGGATAAAATGGTCCAGAGTTTCATAGAAGAGAACAACCACAACCATAACCATAGCCATAACCATAACCATAACAATAATCAGTGCAATTGTGTTAACGGCAACTGTTATTGTAGTACGGATGGTTCAGAAGATGAGTTAGATTCGTTTAATTGTTTCGGTAACTCTCATAACCATGGTTCAACCACTGATGCATGTGATTCTCTTAAGGTATTGAATATTAATAATTGTTAATTTTTATTTAATTTAATATTTTTTTTTTGTGTTTGGAACCCTAATTGTTTGTTATGTACTGATTGTGTACAGAGTTTGGTGGTGTGTGAGACGGTTTCTGAAAGAAATCTGTTGGCTGACGTGGCAAAAATCGTTGATAAACATAAGATCTGTAAGCGAAAAGATGAAATTAGTCGGAAAACTGTCACTGATGGTTTATTAGGTTTTGGGTATTCCGTTTGTATCTGTAAATCTCGTTGGGAGAAAACTTCAACATATCCAGCAGGTAAAAGATAATAATAATAATAATAATAATAATAATAATAATAATAATAATAATAATTTCTATTTGATTAATTAATTTCACCCAATTTGTTTTGTTTATGTTACTTTGTTGACCCGAGTAACCAAGGGTTCGTGTTTAGCGGGATAGGGATAGGTTTAGAAATTTAAATGGGTAGCTGCGCAACTTGTTGCATGTTTGCCTTGCATCCTTATGTAATATAGATCTCGACTCCGGGGGGCCTGGGTTCGTGTTTAGTAGGTTAGGGTTTGTCGTCTAGAAAGGGGTGACAGTGCAGCTAGTTGCCGCCTGCTCGCTATCTTGATGTATTTTTTTGCAGTTATGTGTTAATAAAAATGGTAAAATGTGTTTTTAATATTGAAAAAAAAAATTCATTTCATTCCATAAAAGCGAAACTTACCTCAAAAGAGGTAAAATGTGTTTTTAATATTGAAAAAAAAAAAATCATTTCATTTCATAAAAGCGAAACTTACGTCAAAAGAGCAGGCAGGCAAAAAGCTGCGCCGCCAGCCTTTTTGTATGGCGAAACTTAAATTTTGTTGGATTTTTGAAAGCTTTGTAATGATATATTGGGGGTTTGATATGAACAGGGGAATATGAGTATATCGATGCGATAATCGAAGGGGATCGGGTGATAATCGACATAGATTTCAGATCAGAATTTGAGATAGCAAGATCTACAAAAAGCTACAAAGCAGTGCTTCAAATGCTACCTCAAATATTCGTGGGTAAACCCGAACGGCTCCAGAAGATCATCAATGTAGTTTCGGATGCGGCTAAACAGAGTATGAGAAAGAAAGGAATGCCTCTGCCTCCATGGAGAAGAGCGGATTATGTTAAGGCGAAATGGCTCTCTCCTATTGATGGCAATGGTAACCAATCTTTTAACGAAATTGGTTGCAAAGGTAACGCTATTTTGGACGCGAAAGACGCGATTTTGATGGGTGAATTTGGTGAGTTTGATGAGGAAGAACAACAATTTGAGCCATTGGAGATTAAACCAAAGGTGCCAAAGAGTGGAGGTAAAGTTGTTAGTGGTCTAGCTTCTGTGATTGAAGGCAAATGATAATAATAATAATAACAATAATAATAATAATGATATTATTACAATATCCAGTTTAATTAGTCTAAAATCCTGTTTTATCTGGATTTCATATCTAATTTGTGGAAATGGAACCCAAATTAAAGAAATGATGATTTGGATAAAATGGGATTTAGAACAACTGGATTACCCTTAAAGGTTTTGGTATTTTGACTATTATCCATTTTTGTTTTTGTTTTTTCTTTTTTGGGCATTTTGGCACCATAAAAAAGAAAAAAAAAAAGAGAGAAAATATATACCCTAAGAAGATGATAAGATGGATAGACCTATGTCCCCTTGGTGTTTTTTGTTGTAAGGGTCCATCTTTACTAACTGCTTTTGATATAATAATAATGATGTATAAATAAACAAAAAGATATATATAATATGGAATATTCTATGGTTTGTAGTATTCTTATCTTGTTCCTCCTGTTTTCTTTCTTTATTGATCTGTCAGGCATATATGATTGATTATATTCATGGTGGTTGAGCCATTTGGCATGCTTTGAAACCAGATTATATGAGTGTTGGTTAGAGTTGTTACAATGGTAGGTGACCCAAACTGATCTTGTGATTTGATTAATGTTGAAGTTACATTTCTTTTACATTGGTATTAATTCTTGTTTGGGTCTAGACGCTAGGTGCTCGTGCGAGCGAGCTTTTAACAAGTCTGGGCTTAAAAACAAGCTCGAAGTATATAATGAACCAAACTTGACCAAAGTCTGAGCTTAAAAACAAGCTCGAAGTATATAATGAACCAAACTTGACCTTAACTATACATACACAAAGTGTGTATTGAACCGAACCTGATCTTACCGTACATATATGTGCACATACATGTACATATATGTGCACATACATGTATATGTACGCGTAGATTGATAAAGCTACGATTTATTTTATTTTCAGGTGTTAATGTTTTTCAATTGATAAAAATAAGGATAAAGTCTGATCTTTTCATTAAAAAAAATAAACTGGGAAAAACTTTTGTCTTTTGGTCTCTGGTTGATTAAGTGCTGAATTATTAAGAGCTGAATTATTAAGAGATCTGAATGGTTAAGAGACTCTGAATGATTAAGTGCTGAATGGTTCAGCTATGCACAAAGTCTGAATAATTCAGCACTTAACCATTCCATGCAGAGTTTTTTTTCTTTTAAATTGAAACAAACAGTCTGAATGCTGAACCGTTAAGAGCTGAATGGTTTAGAGCCTCGTTAAGAAAACATGCCCGGAGTGAACAATCATGTAGATAGTGAGTGTAATTTAATGAATTTTTGACTTGAAACCGTAATATTATCTTTTCATAGAAAGTTGGTAGCATTTTGACTTAAAATTGTCATACAGTAATTATCAATTATTAATTTATCTTAGTGACCATTAAGAAAAGTAACAAATAGACATTCGTACAATTAATTTTCAAAAGTGATTTGATATCTAATTATGAATACGAAGTCCCCTAATATTATAACTAGGATCGGTTTTGAAAAATAGTTAACCTTGAGTCCAACATTACATAATTCTTAATTGGTCTTTAAGCTTGTATTATAAAAACTCGCTAAGCCAAGTTCATGTTTATCTTAAACCATTCGCTTTGAGCTTAACATCACAAATCTAATTTTAGACGGGTCGTGACATTTAGCTCGGGCTTGCTTCCCTATCTGAAACCATAATCAATAGGCAGGTGGCAAGTTTTTGTGGCAAGTTTTTGTTTTGATGTTTGAGCGACTTCATTAGAGTTGTTGCTATAGGTAGATGCCAAAGTTTTGTGATATTGTGGCTTAAATTTAAGGTGAGTTAGTTTTTTTTTTTTTTTTTTTTTAATATTGTTTTTCTGAATCTTGAAGGAATGGATGAAAAAGAAGTTACAAGGGTCCCTCGATGAATTGATTAATGATCTTGAATAGGTCCACAATACACGTTACCTAATTTGGATAGTGTATATACCCATCTACCTAAATGTACCCTACCCTACTTCCTCTTGGGTTGCAACGTTCTAGGACCATTTACATGATGTTTGTCTCACATTCACACATACCATGACACGTTATAACGTTCGTGCCTCACGATAACATGTTTGTCCATAACCATTAGCACAATTATGAATGGACGTGTTCGACTACACGACATCCTAATGTTCTATTACCGGAGTGTATGTATAACGTTGAGTTAATTCAAAAAAACACATATATGTATTTGGAGAGAGGCGGATGGGGGTTTCTGTTGGTTTCATCACGACTTATGTTAAAAGGTGAAACCCTTAACACCCATTTTAACATGCAATATCAGTTGAGACCGGTGGCGGCCCACAGCTAATAGTTAAAATGTGGACAGTATGTTAGTCATGATTCGTTGGTGAATAATATGTTAAAAAGTGAAACTCCCAACACCAATTTTATGAGTTAGAACCGGTAAAAAACAATAACTGATAGTTATGATTGTTTAAATTCGATACCCCTTCTTTTTTTAAGGAATAAGTGAATAACTTAATAACAACTTTCATGAATTTCATAACAAATGAAGTAAACTTTTAAACTTTTTTTTTCTATATTTTAACAGTAAATATAAAAAGAGGGGATAAATAAATAAAAGAAAAGTCTCTCTTACTGTCTTCGAGCAGAAGCAAGTCATGGTATTTTTGTGACAAAATTACAACGAAAGTAAAAGTAAAAATAAAAAGGGATAGCGGCGTAGCTTGTTGCTCGCTTACCCATTATTCAGATGTAAACTTGACCTTTTATTAATGGAAAAATATAATATAAATATTAAATAAAATGATTATTTCTAAAAAATAAATAAACCAAGTGCCCTTAATTTATAGGGCACGAATTCCCTAAGCACACGTGCAACATGAATCCAAGTGTTACAACATATTTTAATTTTTAATCGGTTCTTAAAAGACTAGTCACATGGTCGTCCTTGGTCCTTCCTTATTATTAAACTTATTGATAACGTGATCTTAATCCCAATATATATTTCCTCTCGTGCCTAAACACGATTTATCTCATAATTTCACTCCTAAAAAATATTCCATATGAAGTAACACTAAAAAATAATACTATTCCAAAAGGGGGATTGTGTACTTTAATAGAATTTGTATTTTGTTACGTGTACTTTACACATATGTGTTTTGTCACTAAGCTGCACGTTTATAGCTTAATAACTAGTATGGTGCTCGTGCGAAGCGATGGAGATTATAAACATTCTTTAGGGTGTGCATGGTTTGGTATAGTTCGGTTATTAGCCTCAATCAAAACCTAAACCAAATTCATCGATTAGTCGATCTTATTAACCAGTCGATTAATTGGTTGGTTTATGTGGTTAGATTGTCTGTTATTTGTTCAGTTCAGTTGATATTGGTTAATAACCAAAACCAAACTTTAGTTAAAATTTTTGCTTAGAAATAAATGAAATATAGATACTAGTACATGAAATAGAGGTATAAAAACTATATTAATGCATGAATGGTTCGGTTTCAGTTTGGTAAATTTTGGTTAACTAAGGCTACAAAAAAACGATAACCGATTTTAAGTTAATTTGATTTTGGTTAATTTAGTTTTTGATTGATTTCGGCTTGGTTTTATCTATTTTTGGTTAACAATTCGGTTATTGTTCAACCGTAAATATTGTTAATCACATAATACATCAATTGGAAGAGAATAAAATACTCTTTTTTAGGTTGTTTAAAAATCGTGAGGTAATTGGCTTATAAAAAGTCATAAAAGTGTGAATTTTATTTAAATAAGCAAAAATCGAGCAGAGTTGAAGAAAATTAAAGTGTAATTAAGATGAAAGTGGTAAGGAGTAATTTGTATATTGGGTTCATTTTAGGGTTGTACTTATAAATTAAAATCTAAAAAACTATTAACTTTTGGGTATCTTAAAATGTCCATCTCAAATGCATTATAATATATTATGGATAATATGATATATGATTTTAGATCTAATTTTCTTTTTCACGTATTTTAATTATATTCATATTAAACCTATAATCTCTAGTGTCGACTCTTCTAATTTTCTTCTAAAATTGGTGCCCATGCCATACAATGAGAAACACGGACACTTTTAAGGGTGTGCACAAGTCGATTCAGTTCAGTTATTAGCCTAGACTAGAACTGATACCGAAGTCATTAGTTGATCGATCTTATTAACAAGTTATTTAATTGGTATGGTTTATTTAGTTTGATTACAGATTTTTAGTTCATTTCAGTTATTTTTTTTTATTAATAACCTAAACCAAACTTTAGCTAAAGTTTCTGCTTAGAAATACATAGATTTGAGGATTCAAGTGCCTCGTCCGAACTGGAAAAAAAAAAGCCCTTAGGCCTTAACATATTATACAAAAGAAATGTTTTTTTAAACGATTAATGTTATAGTAATAAACATAGTAAAAATATAGTGTTAGAATGACATATCATAATAGCTAGCCAATGATTCGTGACACTCTCCTAGCATGGCGATTAACGTTATAGTTTTAGCCCACAATAAAGAATAACGCACATTAAACCAATATTTATTAATTTATAGTTTTAATCTTTATCTCTATATTTATTATTTCTTTATTGTATAATAAATGAAAATCTTATTATTATCTCATTTTTCTCTCATATAAAATAATATTATTACATCACAATTTCATGTTTATCACTTATTTATTTCACATTTATTTTCTTAACTAATTATTTTTAGATTTTCGATTGTTAAAATAAACTATTTAATATTTTATTGATCATACCTCGTGTAATATTAAATTTTCTGACCAAAAACCAAACTCTGGTTAAAATTTTACTTAGAAGCACATGAAATATAGGTATAAATACATGTAATGGATGTATAAAAGATACAAATGTATGAATGGTTCAGCTTCGGTTTATTAATTTTGGTTAACTTAGGGTACAAAAAAAACTGATATTAGGTTAACTCGGTTTTGGTTCAATTTCGGTTCGGTTTTGTATGTTTTTGTTCTATTTCGGTTGAGAGTTCAATTATTGTTCACCCCTAGATATTGTTAATCTCATAAAAAAATCAAAATTTTAATTAAAAGTATATAGCAAATTATACTTTAATATGGTTTGAAGCTGAGTAGATAGGTTTTTGAATTGTAGTGACCGTAGAAATAGAGGGAGTTTTGAAATTTGAATTATTTATTCTCGCCACTTATTTCACATTTTATCTATATTTCCTTCAAAACCACCTTCTTTGTCTCTGGCTTCACGCAATCTCTTTGCCTCGCTATAGAGTTCATGGATTATGTTAAATAGTAATTTTCAACTTATATGTTAGTTTTGTCTTTGTAGTTTTTTAGATCTTAGTCCATTGAATAGTGATTTCAATACATCATCACCAAGCTCACTTTTCTCATGTTCCAGTAGTGTAACCAAAGCATCCCAACTGTCAATTGTCAGCCACTTAACCGTTAGGACCTACCGACGGTATGCTTGTTTTTGTCTCCATAAATATATAACTCGCGGGAGAACAATACGCTCTTAAGTAAGCATTTTCATTTATTTTTTGTGCTAATAAAAACTTTATATTGTTGATTCTCCTATGTTTAATATTGTAGCTGGTTGAGAAATTTGTGATTTCCCATTATATGAATCTTTATAAACTTTTGAGAATAGACTTACAAAGTTGCATTTTTTGAAAGTTTCAAATGTTGATCGTTTGTTTTGTGTTCCAACGAACCGAACGAACATGATGTTCGTGTTTGTTTATTTAAATTTAACCGAACACGAACACATAATCAAACACATTTTTGTGTTCATGTTCGTTCATTAAGAAACTTGTCGTGTTCGTTTATATTTGTTCGCTTTAAACCTAAACGAACAGTTCATGAATGAACATAAACGGACATTCACGAACATAATAAATGTGAACAATTTTGTATTACTACAAAACCCAATTACAAATTGGTTATATATTTATACGAGTAGCTAAAGCTCAATTCATGTTTATATTTATGTAAATAAAACTACGAATGTAATTAATAAACTTAAACGAACATAAACAGACGTTCACAAACATAAATGAACGAACACAACGTTTGTTCATGTTCGTTCATTTAACTAAATGAACAAGTTTTTTTGTTCGTCTTTGTTCATTTATTAAATAAATGACATAAACGAACTTCTCACCGAATAAGTTCATGAACGTTCGGTTTGTTTACAAGCCTATTTATACATCTATTTCATGTATTTATACCTTTATTTCATGTACTTCTAGGCAAAAAAAATTTAGCTAGGGTTTGGTTTTTGTTATTCACCAAAATTAACTAAACTGGACTAAAAACCGATAATTTAACAATACTAACCGAACCAAGGAACTGATTGTTTAATAAGATTGATTGATTGATGACTTTGATTTTAGCTTCGGTTGAGGCTAATAATAGAATTGAACCAAACCATACACACCCTTAAAAGTGTTTGTGTTCTCCGCTGCATCGCGTAGGGCACTCTACTAGTAATACTTTAATGTAAATTATGGTCAAAGTTGCCATTTGTAAGTTCTCGAAGTCGCCAATTGTCTCTTTAAAGTTGTCCACCCTTTTTTTACTATACAATTGTAGTAACTTGCTTTATACCCATTATATATCATTATATCTTTTGTAATTTGTATTATAAACCACGTGAAAAAGAAATAATTTGTCGTCTTTATCACTTTACATAAATGTTTCCCTAACAACTAACAAGGGTTTAGTAACAAGTACACTAAAACTGTGGCTATTCAAGATTCATGTATTTAGATATAACAAGCTATGAACAACTTTGTTAAAAGTAATGAAACAACAAAAATAAAAGAGAAAACACTATTTATAAGCTTTGCAAAATTAATATATAGGATAATTTGATGAAATTTTAATAAAAATTATCTTGTCACTAATAATAGTTTAGAGCGGGTTAAGCATTATTATGTTTTTAAGAGATTATGTAAACGAAAGCAAGCGTAACATGTATTTGACGCAAAAGTAGGAAAACATGTCATGGATGAAGTGTTTAAATCTTATTATCATTCAAACATAACAATATTCACATAAATGTAAGACGTGTGATGTTTATACATGATAACTCATATCAGTTTTGTCACATGTTGAAAAACCAATTGTTGTAACATTATATTGCTTTAGTGCAAATCAGTGGCGAAGCTTGACCCGAAACTTCAGGGATCGAAAGTCACTGGGGAGTCGGAAGTCACAAGTTTCGGGGGTTCGAAAACCAGTTTCTGGGGGGGGGGGGGGGTCGGCCGCCCCTTAAAAGCTACGCCCTTGGTGCAAATCAAATTCAGTACGGATTTACATCAAAATAACTTACCACATTAACTTAACAAATAATACATCAACCAAATGCATATTACCATCAAAGCTACCCAAAAGGCATTCAAATCATCATAAATTTCATTAATGGTGAAAAGGAAAAAAGGACTAAAGAATAAAGAAGATATCTTAACAAAAAAAAAGTTGTAGAAACTTAAAACAATGATGTCTTTGATGAAGGGAAAAAAAGAAAAAGAAAAAAGAATTGATATGTTGTGCTTTCTTTATTAGGTGGGTAAGGAATCATTTTTCACACATTGTCCCTTTACCAAACTTTGTTGAAAACTTATTGATAATAAGTAACTAGTGGCAATGGTTGCCGCGGGTAGGTATATTTTTTGTCGCACGATGTGTAACGGGTTAGACGTAATTTATTTTTAAAACCAATTTGCTAATACATAATATATGAATTCGTGGCAATTGAAAATAAACAAAAGAATTGACATAAAAGCGACAATATAAGAGATGATAGACGACAATATGTATACGTAAATCATTACAAAATTGCACATCATGATTTTGTTCCTTTGGTTATTAACTTGGTAAAAAAATAAATCAGTTGAACCACCATCTCCACTATCATGTCTTCCCATGCCACCAGCCACTATCGTCGCTCTCGCCACATATCACCACCCACCATCACCGGCACTAACCACCACCCACTGCCATCACTCACTACCGTTTTCCACAACTTGTCAAATCACCACTAATGCTACATGCTTCGAATACTTCTCATGCCACACCAATTTATAAAAAATAGATAAAAAGAAAAAAAAAAGACTAACTAATGTGTGATTATTTACATCACATATCTGACACACTATTTGATGTGTTTTCTTTTTCCTTTTTTTTTTTTTGAATTTTGTTATTAGATTGGTGGTGGGTCAATATGGGTCAGATCAAAATGGGTCATAAGTGCCATTAATGGTCTATTTCTACTTCCCAGCTAAATTAAGCCGGATAAATATATAAAAATGGACAAATAAAGACCTTAAATTTGTTGAGCTTGATGACCCAACCTGAAATATATGTTTGTAAGCCTTTGAGGTCTGATTTCTTGGACATGCATACGTTTAATGTTTAACTATAGATACATTACATGTGCCAATGATTACGCTACAAAGTAAAGTAGTAACAAAAAATGTTTAAGAAGATTACCATATGAAGTAACTGTAGGAAAAACAATTTTTTAACTTGGTAAAAAACAATCATTCAAATAAATGGCCAGAGCCCATATTCTGGAAACTTGCGTGTGTTGAACCATGTTCCCCACCATCTTACTCTCAAAGACTAAACCGTCTTATAAAAAAGGTTCAGTTACATATTTGCGCAACTTTTGGGGATATTAAATTCTCTCTTATAAATCCAAAGGCATGTTACTTATTTACAATTCATCCAAATTACCAAATGCAAAATAGGTAACTCTCGATCACCTTCACTAATCACTAATCGTTCATACTTCCTTTTCATTTTTGTCTATTTGTTCTTTGTGTTTGAATTAATCCGGTATGTATATTTCTAGGTGGTTTTCTTGTTCTTGCTCCTTGTGTGTTTTGATGTTATCACCGTTGATTTGATACCTAGAGCAACAAAACAAATCATGGAAACAAATACGCTCATCTACATGTATACATATAAGATATTTACCATCTTGTCTAATTCAACCCAAATAGCTAAGAAAGATGGCAATGACAAAAAGACAATCAAAGGACCTTCAAACCATTTAAAGGTCGTAAATAGAGTACCCAAACAATCACCAACAATACTTGCAACATTTAGCTAATTGTAATGCATAATTCATCATAATACAAACAAACATTGCAGAATTTTAACCACAAAATGCATAACTTTTAACCCATAAAAGTGAAGTTTATTGACCCATAACGGGCAAAAGTTAAACCCTTAAAAGTGCAGTTTTTTTTACCAATTAAAGTGGATACTTGTGAAACAAACGCCTCAGAATTTTGACACATATAAGGTGCAGAACTTTGAATCAAACACTGCAGATTTTTACCCATAAAGTGCAGAAGTTTAACCCCCTAAATGTGCAGTTTTTTGACCCAAAAAAATGCATATTTTGAAACAATACACTGCAGAATTTTGGCACACACAAGTGCAGAATTTCCAAACAAACGCTGCAGTTTTTTAACTCTTAAAAATGCAGTATTTTGGTTCAAATTCTTGTTAAAATTCTGTAGTACACAATCTTTTGGCATTCACACTGAACTAAAAGTGCAGAATTTTCACTAAACACTATAGTAACCAATTGTATAACAGCTAAAATATGTACAAGTAAAAAATTGCAACACTAATTGAACCAAAGGCAACAATGCAAGATAAAGAAACATGAAAGTAGTGAAAAGCTAGGAATCGATCATACCATGAGTAATGATTTCTTAGAAACCGAAAGTTTTTATCTAGTAAGAACCGGTTAAAGTCGTTCAAACAGAATTTGTCGCAAAAGGGGAAGAGTAGAGTTTGTGTCACCGGTGATTTTGGATCCGTCCAATATATAAACGATAGTGTTGATCAAAGTGAATACCTTTTGGTGTTGAACTAATAGTTGATTTGAGGAGACAAAGTATCATGATGTTTCAGCCCAAAGAGTGGTACGCAGGTTCATCACTGCTGCAGTGTGTCTTCCGGTCCTCGTACCAGTTGATAAACTACCCGTGGCTGCAAAAAAAAAGTAATAAAAATTAAATATTAATCAACAATCTTGTGCAAATAATGATTATACAAATCCCAAACCTAAAATTCAGCATTAGAAAAAAGTTTTCATAACTTATTTGATGGTATAGTTATGAATAAAGTATAAAAAATAATGGGTAACAAAAATCCTTTCTATTACATTCGAGTATGGTCTGAACCTATTTCTCTTGAATGGCATATCATTGAAATGAGAATAACAATAAGTCAGGGGCACCACTATAAGCTAAAACCTCAGTTAATCTTAGCCTTGAGTCGTCTTGGCTGTAACACAAGCCACAATACAAAGAAGACGACCAAGAATGGGGGAATGGTAGTCAAGTCAAACTCAACCTTTACTTTTCTCTGCTTGGTGCAATGAATCTGCTGCAGGCTGGCTACTGTAGCGTTCACATACTTTACAAACCTACAAAATATAAGAAATAAAAATAATATTAGAAGAAACAGGAAATTTTATTAACATATTGGTTCTGTTTCATTTTGTGGGTCCCGTAACAGGGTCCGTAATATATCGGGTTGGCTTGGCTAACGGTCATAACCGAATGAGCTATCGAGATAAATATTCCTAAATGTCTTATGACTAACCTGTTGGAATCATCTTCCAGGCTACTTAAAAGTCTCAATGCATCCATAAACCATAGTTCTTCGGCAACTGTTGAAATCTAAAGGATTATATAGAGATATTAGTTAATTAGAATAGAAATAACTATAAAAAGTGATGTTAGATGTTTAATTGTAATCGGTTAACAAGAAAAAAAAAAGCATAAGTAGTGAACTTACTCTTTGCCATTGGTTAACAACATGGTTATATTTGTGAACCAAGTGTCGTTCATGCGCCTGGAAGGCCTTAAAACTTTGTGTAACTGCCATGTGTTAAGTAGCTCAAAACTTCTCTGTTGACAAAGCTTTATACTTTTACCACCATATTATATTATAATTGAAACAAGTAGTAAAAATATCAGGAATGGAACACCTAAAGCCATTATTTCAACCTTTTACTTATGAATGAGTCAATATGTGTTGTGTTTTTATCTCAAATGAATCAAACTAATTTTTGTTTTAATGGGAATGGGTCAAATTGGTTATGTCGCCATATAAAAAAATTAAAAATGGACCGTTACTCAATCCGCCCATATCAATTGCCATTAAAGCTCGAGTTCAGCTTTTATCTTGTATACCCGACATCATTTTGGCTATTGTGACAATATTTTGGTATTTAAAGATTCTATCATGTGCAACTATCAGACCTCCTCATCTGTTACACAGCCCGCCCAACCCAACCTATCTTGCCTCTTTTAGGTTCTACATACCCAAGCATAGATGTAAGGGGATCATATCCACCACCTCCTGATGCACAGTTCACCCCTGTCAATAGATCTTCATCTTTTAGGTTTGGGTCAAGATATGGTGGCAATACATCTTTAAACTCTTTAGCAAAGTACATTTTGGTTACATATGCAAGAAGCTATTACAATCTAAAGCAGATTACTTTATCAACCCACAAATCAACATCTAGATTTATTTACTTCAATTTTCAAAGTTCCTATATCTAGCATCTAAAAGAAATTAGGTTTATTAGATAAACCCAGCGGCTGATCTAAAAAACTAAAAGAAAAAAAAAAGATAAACCTTGGGAGGAGAAACGATTCAATTGCCGAAATTCTGAATAACAACCAAATCAAGACATTTGCAAATGCAAGATACTACACTAACCGTTGATTTGTAGACGTGGAACGAAAAATCTACCGATCCACCGGCGCGGCTCACTGGATTTCTTCTTCCGTGATTTGCACAAAAAAGAGACCAATTAGCAATGATAAAGATGGAAAAGGTTGGAACTTTATGTAGGGATTTCGATGAAAATTATAAATTTTACCAGGTATGATATTTGATGGCAAGAAAATTCGATCGACGACTTTGCTTGTTTCACTCTCTGCTGCATTCTTTCAGATCGTGTGTGTGTTTCTCTCTAAAATCTTGAAATTGGTAGAGAGAAAGATTGGGGGTTTGCAATTGATGAATATGATATTAATGCAAGGGTTTTGTAGAATGATGAAGTTAATGAAGAAGTTACGAAGGTGAAGAGATGGGATGCCTGAGAATTAAGCCAAGGGCAAGGATGGAATGAGTTATAGCTTTTTAACTATAAAATCATAATAAAATTACTATTATGCCCTCCAAAGTGTCTTAATTGTCACCAACATCCCTATAATACCCTTATAAAATAAGCTTAAATCTATTGTACATGTTGCTTCTTAACTTGTACGAAAATGAAAATGACTATCTTAGCCATCACTCTTCCTTAATAATATAATATAGATGTATTATTTTGAGAGAAAAAGGAAAGCATAAAATTTAAATTTAGAAGATGAGGAAATCTTTGTTTTCCGATAAAGCTAACGTTGTGGGCTGTAGCCTTTAGTTATTGGGCCTATTTTGGTTACACAGTTAGGTGTCCATACCATCTTATCGGGCTAGTTTTAAATTTTTAATGTTCTACACTTTTATATAAGAACATCAATTATTAATGTATTTATGTTATTGTTGTTATTTAACAATGATATAAAATAGAAAATCATCTTTGGTGTATTTTTACATGGATTTTAGTAATACCGTCCATTATGTTATAGGCAAAACGGACGGGTGGGGTTAGTGCATGTTTTGACCAAAGCGCCATTTATTGGGCCACTTTTTCTCAAAAAAAACCCGACTAATCCGACTTGAAAAACCCAAAACTCAAAAAAATAACCCGAAGAACACCCCTAATCACAATATTAAATGATGAAAATTGAACTTGGCTCTAAATTAAATGAAAAAAACCGAATAGCTAACACCTTTTAGTATACTTTTTCCTTTTGTCTATAGATATAGTTATACTTATCCGTATCTAAAATATCAACAATTTTATACAAGCTTTGCTAAAATAAAATTATGTGTGCAACAAACATGAATTTTATAAGATTGAGGACAGTGACACTACAATTTTCATAAACGCAATTTGGCAAATATTATATCTTCTTAATGAATTTCCATTTTCCACATCATATCATAATGAAATAATAGGCAGAAAACTTGTTAGTTAGCTTGTAGCACAAAATTTTCCAACTTGGTTCCAAATAAACCCCTACATTGATCAAAGTTTGATAATTAGTAAAAATAAAAATAATCATTTTTGCAAACTCATATCAAATTCTTATCAAGTTATCTCCTAAACTTTTGGTACTTTACATTTAACTTTTAAGCAATGTTTAAGCTAAGTAACTAACGTATCATTTACCGAACCGGCCGCTTTATCAGTCCACCGGTTAGGCCGATTTAGAAAATCAGATGATCCCATATGAATAATAAAAAAAATGAAAAGTTTAAATATATAACTAAGGGGCTGTTTGGTAGTCTCTTAACCATTCAGGTCTGAATCATTCAACATTCAGACTGTTGTTTCAGCATCTGAATGAAATGATTAAGTGCTGAACCATTAAGCTAATAAGGGATGCTGAATGATTTAGCTCTTAACCATCCAGATTATCTTAATAATTCAGTACTTAATCAACCAAACAGCCCATAAGTTAAGCAAAGATATGAAAAAATCGTTTGTAATCTTGATTAAATATGAAGTTTTTAATAAACAAAATATGGAGTGTGACGTAGTAATTAGTAAATGAGGTTTTGAAAGTATAAAAATAAAAAATATAAATATATTTTTATTATTAATCAGATATAAACTATCCGACATGGTTCTTCGGTTTAGTCAGTCTGAACAGTTTATATAAACTCATCCAATTATTAAAAGAGATGTTGAATTGGTCAAAGAGATAACTTTAATTATGAATTAATTAAAATGAAGTTGGTAATGTGTATGTCATTGGAAATTTCCATGTAACTAGATGCCTAATTTTAGCTTTTTAAATGTTGAGATGACTTTGGCAAGTCTTTGTTGACTCTTTTTTTTAATTGTTACATGACCAAATCTCACATATAAATCTCTTTTGTTCTTCAAGTAAACTGACCCGGTTAGCTTGGGGTGAGCTTCCAACTCTCGATCTTCACCATGTCATCACCATCTCAACTCGAAATCATCGATAACGCAATGTTTTGCAATACCAAATTTGCGCTAGCGTATACTGATCCCGACCAAAAATGGTTGATACGAAAACATTTACTCTCTCTTCATAGAGAATTCTCATCCTTATGTCCTGTTGTCGACACATATATCCACCACGATGGAAGCGGGGTGAACCTACTAAAAGTTGACGGTTACCTATATGTCTCTCACTCGTTACCTTTGGTTCGGATAAACATTTGGGTCCATGAGCACTACCCTCATGTGGCACCTATTGTTCAAGTGAAAACAGACGTAACCAACCCAATTCATTTGAACCACCCGTTTGTGGACCCTTTGGGTTTGACCACCTCATCTTATTTGCATACGTGGATTCCTTTCGAGTATGATCTATTAGGCCTTGTGCGCAATCTAGTAAAGATATTTTCCTTAGACCATCCTTTCTATGTTGTGAGTGGTCCTCCTAACATGTCACACCCCTCATATGTGTCTAGAATGGAAGGTATGGACCGGCTTTGGTGGATGCTTCACTATGACATGATTGCGTTGAGGGAGAACACAAATGACGAAGTAGAAACACTTGCTGCTCTTCAAGGTGAGATGAGGGCGCGTGTTGACATAACCGACAACATGATCATTGGGCTAGACTATGAAAAGGCAGAACTAAAGCAACGAGTCAAGGAAATGACTGAGGAGGCAGATATCTTGGTCAACTGGCTATTGATTAATAAAGTTAACTTAAGTGTAGCTATTGGTGGGAGAGTTGAGGACGCGTTTGAATGTGTAGACGCGGTCTCAACATTGAAGATGGATTGGATGGCCGAAGACGATGCTTTGGAAGATTTGATGTTTAAACTTGATTATGCTCTTGGTGAAGGCGTTATAAGCCATGAAGCTTACTTTAAACAAGTTCGGTTTTTGGCTAGAGATCAATTCTTCGCTAGGGCCAAACTCGAGAAATTGAACCGTGAAGGGTCCTCGAGTTTTCAAGTCTCTTGATTGATCTCATCATTGTACATCCACACATATTTGTAATCTCATGACATGAAGGAACTTTATCTACATGTAACATGTTTGTTTTATATTATAGTTTTTAAGTCTACGATAAGTTCTAAAATATGTAAAAAAAAACATTAAAATTTGATATTAAGAAAACTAACATCATTACTAAGAAGTAAAAACAGAGTTGAAATTATAAAACATATAGAATAACATGACATATTCGTCCAAATCATATTAGTAAGATAAAAGAAGATGGTATTATTGTATATAACGTCGACATCTTGTGTTTGAGAACAATGTGTATCAACTTATTAAGATGGATGGCGGAATAATGACTTCTTGGTCATGATTATCGTATATCTATCTTTTTCTCTGATGACTACAATACAAAGTTCAACTCACTTCATAAAGGATATGTTATTTGCACAACAAGAAAATTAAGTTTGTACAACACTCGACGGCCCATGTAGGTTTTCACAGGCCGTATAGGGTGTCAGTGCAGTGAATGTTGTGTGAAAAAGCAAATCTCCACAGGTCGTATAGACCTCCACGGGCCGTAGAGGGATGTTTGTTAGTGAACATTAAACCCTAAACGGGTCGTATAGGGCTATACGACCTTTATTTATGTACAAGGTACGAGGTAAGCAACGAACAGAAAGAACTTGCAGGTTGTCAGTTTGAAAAAGCAAGAATCCACGGGCGTTAAAGGGCTATACGGGTCGTGGAGGATCTGGTTGTTGGTGCATTTAAACGCTATACGGCCCGTAGGGATCTATATGGGTCATATAGGTCCTTACTCCTTATTTATCTTCCATGCCAAGCGCCATTTTCAGACGACAAAAACAAACACTTAAAAATCTATCCGGCATAACCTAATATCCGCTATCACGATGTCTTCGGGGCACCTCAGTGATGTTTCGGGTAAATGGGGGAACTCGTCTAACGTATCTTACATCTCGTAAAGCGATTTCGGATCCGTGGTTGAACGTGGTGATAAGGAGGTTAGATCCGTTGTTCATTGTAGTGACAAGAAGGCGCTGCCCAATTTGAACCAGCTGCCCGATTTAAACTAGAAGTACATAGAAGTAGAGGTGTAAATGACACGTAGCGGCTCGAGAGCTACCCGGGATCGGCTCGGTAAAAAGCCCGAACGAGCCGAGCCTTAACTAGCCCGAGCCCGAGCCTGAAATATGGCTCGTTTAGTTATCGAGCCAGAGCTCGAGCCCTAAATACAAAGCTCGATTGGGCTCCCGAGCCTAAACGAGCCCAAACATAATTATAAGTTATTTATATATCTCTTATAGTTTATAGCTCACATCTCCAAAGCCCAAGTCCTTATTTCATAGGCCCAGTTAATAACACTCGCGAGCCGAGCTTTTGTGTTCTCGAGCCGAGCTTTGAACTCGTTTGAGATTGTTCTCAAATCACCTCGAGCCGAACCGAGCTTTTGATTTTGCTAGCGAGCCGACCTCGAGCTCAAGATTATAGGCTCGAACCGAGCCGACCTCGAGCTCGAGCTTCATAAAACCATAACGAGCGAGCTCGAGCCCAGTCATGCTCGGGCTCGGCTCGACTCGTTTACACCCCTACATAGAAAAACTGGAAACTCACCAAGACCACCCCATTTGGTTTAACACACCACCCCCACCGAATAACTCACCGAGACCACACCATTTGGTCTAACAAACTAACACCAATCAACCATCGTTATTGGGCCCGCGAACCTTCAATGCCGCTAAGGAAAATATTAAAAAAAAAACGAGGTAGAGGTGGCCCACACACAGGTCAACCTAATAGAAAGTCTTGTAGAGCCCATGAGTCATATAGGTTCCCAATCTTTTCTCACAAACCCACCCTAATCGATAAACCCCTATAAAACCCATTCCAAACCAATCATCTTCTATTCCATTCCAATTCCAATTCCAATTCCATTCCAATGAATCATCCAAAGCTCAATTCCGATTCTAGATCCTTCCAATCCCATTCTCTAAACAATATGTATTCATCTCCATCACCTTCACACTCTGCCACCTCATCTCTCCACAAACGTAAACCCGCGGCGCGTGATGACCACGCGCCGCAGTTCTCCGACACGCGCGACGGCGCCCTCACCTCATACGACGACTCCGAAACATTCGATGACGTCATTGATGACGATGATGAGGAGTATGATGATTCGTCCATTAGGAATTTTACTGCGTCTCGGTTGGATAATAATAATAATAATAATAATAATAATAATAATAATAATAATAATAATAATAATAATAAGTTGGATCCACGTGGAGGAATATGAATATGAATAAGAAGACGGATAATTCGGTTAGAGTTGAGGCGTTTGAGGCGTCTAATCCGTCTGCAGTTACTGGAATGGTGATTAAGGATGATAAGGCTAAAAGTATATTCACTGAGAATTTGCAGACGAGTGGAGCGTATTGTGCCAGAGAAGAGAGTTTAAAAAGAGAGGTAGTTTAATTAATTAAGTGATAAAACACGTCTAATCGTGTTTAATAGGTTAGAGACGATGCGATTAACATAAGTATAAAGCGTGAAATTGAGTTCGTTTAACTGCTTTATATCTCATGTCCTTGGTTTTAAATTGCGCGAAGGATGTGCAATGTGTTATGCGTGCGTAATCATGTATGCGAGGCGTATGCTATTTGAAAAATTAGTTATTGTTACACTACAAATTTAGAGATTAAAATAAATAAATACAAGTAGTTTATGGCGGTAACTCGCTTAATAACTTCGTAAGCTCATTGTTCAAGCTTATTAAGCACATTGTACAAGCTCGTGTACAATTTTACTATATAGTGGTCGATTGCGGAAAAATGTGCGCATCAAGAGCGCATTATGCGATTTAGAGCCTATCATGTAATTGTGGTGCATCGCATTACCTCATTGTTCAAGCTTATTAAGCACATTGTACAAGCTCGTGTACAATTTTACTCTATAGTGGTCGATTGCGGAAAAATGTGCGCATCAAGAGTGCATTATGCGATTTAGAGCGCATCATGTAATTGTGGTGCATCGCATCACCTGATGCGATATCATCATTGCATTGCACATTATGCGTTCCAGATGCATGCGTTTTAAAACCAAGCTCATGTAGATATATGATATTTTTATATGTTGGAGCCTGGCGTCGTAATTTTAATTATTCTTAAAAAAATAAAAAATTAGTAGTGTATTTTTTATGAAACGAGTTTAATTGTGTTATAAAGGTCAGGAATTGCTAGCTGTACTTTGTATAAGTGGAATTATAACTTTGCTTATGATTTATATTGTGCATGTGGATTTTGCGAAACAAGTTATTGTTATATGCAGGAGGAAGAAGGGAAGCTTAAGTTTGTATGCGTATCGAATGATAATATTGATGAACATATGATTTGGTATCTAGTGTTCTCTCTTCATTTGCGTAGTTAATCGTTTTCACCTTTGATAAATGATTTTGTATTTGAGTGATAAAATTGATGAGCATATGTATTTACAGGTTAATTGGACTGAAGAATATATTTTCAAGGCAACTACCTAACATGCCTAAGGAATACATTGTTCGTCTTGTGATGGATAGGTATGGTGTTAGCATTATATATGTTTTCTTTATAGGAATTAAATTAAGTTCAGTAACTTGAGTAACATTATAGAATATTTAAGGAGGAAAATTATTTTAGACAGAAAGTCATGGAATTTGGTAACATTGACTGATTTGTAGAAAAAATCTGATTAAAGATTGCTGCTAAAACAGATAGGAGCAAGGTGTCATGTGATGTTGCCGTATATTGCATTTAGACTTAAATACAGTTGTAACAGTTATGCACCTGTTTGTATTCTATTTAACATTACTGGGAGTTTAAGGACTAGTGATTGTGTTGATAAAACAAAACTGATTCAACTAGATTTGTTTGCTTCATGGTTTTAAAAAAACGGGTGAGGCGTGCGCCTCAAGGTGATTCTTTAAGAAAACGAATCTGAGGCGGTGCCTCAGGGTGTTATTTTGTACGTGTGCCTCATAGAGCTGAGGCGGTAACAAAAACGGCGCCTCAGGGGTTTTTGATGTTTTGGACTTTTTGTGTCAATTTCAAGCATTCCATGTCCTTTTAGTGTGTGTTTTTGATGAATCTGAGCCCTGAGGATGAAATTAGTTAGTATTTCATTTTTTATAAGCTATATAATATTTATATTCATTTTTTAATTCCGCCTCAGGCTTACGCTTCGGTTCGCCTTGAGGCATACGCCTCGTGAGGCGAAGGGAAAACGCCTCGAGGCACGATTCCGTACTTTTAAACCTTGGTTTGCTTTCATATATTTGTAAGCTGAACTGATAAAAGCTGCTGGATTTTATTTTCTGATGTTTTGTGTGGTTCTTACATGATTGTTTTTCATTCTTTATGATAATATATGAATTGTGGGCGGACACTAAATGACTATGTAATATTATCTTGTGCAGAAGCCACAAATCTGTAATGGTTATCAGGCGCAATACTGTTGTTGGTGGAATTACATACCGGCCTTATCTCAGGTAGAAAGGCTTCATGTGTGACATGTTTTACTTTTGTTTTCTATTTGGAAGAATTATGTTCTGAAAAACTACAGTTGGCCATATCAACCTATTTTTTAGAATTTGGTTGATTTAGGTTATGTTATATCCCACAGGTGAAACAGAAATAATATTAGCTTATAAGTAAACAAATCAAATGGATCAAATGGGTTAAGAGTCATCCAATGTGTATTTTATTGTATATTAAAATACTTTACATTTTATTCATAAAAACGATAAATTTCTTTTGACGTGGAGTGCTTCGGGTTAACCCTTGCACTGTACCTGTAAATACTTGTTTTAAACTCGTTACGCACTGCCCATTTTTCTCCCTTAAAAAGGAACACTATGCTTTTCTGTTGATGATATATTTTCTTTCATACTAAAATAACTTTGCAAGCTATATACTTATATTGTGTTTGTATTAAAATTTTCTTATATATCGCCTCATTTAAGTTTTCGTCTCCATAATTTATGAAATTACTTCTCTTTGTGCTAGTTATGTGTGTAACATTGTAATTTATCCGTCTTGGTGGAATGTATTTCCGAGGCTTCGATAACGAAAGATGTTTATTTATTGTCTTTCTAGAGATCAAAAGACCTGCATCCATATACTATCTTTTATCACTTTTTTATAATTTTGAATTTGGGTTTTTGTTGTTTATGTGACATTTTAGCCAAAAGTTTGGAGAGATAGCTTTTTGTGCAATCACATCAGATGAGCAAGTAAAGGGTTATGGCACTAGATTGATGAATCATTTAAAACAACGTGCACGGGATGACGATGGGCTTACTCATTTTCTAACTTATGCAGACAACAATGCTGTTGGTTATTTTAGTAAACAGGTTAGTGAATATTTAGCTTCTTTTGTTGACTGTAGTATACATATATATATATATATTTTCAAAGCAGACATGGGTGTTCAAAATAAATTGCTTCTTGTAAGTTTTGTCTGTTTCAAAATTTTATAAGCTTTTTGTAAGTTTGGTGGTTCTTGCTAGTTTTGGTTTTATATTTTGTTGGCCGTTAAAAAATCAGCTTCTTGTAAAGCTTTTTTCTATTTGACATGGAAACATAGTTATCAAAGGCGTGAGGCGCACTCAAGGCTATTAGGCTCCGCCTGTGGCCTAGGCGAGAAGCGCAAAAAAAGCGCGGGCCTAAGAAAAAAAAAGCGCAAATAAAAAAATAAAAATAAATCACCAAATCATTACAAATAACAATCATCTTATAAAATAATATCAATATAAACTGACTGATTTAGTGGACCTGCTAGCTGCTAAAAGGATTAACACTCCTTTCTTTGATAACTATGTAGCAGACAAAATCAATTGATTAATCAATGAGTTGAGGTGTTATATATTGAAGAATAATTCAATATCTATATAAGTTTTTTATAAATTAAATATATTAAAAAAAAGATTTGATTGAGATTTAGATATATCCCTATAAATTGGTAAGTATTGGTCGATTATATTAGTCAGGGGATTAGGTTTTAAAAATCAGACCGTGGCTTTTTTTTATCTAGGAGGGAAAAGCGACATCTGGTGGCTTCTAGGAAATTGGTCGCCTAGGCGGTCAAGGCGATGGCTTTTGATAACTATGCATGGAAAAGAAGGTTTTTTTTTTTTAAATACTAAAACCGATTTCTGGGTTGTAATAATTCTGTATTTGCTTTTTATTCCCTTACCTTAATGTGGTTTTCTTTTCACACCCGTTTCGCCTTTTCCCCAGTTCATCTAGTTTATTGGAGGAGCTTCGAGTATAGGTTTCTGAAAAATAAAAGTCTGGGGAAAGATAATGTGGGCAAACCTTTTAAGAGATTTGCCATTGGGATGCTCTTGATCTAATTTAATGAACTAATTAGATGTTTATCCGTTTGTAGGGCTTTACTAAAGATATATTCTTGGAGAAAGAACGGTGGCATGGGTATGTATATATGAAATTTTAAAGGTTCATCGTTCACACATCTTATGCAACTGTACTAGAACTCATATGCTCTATCACTCTCCCTCCCTCTCTCTCTCTCCTTAAAAAAAAACAATCTAAACTGTGTGGTACTTCCATTTGTTTTAGA
Source organism: Ambrosia trifida (assembly GCA_028751855.1). Classification (NCBI taxonomy): domain Eukaryota; kingdom Viridiplantae; phylum Streptophyta; class Magnoliopsida; order Asterales; family Asteraceae; genus Ambrosia; species Ambrosia trifida. The sequence continues at coordinate 36,497,496 of CM054127.1, forward strand.
TACATGAGTGACATGTGCTTCTCATTTATAATGTACTTGGTATCTTGCCGCAATAGATTTTCCTGTCTGTGTTCATATTGTTTTTACTCAATATTAGTGGTAATTGTCCTGTATAGGTATATAAAAGATTATGATGGAGGGATTCTTATGGAATGTAAAATTGATCCAAAGCTTCCATACACTGATTTATCAACCATGATTCGCCGTCAGAGGCAGGTAATGATAGGATCAGAATATTATTTTGTTGAAACTAATGAAAGTACAAAAGTGGGCTGATTTTGAGAGGCATCCAACTATAAAAAATGATCTAATTTCAAGAAGTAGGTGCTTTAATGATGCTTTAACCCTAGATCGATATTCAAAACATTACCTATTATAATTAAGATACGCAGGATACCGTTGTTGTCTATTTTACTACCACAACAACAACAACCAAACCTAGCAAAGCTATTGGTAGGGTCTGGGAAGGGTGGGATGTAGGCAAACCTTACCTCTATCAATTGGGATAGAGAGGCTGCTTCTAGAGAGACCCTAAGGTCCAAAAAAACAACAGACAATGAAATAGAACATGAGATATATTATATATATAAAAAGCTACCAATAACTACAAAGTAATGAAAGAGTACATGGTAAAAATAGACAGATATTGTAAGTTTATCATAAAAGCTATGGAATGTGAATCAGGTTGCAAAAGACAGATTCTGGTTTTAAGCAGAGTTTTGTGGCTTTCTCTAAATATTTTCTAAATCTGGATGATGAACGAAATTAGGTCAAGAAACAAAAGACAACAGAAAACCTTTTTTATTTCTTCTTTTTTCTCACTTGCTAATATGTACTATTTTTTTTATGCAACTCATTATTTCATTTTGTATTTCAGGCGATCGATGAGAAAATAAGAGAGCTCTCAAATTGTCACATTGTGTACCCTGGTATTGATTTCCATAAGGTATGTTCATCTTCACCATCTGGAAGCGACATTCATTTCTGGAAAGCACTCCTATTTTCTTCATGCGCAATATACACTTGTGTGTATATGTATTTATTTAAAACTGATATCATATATGCACTTTGTTTCCAGAAAGAGGCTGGAATTCCAAAAAGGATCTGTAAACCTGAAGACATCCCTGGGTTGAGTGAGTCCTTTGACCCCTGTTGTTATAACAATTTAATAAATCTTTAGTGAAACTTCTGAACATTTTGTGTTCTTTTTAATATATATTATATGTCCAGTCGCCTTCTGTTTTCTTTAGGAAATGTTTAATAGGATGGAATTTGAAAACTTTAATAGTAATGTTGGACATTCAAAATCACCAAGTGAAGGATTTCCTTTTTTTCTTCTAAAAGATATCTTTCTATAGATACGAAAGATATGCGCTGTCTATTGTTTTTTATAGGTAGCAATTTGGACCCATTGACTTGAATGGGTTTATTTGGGTTATGTTTAATCTCTAATGGGTCAAATGGGTAAGCATATGGAGCAAGTCAAAAGTCTCCCAAAGTGTACTCTTAAATTTCAACATATTTTTTATAAATCATAAATTACTATATTATTATCAAAATATTATATTTTCTCTAACTAATATTTTGATACTTCGATTATTTATAGAAAAATTATAACTTTTGGACAAAAACTGTTCCCGACGTGTTTTAATCTGTTTCACTTTCCACCTCTCTAATATTTCTGAATTTGAAAATTGTATATCTTGTAGCTTGTTTGTATATGTGATAAAAAGCTATAATGATATTTAATTATTCTCAGTATTATGTTTTATTTTTGAGATTACCAACTGAAATTGAACTACAGGGGAGGCTGGATGGACTCCTGATCAATGGGGACATTCTCGCTTCAAATGTTTCAATGTTTCTCCAGATGGTACCTTAAATCAAAAGTTGACTGGATTCATGCGTTCCATTTTAAAGGCAAGTTTGTTAAAATAATTTCATTTCAAAGTTTATTAAATAAAATCCTAGATAAATTAATACAAGTGCTTATGACCTCCTAATCTGCTCTATTCAATAAGGGTCGGTGGGTCAAATCAACTGGATTTGTTTTAACCTGTTACTCAACCTGCTCATTTTGTGACCTACAGTCTCACCGTCCTTGCATAATACTTATATTCATTACATATGTAATAAGTTAACTCATAGTTTCCTTTAATCTGATAAAAGAGAATTTTATGTGAGCAGGCAATGTTTGAACATGTTGATGCTTGGCCTTTTAAAGAACCCGTTGATGTACGTGTTGCTCCAGATTATTATGACGTCATCAGAGATCCCATGGGTAAATATATTGACACAATAAATCAATCCCTAAATGTATCAAAATTCATAATCTATGTTTATATCAAAGGGTTAAATATTTACAATAATGTAAATATTTAACACTAATGAATGTTAAGGGTTGCCATTCCTGTCAGGATATGAAAATAATAACGGTTTGGGTTGGCTAATATAAACCTTATATTAAACGGTTCAACCCGACACAACTCACTTGATAAATGTGTTGACCTGACTTGACCCGTTTAAGTTTTAAGGGTTTTTAAAAGAGTTTCTATTGACATTTTAGAAAGAATTATTTATAAAGTATTATCATTTTAAGTTTAATACCTAAAATTTTCCCTCTTAATATTCATATCCTGAATCAAAATTATTTTTTTCCCCTCTTCACTAACTTTAATTTCCATTAACTTTATTTTTTACTCCCAACTATCATGTTAACTAAAAGGTAAACTATGTGAAATTTTACTTTTTTAAAATAAATAGAATTAGGATTTAGGATGATATGATTCATCATATCTCTTTGTTGGTACATAAAACATATAACTGTGTTATATACATACGATATAAAGTAGTTAAAACTTGTTTGTTCGCGTCGTCAGTGACCTGTTAAACCTGTTAAGACACGATTTACCAGCCCTACTTTTAATGAACCGACCCCAAACACAACATTATTTAACTGTATCCTGGGTAAGGGTTGGTGTGTTGACACGAATACATATATGGATCATGATTGGGTCACCTATTTAACCCGCCAACCCAACACGGTTGACACCTAATGAATGATTAATTGATTGTAGATCTTAAGACCATGTCAAGACGGGTTGAATCTGAACAGTATTATGTAACACTTGAGATGTTCATTGCTGATGCAAGGAGGATGTTTGCCAATGCTAGAACATATAATTCTCCAGAAACTATTTATTATAAATGTTCCACCAGGTAATTTGTTTTATTTGTTATATGTTTGTGTGACTAGTAATCTAGTACCTCATATATGTTTAAACTTCTTTTCCTGCAAATAATATATTTGTGACAATTTGACCCGTTTGCTTATTATAAACGGATCGTTTGGGTTCTTATATCTCAAACGGGTCATATTGAAAAAAAGATTTATTTTCTTGCATACAAATTTACCTCTTAAACTGTTGTATTCAAAGCGTTCGATCATTATTGTTCAAAAAAATCTGAATTGTTAAAAGTTTTACGTGTTAACCCGGCCCAACTTCTAATATTACTAAGATCTGAATTGTTATGCAGGCTAGAAACCTTCTTCTCGAGTAGAGTTCAGGCCGGTGTTCAATCGTTTATGAAAATTCAGCAATAAAAAACAAGAATCGAAAGATTGTTTTTTTTTTGTTTATTTTGCGGTTTAATGTATATAGACCATGACCAATTGACCATAGATGCTTAAAAATCCTAGTCCTGGTGACCGGTGAAGTCAGACTGGTTATTTATTTATTTTTTCTCACCATATCAAATTTTCTAGTTTGAAACTACAAAAATGTACAAAAAGTATATTAGTATTTTGTATGATGTTGATTTAACTAGATAGTATCTGCGCGTTGCGTCGGGGCATACACTGTTTATGGTTAGTATGATGTGTGACTACTAAGATGAGGATAATGAAACTTTGAAAACTCCATTAACAATTGATAATGCATTTTTGAAAAGCAGTTGAAGACTTCTCTTTTCATAATAAGAAGTGTGACTCTAAGCCACTTAATCCATGACAATAACAATCTATTATCAATTGCTACAATGTTTAATAATATGTATTACAAAAACAAAAATTTGGCTATCTGTGTGTAGCATGCCCATAAATATGCGTGGGTAATTGTTTTTAATATTTCAAGTGTTTAGAAGAAATTAGTGGTGCTATTTGAGAAAAAAAAGGGTTAATTTTGGATTTCGCAGGTTGCAAACTAGTGTTCATTGGTTTAAAAATTGCATTTATAGTCCACTAGTTTGCTAACTTGTTCAGTTTCAATCCACATCGTTAGTGTAGTTCTGTTAAGTCATGATAAAAGACTATAACACTCTTGGGTATCTATAAAAAACAACTGTTAAAAGACTATAATGTCCATATTTCACCTTTGATCACCATTATCATCATCATGCTACCGTCACCTTCGTTTTTAACCCATTAGAGACCATGCGCAAACAACCACCACCATTAGACCTGTTTACAACCCTACCCTCGTACACCACCAAATCTCATATCTTAAAAGTCGCGATCATTGTCATCGTTTCTCTGTCACAAATTGCTTTGATTGTGTTGATCTGGGTCAAATCAGTAAAGAAGATGTCGGCATGAGATGGAGATGGTAGCGTTGATCGGAGTAGAGATATGGCCCCATAGTGCGTCGTCACCCAAATCAGAACCCAAAACCATCTGATTTTGAGTGCATGTTTTTTTTTTTCATGATTCAGTTTAATTAGGTGGTGGTGGCTAGATATGATTTAAGGAATTTCAGTGGCGGTAGTTGTAGACAAGTCGACGACAATTGTAGGTAAGGGATTTAGCTGTTTAAAAGAATCGCAGAGGCTAGGGGTTGTTGAGTTGTTGAATTTATTAGTAACAGGGGCATTGTTATCTTTTCATAATGGTTTTAACATAATAAAAAATGGTGTTAAATTGCCTGGTTAAAACTGAAACACAAATGAAAACTATTGGATAATAAATGCGAAAAATAAACTATTGGACTAATAGGGCTATTTTGGACAAACCACAGAGATGAAAATTGAGGTTTACTGTAAATAAAAATATTTAAGCAAAAGCTTATGGAAAATGCTTTAATAAAAGGTAAATGATACCAATGAAATTGAAAATATGGCTTGGTTAGGGCGAAAGATATGTTGGGCCAGGGGTGGCCCTACCCCCTTTTTTGGCACATTGGTATAAGTTTTGTGATTTTCGTAGGTAAATTAAGTTTGGGTTGAGTCTAGCCCCCGCCGATTTGTCACTACCGATCGAAAAAAATTGAGTCCGGCCCCTCCCAATTCAAAAACCAAGCTTCGCCCTTGGGCTTGGTTCCTCCATCTATTTTAGAAGCTGATATAGAAGTCCCAATTCAAAAACCAAGCTTCGCCCTTGGGCTTGAGTCCGACATCAACTATAATTCTCTGTCGCGCGTTGCGACAGAGTGCAACGGGTTGAAACGTGCAGTAAGATACGATATGTAAAACACAATGTTATGACACAATGCGCTACACACAATTTGTAAAACACAATGCATAAAAGACAATTACAAAAAGGCCCGCGCATTGCAGCGACGCACGGCGGGTCGAAACATGTAGTAAGACACGAAATGTAAAACACAATGTGTAAGACAAAACGCGCTACACATAAATCGAAAAACACAATGCGCTACACATAATTCGAAAAAGACAATGCATAAAAGACAATTAAAAATGTGTAAAACACAATGATAGACACAAAGTATAAAACACAATGCCTAAGACATAATATACTACCCAAATTTCGTAAGACATAATACGATATCCAAATTTCGTAAGATACGAAATGTAAAACACAATGTCTAAGAATTAAGAAACAATGCGCTACACATAATTCGAAAAACACAATGTATAAAAGACAATTAAAAATGTGTAAAACATAATGATAGACACAAAGTAGGAGCAACATAGGGGTTATGCGGTTACATCGCAATCGTGTAATGGAAATTAAGTTTAATACGTTGATAAAAAAATAAAGGAAAATCATTAGAAAAACTAAAGCTCTATATAAGGAAAAAACGATTGTCCTACTGGCACCAAAGTTGTCATTTCAGAAACCATAATTGAACATGTGGAAAAATCAGCCAAACAAAGAAAAGTCCAAGGGTGCAAATGTGAAAGCAAGAAATGAGAGATGGAAAATGAAAAACCACCGACATTCAAATTAAGGATATATAGAATTTTCCTACAATAGGATTTTATGTATACATGTTAATTAATCATCTAATTTAATTTAACTAAAAGGTCTAATGGTATGGTGTTCCCCTTAGGCCATGGGGTATACTCTAACATATGTGGTGTAAAGATGACATGTCATGTTAACTTGCATTGTACACCACTCCCTTCTTGTGTTAAAGGGTGTTAAAGAGGTTATGTGTTAACATGTTAACATGATGTTAAAAGTCTACATTAATTTTTTTTCCTTTTATAAATCAAAAACCACTAAAAATATATGATTAGGTGAAGTTAATGAGATTAAGCCATTTCCTTAGGGTGAAGTGGAGTCAAATGAGAAAAAAATGGATGATGTGACATCTAGGTGGAGTTAAGAATGGTTAAAGTATACCCTAAGGCCTTAAAATGTAAAATTGTGAGCAGAAATTTTTGTAAGGTCAAAATGAGGTGGAATCAAAGTGTTATAAACTATGACGTTAAAAAAAATCTAATTTAATTTATTCTAATTAATTATCAAAATATTATTTGTTGGTGTTCATAACATTTTTGAATTTTCAGAATTTATTAATACATACAAGTAATCAAGTAGTGAAACTTATAAAATCTATGTTTTTTTGAACGGCCAACTAAAGAATCGTCGGGTACTCTCGTACGCGGCCCTCATTGTCAAAGGGAAGCCCACAGACTCGGAGCCGAACTCACGAGCCTCGCGGCGGCCCAACCCGTACGCACGAGAGCCCCTAGCCCACCCGTGTGCCAGTTCCAGAGAAAACCCGGCCCGCATACCCGCCAATTTCAATTCACCACAACACGTGCATTGCAAATAGTGGCGTATGCAAGAACAATTTACAGGGTGCTCTACTCGTTGACTTCATTTATTTTAACGCACTATTATAGATTTTTGCTTACAACGTTTAGTGTAGTTAACATAAATTAATCTATTCTAATCATTTAAAATATACAGTGAAGCCCATTGGTTTATGTAGCATAAGATTTTCTGCTTAGTACAGGGTTTACTTATATTATTATAGTGAAACCCATGAGTTTAAGTGACACATTTTGTGGTCTAAAATAGTGATGCCAAAATGACAACGTATAATGTTGGAAAACTTACATGATAATCGTCGCAATGCCTTTCATACATGAACCTCACATGTTTCCAAGTCCTTGTACTTTCTGCAATGAACTGTAACAGAAAACGAAATCAAAGAAAAAGGAACCGGGCTTGTGTTTGACACAATTCCCTTAAACAGATTCGTCGTCTGTTCCCAGGGTACACCAGTTCGAAACAGTGACGATGGTGCACTGCCGGACTATCCCACTTGCCTGAAAAATAATCGATACTTGGTTGCTACTCTAGAGTTATGAGAGTTGCAAGAGTTTCTTAGTGAATATTGCTCATGTATATTCTTATGTGTATTTTCCCATATATCATATATATGACACAAAAGTCTATAATATATACAAGAGGCAAAGGGGAATGAAGAGTCTAACACTTAATGTTAGTCTTAAAACTATAATCAAGTATCATAAGTGTTTCTTCAATTCACCACATGAAGAGTTATGCACTTAATTTTAGTTTTAAAACTATAATAAAGTGTCACAAATAAATTAACTCTATTAAAGAGTTTTTCCTCAATAATTATAATTTCACTAAATTATAATTCATTTACATAAAACTCCATTCACCTTCTAAACTTTCCAACATATAATGCCTTGAATATACTTATATTATTATAGTGAAACCCATGAGTTTAAGTGACACATTTTGTGGTCTAAAATAGTGATGCCAAAATGACAACGTATAATGCCTTGAATAATGATCGAGACATATGTCATATTTAATGGATGTAAACACTAAACAGTAACGTGAATCTACTCATATTAATATGGAAAGATATATATGGCCAATAACAAAAACAAATATATGATCAATAATTAACGTTTTTTTTTTTTCAAGGATAATATTAAACATTATTAACACATAACCGTAAAAAATTACATCAAGATAGCGGGCAAGCGGGCAACAAGCTGCGCCGCCAACCACATTTAGTGCATGTCCTTTAAAACAAAATTATAGTGCATGTCCTTTAAAACAAAACACATTTAGATTAAAGATGTTGTGGCATCACGATTAGATTAAAGATTGCATCATGGGAGAATTAGGGTTTCAGTTTGGGGAAGAAATGGGTGAAATGATAATCATATCCATCATGTGCTGAGCATGTGGGTAAGTTAACACCAATTTCTAATAGAGTTAGTGATAAAGGACTTTGAGTGAGACAAAAAATAAACGTAAAGGATGTGCACTATTAGTTTCAAACATTAAGGACGTAAACTGTAGTTTTATATAAACGCAAAGGACGTACACTGTAATTTTGACATAATTAAAACTAAACATTTCAGATTGCCAATATATCATTAGATAAGCATTGTCCATTAATGTCTCATCCAAATATCCAATAGATCCAATCCCACCCTTCATAATCAAAGTTTGAAATTCAACATATTTTATGTTTCCTTGCAACTATGCCATCCTTTGAATTTTTAAACATTATTAAAGTTTTGATTCCTTTTTTAGTTTACTTTTTTAAAAGGCTCAAGTGGGAACATATAGATGATAATATTCTATAGGTGTGACCGACTATTCGTCCACCATTCAGGATACAAAAAGTAAATACAACAAAAAAAAAGTTAAGAAACTATTTAATTTACTTTTTAATATATACTAAAGTTATTGATACATGTATATTTTTTAAGTATCGTAACATATAATAATCAATAAATTAAATGACACTTAATCATTCATTATAAAGCCACCACTAAAGCCTGAATATAAAGACAAATCATTAAGAACATTTCACAGATACAAACAATATCCTGTTAACTAGTAGAACGAGGTAACATACCACATAGGGGTATTTGGGATTGATTATTCAAAATAGATTATGCGTTGAAAAAGCAGGGGTGGAGCTGCTTATAGATTATTGCGTTTTGCTAGCCCAAAAAACTGATTATCTACGTTTTCAAAACGCAATCCAAACACTAAAAACTGATTATCTGCGTTTCCAAAATGCAATAATCTAAAAATCAGATTCAAAACGCAATCCCAAACACCCTCTTAGTGTAGGTGGGCTTCGCTCGTCTCTAGTTAAAAATATTATTGGATAGTGGTTCACTTAAATGAAAAAAATGGTTATTCGTAACCCTTCAACATATCAAATTTCCAAACTCTTTTTCGAACAACTTAGTGGAATAACCCCTGCCTAGCACCTAAGATACATCAGTTAAACCGTTTATCCTTTAAGACACCTTAAAGACTTGAACTCGAGACCTCCCCCAGACAGAAACCCCACTAAAGTGGATAAACTTCACACCTTACTATTGGACCACTGGACTAATAGATCATTGGTGTCAAATTTCCTAATAAGAGGAGTTCTAAAGTTGTCGCTTTCTTCAATAGTGGTTCTCAAAATTTTGTTATTAAAGTGGTTAAACGTTCAAAATAAATGTAAAAAGCTTGATATATGACCCACAATTAAAGTTAAAAGGTGTTGGTAAAGTTTTAGTTGATACTTTCTTCGTCATGAATAAATTCATCTTGGCACCGGGACTTTAAAAAACTCAATAATTCGACCACAACACAAAAAATAAAAGCCATAATTTAAAACCCTAGATCAGACTAGGCTTATACTTTTTTTTAACGACCAACAAATCAATCCCAGGCACTCTCGAAGTACCCACTGGACAAAGGAGTATTTCGAGAGTAACCCGGGTCCACCGGTAATTTCACACCAGTTCCTGGGAAAAACCCGCCGCCCGAAGGCCCACTGCGGTAAAACCCTGCCCACCAGCAGCATTTTGGTGTCAGTAGAACTCGAACTCCTCACCTCCCATAAGGAAAGCAAGGAATGTGCCACTCCATCATAAGGGGATCAGACTAGGCTTATATTATACTACCTCCATCATGTGCTTATGATCTTAGAACCCAATCATGTATAAGTCAAATTAATCTATAGACCAATCCCATTAAATCAATTGTTACCGATGAGGCTTTGCAACAAATTTCTAACTTACATGTTCCATACATTTCTGGAAACAGGGGAATAACACTTTACGTACACCAATCCAAAATCTAATTCGAAACCATCAAACAAAGATTTAAATGTTGGGAAATAGCTTAAAAACCCATGTCCAAAAAATAAAATTCGATCACCAACTAAAAATCCAGTGCACAAGTTATCATCAATCAAAGATATTTTAACGAACAAAAAAAAAAAAACAGTAAATCATGACTCACGATAAGATTTGAGATTAAAAAAAAATCTAATCACGTCATGAATCAAGATACTAAATATCTGGTTAATCCTTAAAGGATGGACCGGTCAGTAATATGGATCTACTAAATAAAACGCGCTAAACACCAAAAATATTATAGCTCCTTAATTTAAATAACTATATGTTTTGTCGAAACATCATAAAACTATATAAAGAAAAATTACATGATATCATATGTACATATATATATATCTTTTATTTTTTTTTCCCTTTTTTTTTGTTTTATTTCTTGAAAAAAAAAAAAAAAAACTAAACTCTATAGAAAACACTCAACTCTCTATTACTTCACAACTTTTCATGATCCTAAGTCTTCTACAAGATGTAAGAAACATATCCCATGGTACATCTCCAAGAAGCATCCAATCTCCATCTTTATCTTCATAAGTAGGTGCAAATTCAGACTTGTACCCTTCCTTCTCAGAGTACAACCCTATATTGCACTTAAACATGTCTTGCAAACCCTTCAATAGTTCACCATAGCTTTTGTACACTTTTAGGTCAACTTTCCTCAAGTATGGAGCTCCATCCATGCTTACTTTCACATACATACCCGAACCCGTCTCCGGTTCACTCTTCTTTCCCTGAATTATATTTTTTCTGTATGATCGCACCGGTGGCCACCCCACAACTTGTGCCCTGAAAACCATGTAACAATTTACATAAGTACAAAGTAATACAAAAATCTATATAATATTATAATCTATTATGATAAATATACTAGTATTTTATTTTTTTGGTACACTAGCATATATAAGCCAAAGATCTATACATCGAAATAGAAAGTAAACATACAACACGAAAACAACTATCAGGGTCGGCTCAATCTTTGTGAAGAAGGCCTAAAGCAAATACAAAAACAGAGGTTTTTTTTTCCTAAACTAAAAAAAAAGAAGCATAAAACGTGAAGATAAAAAGTAATTGCAGGAGTAAAACTATTTGTACGATAAATACAATAAAAAAAAAGACTTGCAGACCATAAATGTATTAAGCTAAAGGTTTGTCATCTTAAATATTAAATAAATCTATTAAAGTTTAGGGGCCTAAAACGATATTCAAAATACTCACCCTTAAGCCGGCCTGCAAACTATGCATGACCAGTCAGACTCGAGTAACATACTAGTAAAAAATTTACCATTATTATTTCTTACATATCTATTAAATATTTAAATCATGAATATGAACTTACTTGGAGGGTGGTGGAGATCTTGACGAATCGGTTTCATCGGAGACACTCGAACCCATCTCCGATGAGCTCCTTTTGTTGTTGTTGTTGGTGTTCACCGGAGAAGCCGTTGACTTTTTATCCCACTCATCGGTTGACCCAGGCAACCCTAACCTTAATTCAGTTGCTTCAAAATTAATCAAATCCATAGCCAACTTTTTTTTTTTTTTTTTTTTTTAATTTTCCGGTGATGTTTTTGTTATATATTTTTGAGAGAAAATGTGTGAGGTATGTGAAGGAAAAGAATGAGTTTATATTTATATTTATATATAAAAGAAAAAGAATAGGGTAGGGACATGAGTTATTCTGATAGTGACAGCAGCCCCGACATGAATGGATCATAGTCAAAAGCTTTTAATAATAAAAAAAGGTACTCCCTCCGTCCCATTTTAAATGTCCCACTTCCAAAAACACACATTTTAAGAAATTTTTTGTTTGTATGTGGTAAAATGACAATAATATCCTCAAAAGTGGTGATTGTGTTTTGTCTTTTATGGGCAAAACTGAAAATTACATTTCCATTTTTGGAAAGGGACATTTAATTTGGGACAAACAAAAAAAGAAAGGAGGACATTTAAAATGGGACGGAGGGAGTAATAAAGACATGTGGTGGGGTCAGCTGTGGGTGGAACAGGGAACATACAGAAGACAGGCTGTGTGGTTTAAAGAATCAACGGTTGAGATGGGCTGATGGATTTGCTTTCCAGGCATTAAATCCTCAGCGTTGGATCATGGGCCAATTGGGTGGGGAGAATAGCATGTGATGTAGGGTTGTCTTGTGTCTAGAAAGATGGTGACATTGCCCATGTGTGGACTGTGATTGGTGGTACCCACTCACTCGTTAATATTCTTGAACGGTTAACGAATCAATTTCGAGTACTCTTGGGCACCTTTTTGGCGAATCAGGTACTCGAGAGTACTCGGGCCACCAATTGCCAGGAAAACCTGACCACTCACCCGCCCGAAGGCACGACAGTGAAGTAATCGGTAAAACCGGTCGAGATCAGGACTCGAACACAAGCCAATAGCCGGGTCATCCCTCATTTCCCCTCCACCAATGTTCTCAAAATGTAGCTAGTGGGAATTGAACCCAAGCCTCCTATAGGAAACTTTAGACCTTCAACCAACTGGGCTACAAGTGTTGAACTCATTAATATTCTTCTATTTATTTAGTATAAATATTTTATTGAATATTATTTTTAATGTTTTTAATTTTATATTGTTTGTTGTTTGGTATAGATTGTTTTGAATTGTCAAGCATATTGCACTTATGACTTATCTATATTGTATAATGATTTTGTGCTTTATTTTTCTATAAAAGTATAGATTAGATTATAACTAGTGTTCACACGATAAAGTATAGATTACATATATCCCCTACTATCATTGATTAACAGGGGTGTAAAATGTGAAAAGATAAAATTAAACCGATTGAAACATCATTAGACCATATGTAATGGCTGGTTAAATGGACGTGAATTGATGAATTTAACCCCATTCACTTTGGAACACCACCCCTCTTGGGTTAAAGGGGCATGAATGCTTGCCAGACGAAATATTTCGCGTGAGAGGGGCAAAGGTTATCCAATGGGGGTCTGACACTTCATTTTTATTTTCTTTTTTTAATTCAAATTTAATATCATTATATATTCACCCATCATTACACCCCTTGCTCATTTCAAGCCCCTTTCACCCACAAGTGGCCCCGCATTGCCAAGTGTAAAAAAAATGTCTCTTTCACCCACCAAATCTCACCAACCATTACACATGGTCTTATATAGTAACACCACCCGTTCTTTTTTGTAATCAGCTTTTTCACTTGTGTTACGAACTCAAATGATATGTTCTTATGTAAGTTGAAATAACTTAGTGGCATCTTTATAACAAGCTTGTGGTTATTTAGCATATAGTAAACACCTCACATAGTGCAAATCAATAACTTCTTGGTAAAATTTCAGACTTTTAAGCATCCAACGATTTAAATGAATGTATGCTTTTTAACAAGAGGACTTAGGGGTTCTTTATTAACACTTGTATAATAACTTCTAGTTATGTGGTTGTGAATGTACTCTTCAAAGAATCATAATAGAATTTAAGGGTTTATAAATAAGCTAGTGATATCGTAAGATAACTTGTTGTACTTTAAACAATAACATCGAGTTATGTTGTGATTCCACTCAAAATCAAGATATCATAAATGGGATTTTTGCTCTTGTGATTAAACTTGTATTCATATGAATAGAAAACAAGATCATAAGCAATAAGAAGGTAAAGAATCAACAATAATATACTTGTTTATTTGTTTTTGACATAATTATCAACTTATGTTTGAAACAAAACATTAATAGAGATTAAAATGTGGGTATTGGTTTCCTATGAAATAGTCCGTTGGCATAAGCCCTTACAAGAGTTAATAAATTGAGTAATATACATACATGGTCCTTTGGCTAATTAAGAAAATTTTAATTTTAGCCTTTTGGCAAGAATAATTTATATGTTTGACCCTCATGATAAATTAGTTGCAAAGTCTAACCAAATCAAGTTAAGCAAGCCAACTCGATTTTTGATCAAGCCGAGCTCGAGTTTAAGATTCTAGCTTGATTTTAAATTAGAGTCAACCCAAGCCAACTCGGTAGGAAGTGCAAGTTAAGCTCGAGCTATAAGGGCTTGACTCAACCTTTAAGTGTTGTGTTCCCGCCGCATCGCGCGGGCACCCCACTAGTTTAACACAAAAATAAAATGAGAAAGTGTTTTTTGTGTGTCGCGCCTGTCCTTGCCATTTTTGTTTGTTGCGACATTAACCATCTCCCCCTTCGCCAAGCATATTGCAAACATGAACAGAAACACACAAGATCGACGCCTAAATCCATACAAACAAAGACAAAAACATGCACGAACATAGATAGGATAGGCGTGGTGCTCGCTAGTGATGGAAGTGTCGCGGTTGTTGTTCATTTTTAAAAGGGTGGCCCAAACACTTAAACGAGTATTTAGGACAAAACATGCATTTAAGTTGGGGTAGAAAATGTGAGACGGATATATGATGGTCAAACTAATGTGGGTCAGTATGGAGTATGGACCATTGTTCTGTATGAGTAGTCCATGGATCACCCAACTTAAAAGCCTGGACCAAAACATGTTTGGATAGCAAGAGAACACGTACGTCCTGCTTAATTTAGGGAGCTTTGAAGGCTAAATTGTCTATTGACTATTGGGACAACCCCACGGTCCAATAATGTTGATGTACCTTGTGGATAACTAGTTGTACCTATTGGTCCCAACCTCATATATAGTATTATTAAATCGATTGAGAAGTTGTCTCATAGCTTGGACTATGTGTTGTGGCTCGCAAGCAAGTGCAGTGGCGAAGCTTGACCAGAAGGTTTGGGGGGTCGGAAGTCACTAGTTTCGGGGGGTCGAAACCCTATATTTTCAAAAATTTCTATACGAATACTATATAATCGGAACTTCTGCACGAAAATCCGGGGGGGTCGGCCGCCCCTCCCCGCCCCAACTATGCTGCGCCACTGAGCAAGTGGTCGCGAGCCACAAACCAATCCACGTGGATCGTGTGAACCACAACACACTTGGGTGAACGTTAGCGTGAGTGAGCCCACACTAGCCTGCTTGCGTGTGATGGCGAGGAGAATTCGATCATTGGCAGCAACTAGCCGTTGGCTAACGGCTAGTTTTGGCTATTTATATAAAAAAAAACATTTTTAATTCATTTTTACACAAACAATTCACAAAAAAAATCTTCAAACGTTCAAAATACACACTGAGAAATGGATCCATCACAATGGGAAGGATGTTACCAACCGGCCTTGGAGTTCTTAGATGAAGATGGGTATTGAACGAATAACGAAATCGAAGAAAATCTTAGCCAAATGCCACCCCGTTTCCGGATTTTGTTATAGCACATTTAAAATATAATTTTAAAAAAAATCTGGATAAAGCTGCTGCTCACCTCTAGCCACAACAGGATCAAGTGAATAAGTTGCAGTTTTTTTACCATGTCATGTCAGCGCTTACATGACACAATATTAGAGAGGATTCACATACAACGTGAATTATGAATCTATATGGTGGTCGGTGGAAAATACTAAGAGAACTTAGGGTTGAACCATTAAAAAAACAAGAGAACCTAGGGAGGAGACTTGGGTTTTTTTTTTCGAAAACCAAATATCGAACTAATTCAATTTCGAATAACGAATTCAAATTATGTTTTCGAACTAGCTTACATATATCATTATCATACTTAGTTAATCTCACCAATAGCAAGCTACGGTAGAGTCTGAAAAGGGTAAGATGTAGACAGCCTTACCTCTGCCCCGTGGGAATAGAGAGACTGCTTCCAGTGAGACCTCCGGCTCAATAATGGTTTTGCATCAAGCCTTAGACATAAGGCACATAACACTTAGCAGTCGGATTATCCCGATTGGTGCATGTACCCCTTGTCTTTTGACTATCAACGTCACCACATGATGAATGTTTAATCGTCCGCCATTTTTAACGTTATTTTCACAAAATTAGTAAAATAACATTAAAATTAGTGCAATTTTACTTTTGCCCCTCAAGGGCCCACACATATCTATATCTATATCTATATCTATACTATATTATAAAGCATTTGACAAGGACTTCTTAAAATTTAAGAGGTATAAGTTCAATTGCTTATGGTACAACACCCAATGCATATAATAACTACTTTTTAAGGGCAATTTTGTCTTTAGAGCATCATATTTAATCACAATATAGTCAAGAGTTAAGTGATGTTTATGAGAGCTCATGAGAATTAATTTTACAATTACTTTAAACACATTAAATAGAAAAATATAAAAAATAATTCATAATGTTACATGTTTTGTTATAATATTTTTTATAGAATTAGATACTTTATTAAAGGTAACATTTTATAAACTTAATAATACTATAAGAAATCGAGAAATCAATAATGAAAGCTGTGTTTTTAATCAAGCGGTAACGCTTTGCATTTTGAAAGTATCATGTTATATTCATACACGTAAACACGCCTAATATGATCTTAACTCTAAGTCACCAGATTCTATGACCAGATAAAAAAGTTTATGTTTATAATGAATTTTAAACAAAGGTCTCATGTAATTACGCCAACTAATCATGATTAAATTAGATGAAAGTGAACTTTCTTCTACAAAAAGTATTTGACATAATGTAACATGCGTAAATTTGATATCGAATTGTTATGATGATTTTAATACGTTATAATTTAGTTGAATGATTATTAATAGAAAAAAAACTCTGGATGTTTGATAGATAAGTATTATTTGATAATTTGTATTCCTAATACCCTAAAGGGAAAGGATTGAAAATGAAAACTTATGTTATGGAGAAAAGCGAAGTTTCTTTATAGGTTCTATTTTTACATACATTTGAATGTAAGTTTCGTTCAAAAGAGAATTGCGTGTGACAATATACAAGTTATCTAACCATAGGCGAATAAGTCATGAAAGTTTGTTTTTAGTTTTTTATTTTCTTTTTTATGTGGTTATATTACGGTTTTGACTTACTTAACTTTTCTATGATAATTTTTAACTTTTTTTTAATATGGTGAGTGTACTCGCCGCCACGCGTATGCGTGATTCAATGTTTTTGCCTATTTTTTGTTTTTTTAACAGTCCCGCCGCAACGCGCGGGTTTCCCACTAGTATACATTATATGCACAATATGATGAAGTAAAAAAGATTTAAGAAGCACGAGAAACAACATAAGAAGCCATGTGTGTCATTACAGTCTCAAGGATAACTAGGTAAAAATGTTCAATTTGTTTTTGAAAAATTAAAAACCTGGTTAGATCAGGACTCTTTGTTGTAAACATCAAGACTGTCACACCCTCAAAATCCACTTGCGGAGTTTTACCGCGAGGCGCATGACAAACCAGGATCCAAACCAACGATCACAATAAACAAGTCTAAATGTAATTAATGCAATACCAAAACATAGTTTTAAAATCCCGTTTACAGCGGAAGCTTATTCAAAATAAAGTTCAACATAATTAACCAAAGTTCAATGTTTATGAAATCATGCAACTCTATCTAGACGCCGTGCAGACGCGTGCGCCCTAGTTCCATGTGCTACCTTAGCGACCTGAGAAAACATGTAAAAGTTTACGTCAGCACAAAAATGCTGGTGAGTTTACAGGTTTGCAGTTCAAATACCAAGTTCACCTGTCCATACTATAACAAATAGAAAACCAGTATACGCTAGCTAGGCGTACGTTTTGTTACTACCACGATTGGAAAACCATTACTAACTCGAATACCAGTTTTGTGCCCGAATAGTTCCAAATGTTCCTGTTGTTCCTGTTTGAGACAATATGCACTCGCCCGGCCCTCCAAGCCGACGAGCGGGGTTGGTCACTCCCAATAGCGCTATTCACATTTCCCCGTTGTGCAAACCCGCACATTCATGGTTCCCCCCGGGACTTCCAAAGATCGTGTAGTATACGTTAGAACCCATAGTATGACAGAATTTACCAAACAATCGTTTTAACACATGTTTTCTCCCCCGAAAGTATAAAACCAGTTTAAAAGAGGGGCCGTAAACTCACCTTAAGTTCCTTTACTCCTTAACCCGAGTAAACTCAGCTGCTATGCTAGCCCCGTAAAGCGGCGACCTAACATACGACAGTTACAAGTACTTAGACTAATAACCCGCAGGTTAATTAGTCCCTAGATGTCCAGACCATAACCAAGTTCGTTTGAAACACCGTGACTGTTTAACCGACCCAAAGTACAAGACTCGACATCCCATTGGTGACCCGAGACTCCCCGTGTTATGTTTACGCTCCAAAACATACAATAACGCAAGTACACTTAACATACGTTAACGCACAACAAGTTACAGCACATAGTTCACGTATCACCGAAATACATCCAAATATATGTTACCAAGTTATTAGACATGTTACGGGATTCCTAGCATGTTTCTACATGTCAAATCGGTCCTCGGAATGCTAATTTACACTTACTGCAGCAGTACACGTGATTAGGAAAAGTCAACTAGCATTTAGGTTGGTCAACTAGCAATTAGGAATCCTAATCGCATGAATTACTAGCATTTAGGGCTATACCACATGTAACTACTAGCATTTAGGGCTATACCACATGTAAAACTAGCATTTAGGGCTATACCACATGTAAAAACTAGCAATTAGGGCTAATCACATGAAGTTATAGGCGATTGGGGCTAATCACGTGGTATCATTGGCGATTAGCACCCCAATCGCATGAGTTATAGGCGATTAGCATTGCTACTCGCCTGTAACCATGCTGTTCCGGTTTTTCGCGCGTTTAACACTCCAAATCAGATCCAGAACGTGTGTAACTACCCAATATCATCCCAAACACTATCCTAAACATGTTTAACCCAAAACCCTTCGTTCAACCTCGTATAATCAGTCCTACATGCAACCAAAGCAATCCAAACATATACACATAGCATGCAACATTCAATTAACGCATGTAATCATAACCCTATTGTCCAATTACTGAGATTTCTATCATCATACTAACAATATTAATTCTGACCTAGCATGATAACACATCAAAACATCATCAAGATTCATAAAAATCCTATCTTTCTAATCATACATACCCATAACGCATGTTTATTAGTTATAATCCGATTAACAACCCTTATTGACGATTTTCAGAAAGCTTTTTCGTTTATGAACAGGTCTGGACCATTAGGGATTTATTAAAAACGTTTACAAAGTGTTATGGATGAGAATCAAACCTTGGAATTGTAAAAGGATGATGGTTAGACCTTGAAACCTTGTGTTTTTGATCAAAATCGCCTTCCAGAGGTTGTTTAAGTGTTTGGGGCGGTTATGGGACGACTAGGGTTTGTCTAATTGAGTTTAGGAGGTTAAGTATGGTATTTATAGGCGTTTCTAGTCGTCCAGCCCGTTCCATGCGATTGTGCAGGTTTATACGCGATTAGGAATCCTAATCGCGTGAACAGTAACGCGATTGGGCCTAATCGCATGAACAGTCATGCGATTAGCCCCAGTCGCACCATATGAATCCCGGTCACACCATATGAACCCCAGTCACACCACATGATTCCCAGTCACACCACATGATTCCCAGTCACACCACATGATTCCCAGTCACACCACATGAACCCCGTTTTAACATATGTTAACACATATTAATGTACCGACAAGTCATATAATGATTGTAAACACATAACACAAGTAAATACACATATTCACACTCGTTCACCAATTCCCGGGACTCGAGACTCGTATGTTCCGTATGCCCTGACGATCCTACCGATCGTCACCGTTTGTACACTTGGTTAAGGACTGACATCTAACGAACCTCTAGACCAACATCCAATGATCTTCTAGACTAACCAATAGTTCCCGAACCATAACCCGACTTAACTAACCCAGTTAAGTACAATATACGCGTGACTCGCTAAGGTAGACTTTCATCTAGACAACGTTGTTAACCCGAATTTGCCAGGTGTCACATCATCCCCACGTTAAAAGAATTTTCGTCCCGAAAATTTGTACAGTACAGAAAGAACAAAAGAAATAACGAAGGAAACAAGCAAAAGGTAGAAACCAAAAGAGAGAGATTTACCCGAGTTGTCACATCATCCCCACGTTAAAAGGAATCTCGACCCGAGATTCATTCAGCTGCCGAAGAGACGTGTCTCGACTCGAACGCTTCCTTAGGAAAGAGATGAGGATACTTAGACTTCATCTGATCCTCCCGTTCCCATGTATATTCCGGTCCCCGATTCGAGTTCCACCGAACCTTAACGATACGAATCTTGCTGTGACGTAGGCTACGAATCTTGTAATCAAGGATCTCCACAGGTTCTTCCACAATCCGAAGACGATCATCAACCTTGATCTCTTCTAGTGGAACGATGAGAGACTCGTCAGCCAGACACTTCTTCAAGTTTGACACGTGAAAGACGTTATGTACGTTACCGAGCTCCGTCGGTAGATCAAGTCGATATGCCACCGGCCCAATCCGTTCCAGGATCGTAAATGGGCCGACATATCGTGGATTGAGTTTGCCACGCTTCCCAAAGCGTATGACGCCCTTCCACGGTGAGACTTTTAGAAGTACCTTGTCATTGACTTGGAACTCCAGTGGTTTGCGACGCTGATCAGCATAACTCTTTTGCCGGTCCCGTGCCGCCGCCAACCGATTTCGAATCTGCACGATTTTTTCCGAAGTTTCGTACACTAGTTCGGGCCCAGTGAGTTGACTCTCACCCACCTCAGCCCAACAAAGAGGAGAGCGGCATTTCCGTCCGTACAGTGCCTCGAACGGAGCAGCCTTGATGCTCGTGTGATAACTGTTGTTGTACGAGAATTCTACCAACGGCAGATGAGCTTCCCAACCCTTCCCAAAATCGATCACACACGCCCGCAGCATGTCTTCTAAAGTTTGAATCGTACGCTCACTCTGACCGTCAGTCTGTGGATGGTAAGCCGTACTCATGTCTAGTTGGGTACCCAAAGCCTTGTGCAAAGACTTCCAGAAGTGAGAAGTAAAGCGAGAATCGCGATCCGAAATAATAGAAACTGGTACCCCATGCTTAGAAACAACTTCTTTCAAGTAAAGGCGAGCCAAACGATCCATAGTGTCGGTCTCCTTAATAGCAAGAAAATGGGCTGATTTCGTTAACCGATCGACAATCACCCATATCTTGTCGTTCCCGCTTGGTGACTTAGGAAGTTGTGTGACAAAATCCATAGTAATCCGTTCCCATTTCCATTCCGGAATTTCAGGTTGTTGCAGGAGACCCGACGGTTTCTGGTATTCCACCTTGACCTTAGCACAGGTCAAGCATTTGCTCACGTATGAGGCTATGTCCGACCTCATGTTTGGCCACCAGTAAAGCACCTTCAGATCTTGGTACATCTTATCCGAACCAGGATGAATAGAATACCGGGACTTATGAGCCTCATCAAGGACAAGCTCCCGTAGTCCCCCGAATAAAGGAACCCATATGCGTTCTGCGAAGTAGTGCAGGCCATCAGGCTTTCGCTCTAGATGCTTGTCGGCACCGTGCATAGTTTCAGCTTTAAGGTTTTCCTCCTTCAAAGCTTCCAATTGGGCAGAACGGATTTGGTCAGGTAGCGACGAATGGATAGTGAGCTGCAATGCCCGAACGCGACGAGGTTTAGAAGATTCCTTCCTGCTCAAGGCGTCTGCTACAACATTCGCCTTGCCAGGATGGTACTTAATAGCACAATCATAGTCGTTCAAAAGTTCGATCCAACGGCGCTGCCGTATGTTCAAGTGTTGTTGGTCGAAAATGTGTTGGAGACTCTTGTGATCGGTGTAGATGGTGCATTTGGTACCGTACAAGTAATGTCTCCAAATTTTCAACGCGAATACCACGGCACCCAACTCCAAGTCATGAGTTGTGTAGTTCTTCTCGTGCACTTTGAGTTGACGAGAAGCATACGCAATCACTTTCTCGCGTTGCATCAACACGCAACCGAGTCCATGAATGGAAGCATCACAGTAAACGACAAAATCATCAGGACCCTCAGGTAAAGACAGAATAGGAGCAGAACACAGTTTAGACTTCAGTTCTTCAAACGCGGACTCTTGTGATTCACCCCAGTCGAACTTCTTATCCTTCTGAGTGAGAGTGGTGAGGGGTTGAGCAATCTTCGAGAACCCCTGAATGAAACGACGATAATAGCCCGCAAGGCCTAGGAATTGCCGCACCTCAGTTGGCGTCTTTGGTGCTCCCCAGTCCTTGATAGCTTCGATCTTAGCGGGATCGACATGAATTCCCAGTTCATTAACCACATGTCCTAGGAATTGAACTTCGCGTAACCAAAAGTCACACTTTGAGAACTTGGCGTAAAGTTGCTCCCGTTGTAAAAGTTCCAAAACCAATCGCAGATGTTCCCCGTGTTCGGTCTCGTTCTTGGAGTAGATCAGAATGTCATCAATAAATACAATGACGAACTTATCCAGATATGGTTTACAGACGCGGTTCATTAAGTCCATGAAAACCGCTGGTGCGTTCGTGAGACCGAAAGGCATGACCAAGAATTCGAAATGGCCATAACGTGTTCGAAAAGCAGTCTTTGCAACATCAGCCTCCCTGACGCGCAGCTGGTGATAACCGGACCTCAAGTCGATCTTGGAATAATAACTAGAACCCTGGAGCTGGTCGAATAGATCATCGATACGCGGAAGAGGATAACGGTTCTTGATGGTCAACTTGTTCAGCTCTCTGTAGTCTACACACAATCGGAAACTCCCATCCTTCTTCTTGACAAATAAAATCGGGGCTCCCCAAGGGGAAGAACTTGGCCGGATGAAACCCTTGTCCAAGAGTTCCTGTAACTGACTAGACAACTCCTGCATCTCGGGAGGTGCAAGACGATAGGGGGCCCGAGCAATAGGAGCAGCCCCTGGTACAAGATCAATACCGAACTCGACTTGACGATGAGGAGGAAGACCAGATAAATCATCGGGAAAAACATCAGAAAACTCGCGTACCACCGGAATGTCGTCAATCTTCTTCTCGTCACTAGTGGAAACAGATAAGAGCGCCAAAACGGCTGGATAACCCTTTCGAAGACACTTAAGGGCTTTCATACTAGAGATGATGTTTAGCGAAACACCACCCTTGATACCGTACACAGAAAGAAATTCTCCATCAGGGAGAGGAATCCGAATAACCTTATCGTAACAGACGATCTCCGCGCGATACAAAGATAACCAATCCATTCCTACTACAACGTCAAAACTACCCAATGGTACCGGCATAAGGTCGATGGGGAACGATAAACCCGACAACTCTAACTGACACTCCCGAAGAACACTAGTAGCTTCAATCGTTTTCCCGTCAGCCAACTCAATAATATACTTGGTCTCTAATGGTACAGGTACTACATCTAGCAGTCGACTAACGTCCATGGATACAAAACTCTTGTCGGCACCAGAATCAAATAACACGCTAACAGAATGATTATTGAGAAGAAACGTACCGGTGACTGTATCAGGGTCCTGCCTAGCCTCAGCAGCTCCAATGACGAAGGCACGTGCATTTCTGCCGCCGCCCCCGTTGTTCCCATTCCCGTTATTTCCACCCTGTTTCAGTTTTGGGCAATCTTTCTTGTAATGCCCAGTGTCACCACAGTTGTAGCATCCTTGTTTCCCTGTAGTACCCTGAGTAGTCGGAGCTGAACTGTTAGTCGGAGCCTGAGTTGACGGAAGTGTAACCCGACAATCTTTAGCATAGTGGCCTGTTCGCTGGCAGCGGTGACAACGGTTACTGTCGCAGTTCCCTTGGTGATGGCGTCCACACTTGTTGCATTTGGGCAGTTTTCCCGCATAACCACCCTGCTTATTACCCGAAGACGATGAACCCCCATTATCAAACTTTTTACCCTGTTGTGCAGACCCAGACCCTTTCCCGTCATTTTCCCACTTGCGCTTATTGTTCTCTGGAGTCTTAGCAGTCGAACCTTTCGCCGGCAAAATCCCCTCATTCACCTTTAAATTAGTCATCCTATGTGCAGATCGAACTACCTCCGCATAAGTAGGATGATTCCCAGCAGCCACTAACCCTGCAATTTCCGGCACCAACCCTGAGATATAATGTTCAATCTTACGATACTCTGGCACGTGCAAATCGGGACATAGCACTGCCAACTCATTTCTCCTCACAGTATACTTCTCGATTTCCGATACAGTCATCTTGAGGTTCCACACCTCATGCTCCAGCTTCTGTACCTCTTCCCTCGGGCAATACTCCCGCTTCAGCAACTGCACAAAGTTCTCCCACGGCATAGCATATGCCTCCCCAATACCCATATTCTGGGTAATACCATTCCACCAAGTCAATGCCACGTCCTGAAATAACGCAGCCGAATACTTCACCCGATCTTCTGGGAGACAGTTACACATCAGGAATACCGACTCCACTTTCTCCAACCACCTAAGCAGACTGACCGCACCCTCGGTGCCAGAGAATTCCTGGGGTTTGCAGTCCCGGAACATCTTATAGGTGCACATGGGTGGGGGTGGGTCAACAGGACCACCTGAAATGAAACGTATGAGAAACCACGAATAACGTACACAGGGTTCACCAATGAGGCAAAGAAAACAGATAAAACAACTTACCACCACCGTTGTGCCCTAACTGAAAGGCAGCCTGGAGCAAGTTGTTCAGATCAGCCTGTGACAGGTTAATACCTCCACCACGACCACCAGCACCACCACGACCACCACCGCGTCCACCATTGCGACCACCTCCTCGTCCTCCACGCACTCCAGACATGATTCTGGCAGAAAGAACGAGAAAATTTAGTTTCGCAGTTAAAGATAACCACTAATGTTCACAAGATCAAAGCCAGATCCAATCCAGGACTATCCCCTCAAACTCAGAGCTCACTAGTGCTTCCATGCATTTCGTTTTATGATTTTGTGTGCACCCAAAATGATAAAACGCTCTACATGGTCCTCCAAGTGTTCTCCTAGTTCAAAGTTCAAATCACCGAACATAGACTCTTAGCTATACACCGTAATACTACGGTAGTTTATGACAAGTGTTTCTATTGGAGTGCGAAAGGGAGATGTCCGAGCCTTGGGCAAATCTCAAGAGCATACGAGTTACTCCAATAGACCACACTGCCTAGAAAACAAGTAACCCAACCTAAGGTAGAACGGATGATGTAACGTAGAAAGACCAACGATTTAGAGACACCCCGACAAGACCATACGTAACCCACTATAACGTTTAGTACCATGTGATCGTCTAGTGTGTGCGACTCGGCTATAGACTAGACTCTACATGCAGTCCTAGTTCACTATAACCTGGCTCTGATACCAATCTGTCACACCCTCAAAATCCACTTGCGGAGTTTTACCGCGAGGCGCATGACAAACCAGGATCCAAACCAACGATCACAATAAACAAGTCTAAATGTAATTAATGCAATACCAAAACATAGTTTTAAAATCCCGTTTACAGCGGAAGCTTATTCAAAATAAAGTTCAACATAATTAACCAAAGTTCAATGTTTATGAAATCATGCAACTCTATCTAGACGCCGTGCAGACGCGTGCGCCCTAGTTCCATGTGCTACCTTAGCGACCTGAGAAAACATGTAAAAGTTTACGTCAGCACAAAAATGCTGGTGAGTTTACAGGTTTGCAGTTCAAATACCAAGTTCACCTGTCCATACTATAACAAATAGAAAACCAGTATACGCTAGCTAGGCGTACGTTTTGTTACTACCACGATTGGAAAACCATTACTAACTCGAATACCAGTTTTGTGCCCGAATAGTTCCAAATGTTCCTGTTGTTCCTGTTTGAGACAATATGCACTCGCCCGGCCCTCCAAGCCGACGAGCGGGGTTGGTCACTCCCAATAGCGCTATTCACATTTCCCCGTTGTGCAAACCCGCACATTCATGGTTCCCCCCGGGACTTCCAAAGATCGTGTAGTATACGTTAGAACCCATAGTATGACAGAATTTACCAAACAATCGTTTTAACACATGTTTTCTCCCCCGAAAGTATAAAACCAGTTTAAAAGAGGGGCCGTAAACTCACCTTAAGTTCCTTTACTCCTTAACCCGAGTAAACTCAGCTGCTATGCTAGCCCCGTAAAGCGGCGACCTAACATACGACAGTTACAAGTACTTAGACTAATAACCCGCAGGTTAATTAGTCCCTAGATGTCCAGACCATAACCAAGTTCGTTTGAAACACCGTGACTGTTTAACCGACCCAAAGTACAAGACTCGACATCCCATTGGTGACCCGAGACTCCCCGTGTTATGTTTACGCTCCAAAACATACAATAACGCAAGTACACTTAACATACGTTAACGCACAACAAGTTACAGCACATAGTTCACGTATCACCGAAATACATCCAAATATATGTTACCAAGTTATTAGACATGTTACGGGATTCCTAGCATGTTTCTACATGTCAAATCGGTCCTCGGAATGCTAATTTACACTTACTGCAGCAGTACACGTGATTAGGAAAAGTCAACTAGCATTTAGGTTGGTCAACTAGCAATTAGGAATCCTAATCGCATGAATTACTAGCATTTAGGGCTATACCACATGTAACTACTAGCATTTAGGGCTATACCACATGTAAAACTAGCATTTAGGGCTATACCACATGTAAAAACTAGCAATTAGGGCTAATCACATGAAGTTATAGGCGATTGGGGCTAATCACGTGGTATCATTGGCGATTAGCACCCCAATCGCATGAGTTATAGGCGATTAGCATTGCTACTCGCCTGTAACCATGCTGTTCCGGTTTTTCGCGCGTTTAACACTCCAAATCAGATCCAGAACGTGTGTAACTACCCAATATCATCCCAAACACTATCCTAAACATGTTTAACCCAAAACCCTTCGTTCAACCTCGTATAATCAGTCCTACATGCAACCAAAGCAATCCAAACATATACACATAGCATGCAACATTCAATTAACGCATGTAATCATAACCCTATTGTCCAATTACTGAGATTTCTATCATCATACTAACAATATTAATTCTGACCTAGCATGATAACACATCAAAACATCATCAAGATTCATAAAAATCCTATCTTTCTAATCATACATACCCATAACGCATGTTTATTAGTTATAATCCGATTAACAACCCTTATTGACGATTTTCAGAAAGCTTTTTCGTTTATGAACAGGTCTGGACCATTAGGGATTTATTAAAAACGTTTACAAAGTGTTATGGATGAGAATCAAACCTTGGAATTGTAAAAGGATGATGGTTAGACCTTGAAACCTTGTGTTTTTGATCAAAATCGCCTTCCAGAGGTTGTTTAAGTGTTTGGGGCGGTTATGGGACGACTAGGGTTTGTCTAATTGAGTTTAGGAGGTTAAGTATGGTATTTATAGGCGTTTCTAGTCGTCCAGCCCGTTCCATGCGATTGTGCAGGTTTATACGCGATTAGGAATCCTAATCGCGTGAACAGTAACGCGATTGGGCCTAATCGCATGAACAGTCATGCGATTAGCCCCAGTCGCACCATATGAATCCCAGTCACACCATATGAACCCCAGTCACACCACATGATTCCCAGTCACACCACATGATTCCCAGTCACACCACATGATTCCCAGTCACACCACATGAACCCCGTTTTAACATATGTTAACACATATTAATGTACCGACAAGTCATATAATGATTGTAAACACATAACACAAGTAAATACACATATTCACACTCGTTCACCAATTCCCGGGACTCGAGACTCGTATGTTCCGTATGCCCTGACGATCCTACCGATCGTCACCGTTTGTACACTTGGTTAAGGACTGACATCTAACGAACCTCTAGACCAACATCCAATGATCTTCTAGACTAACCAATAGTTCCCGAACCATAACCCGACTTAACTAACCCAGTTAAGTACAATATACGCGTGACTCGCTAAGGTAGACTTTCATCTAGACAACGTTGTTAATCCGAATTTGCCAGGTGTCACAAAGACGCACCATAAAACAATCTAAAGAATCATTTGCATAATTAGTGGAGATATGATTTTACAAATTACATTTGGGGGACATTGGAAAAAAAAACTAAAAATGGGGATGACTCACATTGGATTGGTGGTATCAAGCTAGTGCTACAGTGATGCCGCCAAACCAAATAGTGTAGTTGATGCCGCCAAACTGATTAGAGGCATCAAGCCTTGATGCCGCCAATCCAAATGGTGTAGTCTTTTCCATATCTATTCCCACTGTTATTATTATTATGATTAGTTTTATATCTTTTTAAATCTCATTAAAGTTGATGATGATAAATTGTTAATTGAGATCATTATGAGTTTATCTAATCTATATATGTTATTTTAATCTTCTATATAAAATAGAGAAAGGAAGAATCTATGCTTGTGCAAAAGAAGATACCAGATGGACAAAAGGAAGAAATGTCACAGGTATGGTGTACAGGATATGTGGTCACTCTTGCTTTGTTTTGTGGATTTTTTTTCTGTAAAATCCGCACTATGGTTTTAAGGGGTGTTTGGAAATTCTTCTTTGCAACCAATTCTCTGACTATTTGTCACGTTTATTAGTGTTTGATGTTCGGATAAACATGTTATGCGTCTACTCATCTGATCCGTACCGCTGGCTGCAAAAATTCACAACACGTGTCTCATTTTTTTTAGCAGAAAATGTTTTTCTGGTCATATTATCGGTAAATGTATTAAATAATCAGACTTTGCTACACCTGATTATCTAATATTCCAACTCTAAACAGCAAATGAACATTCAAACAGAATCCTAGCTTTGGTTTGGCGGCATCAAGGAAGTGTGACATTGGATTGGCGGTATCAAGGGTGATACCTCCATTTGGTTTGGCGGCATCACTGTAGCACTAGCTTGATACCGCCAATCCAATGTGAGTCATCCCCATTTTTAGTTTTTTTTCCCAATGCCCCCCAAATGTAATTTGTAAAATCATATCTCCACTAATTATGCAAATGATTCCAATCTAAACGTACCAAGTTCCAACATGCTTAATATTTTAATATAGTTTTACTATATTTAAATTAAGAATAAAAACGCTTGATTTATGAGTTTTGTTTTACAAGTTTTAACCACGGTTACCTAGTTCCCCATTTTTTGTCCTCCTCAATGAATCTAAACCAATATATAGGTGCTTGCGTGCACGCACACACATGTGATATTGATAGTTTTTTTTTATTTAACAAATTAACAAACCACTTTGTTTCCACATAAGAAAACATTTTCTAGCAAGATACTAAAAGAAGGAGAAAAAAACCAAAACAGAAACAAAACACCAAACTCAATACTCCCCCACCCAACCATAACTTTTTTTTTTAACGATCAACTAAAGTATTGCCGGGTACTCTGTACGTGGCCCCCAATGGCCGAAAGGGGGCCCAGACGGCCTCTAGTCCGTACGGACAGAGTCTTTCGGCCCACCCGTCTCTTGTTCCAGGGAAAACCCGGCCCACAAACCCGCCCGAAGGCACGACGGTAGTGAACCGGTAAAACCTGGAGGGATCAGGAGTCGAACCCATGACCACAAGGGTCAAGGGTCTCTCCATCACTTCCCAACCACCTACCCCACCACAAGAGTGGGGGGGGGGTATCCATCACATGCCTCCCGTGGGAATCGAACCCGGCTCCCCCAAAGAGAGAACCGGCCTTTTTTACCACTAAGCCAAATGATCAGGATAACCCAACCATAACTTTTAAGCAATGGTAATTGCATTCCTTTATCTCATCAACCAAATCCGCAATCGTACTTCCTTTCCTCTTAAAGACCCGTTTGTTCCTGTCACACCAAATAGCCCGTAATCATATCATAGTAATCATATTCAATATTTTCTCTTATGGGTTTAATAAGTAAATCATCATCAGCACTTAGGAGAGGAGATCTTTGACACTATTAGCCAAAGCAAGGTT
This sequence comes from Ambrosia trifida, assembly GCA_028751855.1. Classification (NCBI taxonomy): domain Eukaryota; kingdom Viridiplantae; phylum Streptophyta; class Magnoliopsida; order Asterales; family Asteraceae; genus Ambrosia; species Ambrosia trifida. The sequence continues at coordinate 36,527,733 of CM054127.1, forward strand.
ATGCGTCTTTGTCTAGAGTCGTAACAAAAAAAAAAAAAAAAAAAAAACACTTTTTTTATTAAAGGGGTTGGCTAAATGCACTTCCTTTTTTACTAATTGCACTCCCTTTAAAAAAAACAGTTTAAAAGTTATCAAATTCTTTCCTTCTACTTTAAAAAAAATCATTTCAGTAACTCATCTTTTTCGTGTAATCAACCCTTTTTAAGTTACTCACCCCATGAACATCATCTTCATCACATAATTGAAGCATCACCGTCCCATGAATCTCGTCACCATCTCGGTGGTACAAAACCCCATCTAAAATATTGTTAGTTTTAATCTTTATGATTTAATTACTATAGTTTGAGACAAACTTAGATCAGGATAGAAGAGGAAATTCTATAAAAAAAATATAAGGTTTAATTATGTTTATTTAAAAACTTTAAGGGGGGAGTGTAATCAGTAAAAATAGTATAAAGGGAGTGTATTTAGCAACACCCTTTATTAAATCTACGCATTAGAGATTTCACTTTGTTTTATTAAGTGTGATAAGGATAAAGTGTATGTTTGGATAAGTAAGATCTGTCTCCAACAGATATTTTATGATAAGATAACAATCTTTTGTGTCAAGTGAGAAATCTTAGTGACTAATCTGTTTGTGCCCAATGAATGATAAGTGGTCGATGACTATTTATGATGTAACCTTCAAAAAGTTATGTTTAATCATAATTAATAACATGTGACACTAAAGTTAAAATGTTAAATATTAACTTGAAATATTATAATTAAATAACTAGATACGGATAACATTGAATATCAAAATAGGATAAAGTTGAAAAGGGTGAGAAGAATACAAAAAACACAATAGATAATGAAATATGACACGATAAATCATGAAATGTAACACAACGCCGAAAAATATAACACAATGCTGAAGAAAAAAGACACAATGAATTGAAAAAATGACACAATGATGAAAATAAGAAAAATGCACAATGTTACATAAAAGACACAATGGTATAAAGTATATTCTAAAAACTATAAGCTAAAACCTCAAAAAAAAACGAAGACCTAAAAATTAACATCGTAAGGTTCGATAAGATAGTTCCAATGCTGTTTGAATGAGTTCAATCGGAGTTCATTTAATACCCTTCCTACGACTTCCTATTTTTCTTTCACTAAAATAATAGTCATTATATTATAACTATCGTAATTGTTCGGCTCATCTTTCTACTTTACCTTCCCTCTTTATTTTTTGCTTTTACACATTCACCCCTTAGATTTTCTTATAGTTAACACTTTTAGTCACAATTGATGATTCTTCTTCCACTTTCTCTTCCCCTACTTTTATAACTTGCAATTTTTGACCCATGATTTTGTAATTTACGCTTTTTGCTTATAGACTTTTTCCTTTTTACCCCTGTAAATTATATTTTTTGCTTATGCTTTTGTAATTTGCATTTTTTCCATATGCATTAAAATTCCTCGCCCCCCTTAAGTAGGGGTGTTCAGAATTCGATTCGGATTCGAAAAATTCGAAATTCGAATTAGTTCGATTCGATTACCAAGAATTCGATTCGATTATTTAGAATTCGAATTCGATTCAATTCGAATTCGAGTCCAGTAAATCGAATACGAATCGAATACGAATTTATGATTTTAAATTCGATTCGATTCGAAATTAGAATAAAAACTGGACATGTATATTTATATATATATATATACACACATACACATTATTATATACACAAATATACACATTGAAAAAAAAGAACTTCTAAATTTTTGTCAAACTCTAAGAATCCGTAGTGTCTACAACTTTTACCATAACCATATTTTACATATTTACCTTATACATCACAAACTCTAACAAAATATACTCTCTACTATTTTTACTATTCCCGTATTTGACATATTGTTGTTTATCAATTTTGTGGATTTATATTTTATATGTTAAAAATAATGAGTTTGTATTAGTTTTAAAAGTAAAAGTAAAAGTAAAACAATTTATTATTTATGGTGAATTTGAACTAAAGCGAATTTATTCGAATTCGATTCGAATTCGAGTTCCTTATTCGAATCGAATACGAATCGAATAAATTGAATTTTAAGCGAATACGAATCGAATACGAATACAGATAAAAATATTAAAAATTCGAGAAATTCGATTCGAATAATTCGAAAATTCGTTATTCGATTCGTTGAACACCCCTACCCTTAAGTGTTAACCTTTGCGTTTTTAACTTTTTATCCCATGCACTGCTACTTTTTTTTTACCGCCACCCCTCATGTTTTAAACTTTGCTTTTTTAGACTATAACTCCATTTTTACACCTCAACTTTGAAAATTTCATATGGTTAACGCATCATATAACGATTGAACTAATCCATTTGATGCTTGCAATATACCCGCCCGACTATCCTATTTGGAAGTGTCGGTGGATGTTTCCACCAGCACCTTTAACCTTTACGTGTTTATCCCTTGCACTATTACTCTATTTTTACCGCAACCACCCCTCATGTTTTAAACTTTGCGTTTTACACTATAAATCCATATTTACAGCTCCTCAACTTTGAAAATGTTATATGGTTAACGCCATCGAGTGACTTACCTCGAGCAAGCTTTCTTAGCCTCGCATCCATGGCTTTATGCCTATCCAAAGCCACTCATATTCACACCTAATATGTGTAATCCACCTAGGTGATCAAAACTTATTCTTAGGTATGATTTGCATAGCCACATAAATGTTTCATAGAGTCTAATTTCTTTTGTAAACTGAGTGATGTCAATATGATGCGTTTTCATGTTTATTTTATGTGCGTTTCAGTTGGTCCAAGTTTCGACGTAAATTTTATTCCGAACCAAGTTAAAAGCGTTGTGCTTTACACTTTTTAGTAATTATCTTTTACGCATTGTGTTTTACGAATTGTGTGTAGCGCGTTGTGTCTTACGTATTGTGTTTTACACTTCGTATGTTTACTGTATTGTACGGTTCGACCCAATGCACCTCACCGCAACGTGCGACCGGCACAATACTAAGTTAAATACAAAGTTGAAATATTAAATAGAGACAAAAAAAATGATAAAAAAACGAACCATTTACAAAGATAGTTATGTTTGTATTTTAAGGGGGTGTTTATTTTTTTGCCGAACGTTCTTCCTGACCTCTTTTGTCGGCGCCACGCATACATTTTGGTCTACAGAGTGTTTGTTTTTTGGAAGACATTTTATTAGAAAGTGTATGCGCTTTCTTCTTGCTGCAGACATGGACCAACCTCTCCCCATCTCTTCCAACCTCTTATTTTGTTAACATCAGGTTTCTTCTTCTTCCTTCTCAAACCCTAGCACTCCTTCCTCCCTTATCCCCACCCCCTCCCCTCCATCACTCCTCTCTCATCCCCTCCCCTGTCGCTCCTCCCTCCTCCCATACCCCTCCATCCTCCCCTCTCCTCCCAGGTCTGATTTTAGTATTTGAAATTATATTCAAAGGTATGAACTTTCTGATTTTAGAATTTGAAATTATATTAAAAGTATGAACTTTGTTGTGCTACTATAATTATTACAACTTTATAATTATCATGATATGTGGATTTGATGATTTTGGATTATATGTGGATTTGATGATTTTGGATGATATGTGGATTGATGATTTTGGATGATATGTGTTTTGATTCAATGTTGAAAAATATTTTAAGTTCTAAAAACAATTTATTTCAGCAGCCTGCATAATTTAAAAAATAAACAGTTTTATTTTTATAGACTATAGAGATTTTGTCAACCTCTTTTTCTGCAGACGTGATCTGCAGACTGCATACATTTTATTTCTGAAAAAAACAAACAACACCTAAATCTCAATCATACAACTCAAGCCTTTGGATAGGGGTTGCAGTTTTTATATTGTTTTGGGAAATGATAAAATGTCAATTTACCTCATTGTTATACTTTTTTTTAACTTATATTAACGTTAACTACCAACAAATTAATGTATTAGAAAATGGTTAGGGACAGAATTCATAGTATGATGTATCAAACTTTCAAAACCTACTTTTCAATAATACATCTACCTACATACAATAAAAAGTAAAGAAATTTCGATCTAATACTTGTAACTTGTAAGCAAATCATATACATTGAATCATTGAAACATATCCAAATATATATAGGATCCGGATCAAATGAGAACTAGGTCGAGTTGTGAGAATCGCGAGAACTCCGACGTAAAATATGAATTTAAAAAAAAAATTACACACTGATGTAAAAACGACTAATTCCGCTGTAAAAAAAATTAGAAAAAATAAATAAATTATTTACAACTTAACCTAGTTCTCAAATTATCATAACCCTGTATAGTGTGTATATATATATATCGGATTACACTTTAATTTTTAAAATCTTTTTATACATCATAAAAAGATGCAAATTGTTATAAAAGAACTTAAAAAACTAAACCATAAAAAACGATCCATGTTATCGTTCTGTTTTAGAGGGTTAATATTGATACACCCTCTCTCTCTCTCTCTCTCTCTCTCTCTCTCTCCCTCTCCCTCTCCCTCTCCCTCTCCCTCTCCCTCTCCCTCTCCCTCCCTCTCTCTCTCTCTCTCTCTCTCTCTCTCTCTCTAAATATGTGTCAGATAACATTTTTTTTATATGTCTCATGTAACCTTTATTTTAAGGGTTCTAGGATTGATACACCCTGTGACATCATATTTGGGGTGTGTGACATCATATTCTGGGGTATGTGGCAGCCTCCTATTGGTGTGTGACGTAGACCAGGATGTATCATTCCTAATCAAAGAGTGTATGATTTCTAAATACCTTATTTTAAATCTGTGTGAAGGGTTTTCTGATGAGAGGAGAGATGGGTGCACACGTGCAAGGACTTAAATGTTGTCATGTTTTGATGGTGAGATGTGGGTCAGCTAACGTAGAAGTTGGAATGGGTCATGAACCTGGACTTGTTGGAGCCGTGTGAACTGGACCACATTTACATTTGTTCATGCTTTGTATTCTGGCAACAGGCCCAACCCTCGTGCCATTCTTCGTATTCACACAAACGTACATCTACTGATGCACACAGTACCATCAGTTACACTCAAACATGGGCCTTGATTTAAACTTGCCATCTCATCTAAAAAAATCTCATGGTGAAGTACAAAAAGCCTAGAATTATCAAAGAAATGAGATGCCATAACCATAATCATATTTAATTGGTTTGATGTATAACGTCTTGTATCTATCAACTTATCTCATATTATATACTCAAGTCATCCCTAAAGATTTATGTGTCATATCCGAGCTATTCGAAAATATGCTCCTTAGACAATTGACAGTCTGGGGTGTTTGGGATTGAGTTTGGAAACAACTTATTGACTTATTAACTTTTTGAAAAGCTAATAAGTCAATAAGTCATTTGGAAAAGCATCAAATCCTGGCTTTTCAAAATGACTTATTGACTTATTGGCTTTTTCAAAAAGTTAATATGTCAATAAGTTGTTTCCAAACTCAATCCCAAACATGCTCTATTTTGAATTTTAAATGGATATTGGGCTTATAAATGGGCTGATAATTTTTGAGTTTTAAATGACTTTTCATTGTGCCCACATTTTAAGTTTAAAATCCCCCCCCCCCCCCCCCCCCCAAACACACACACACAAAAGTCATAACATATGTATATAGGCATGTTGGCTACCCTACAAGCTCTCATGGACATACTTTTTTTGATCGGCCAATCGGAATCACTCACGGATCACTGGAGTATCATCGTGCCACCAGTGTTACCACATGATCACATTCCACCACCAAGTCACCAATTCAGAAGGAAACTCATAATTATGAGAAAACCCTCTTATGAGATTCGAACTCAGGACTTTATAGTCCCTAAGTCTTATCCCACCACTAAAATACCGCTAGGCTATAATAGTATAATGTCTTTGGACTCCCATGTACATTAGGGCTGGCAATGGGTAACCTGTTAAGACACGATAAGACCTGTTTGACTGAAAAGTACACTATTTGATTTTTTTGACTTTTTTAATACTTAGAATTAAGAGGCAAAAATCTTTCATTTTCCCTTTTTGGTACATAAAACATAAAACTGTGTTATAAACATGAGATATAAATGAGTTAAACGAGTCGTGTTCATGTTTAGAACTTGATTTGTTCGCGCGCGTCAGAGACCTGTTAACCTGTTAGGGACACGATTTGCCAGCCCTAATGTACATACTGATGCAATGAATCGTTTTCTTTGAATTTTATGAATGCACAATAAATGCATACTTTCTATGCTTTGCATGTAACGTATGGACATGATAAATACGAAATGACTTTGAATTTTATTTTTAAATTAGTTTTTGCGAGACATCAACATGTGAATGTCAATGTAGAGGCATACATTTATTTAGGTTGGTCGGTTCATGTATAATGTATATGTATATAATTTGAACAGAGACCTTTAAAAGTTATTAAATTTCATATTTCCACACTCCATCTAGAGAAAAGTAGATTTTTTATTTGGCAATATATATGTTAATATCTAGTTGGTTTACCTATTCCAAATGAATAAATAATCATGTGCTAAACCATTTAAATATATATATATATAGTTTTCAAAACGTAAACCAAACCATGTACTCTTAAGACTTGACCCATTGACTTGGTTCCGACGGTTTTAACAATTTTGAACACTAATCACTTAGTTTTATGTATTCCTAGTTGCATGTTAATCAATTACTAAATGCATTAGCATTATTAAAATATATGTTACTTTTATTTGTATTCCTAAACCACTTTTGTTAGTTAAATTAAAAAAAAAAAATAACAGTGGGACAAATGTGGTTTTAGACTTTTAGTTGTGAGTTATGAATATTATTTGTGCAAGCTTCATGTGGCTTAGTTCAGTAGAAATCCTTATACAACCCTAATCTAGCGGTCCCATGTTTGAATCCCTACCCACACACCGGTGTCCTCCTTGCCCAGTGGCGAAGCTTGACCCGAAGGTTCGGGGGGTCGGAAGTCACTAGTTTCGGGGGGTCGATACCCTATATTTACAAAAATTTCTATACGAATATTATATAATCGGAACTTCTGCACGAAAATTCAGGGGGGTCGGCCGCCCCCTCCCGCCCCAACTAAGCCTCGCCACTGTCCTTGCCTAAGCTCAAACCGTCACCGAAAATATTTTTTGTGGTGTGCATGGATCGAACCTGTGACCTACCCCCAGGATGGAAGCCCCTAAGGGAAAACCCACCCTATCTCAAACTAGCTGGGCTAGAGATCATTGGCTTATTTATGTTTTGAATGCTGCTTTATATATGTTTTGTTAATTAGATGTAACTTATTTATATCTACTCTAATTAGCAGCCTATTAATTGCAGTAAATTCAATCTTTTACTCGACCTTTTAGAACCTTTAGCACCTGAAACCACATAGCATTCTAAGGTTCGGTTCGTGGTTCTCAATTTCATCAACGAAATGGTATATAGTTTTGGTGGGTCTGGATCGGGTCGGTTCCAACCCTTTGCACACCCTACGCATGAGTGAAAAAAATATTATATGGACTGCAAACTACAATGGGTTTTATTGTGGGCTAATTAACAAGTATTGGGCTACACAAATTTTACGAGTTAAAACTTAAATCTTGAGACCTAATAGTTAATTATTGGGCTGCAGTAAAGAAAAGAGTTTGGGCTGTGATTGTGAGGTAGCAAAACAAAAGGAACAGAGGCATAAAAACTCTTATTCGGCAGTTTTTCACTATTATTGTTTTTTTAAGATTCTTATAGTTTTTCACTAGGTTTTTCTCACCTTTTTATTCTCATAGTTGTTATTTAACTTCTTTTACTTTGATAATACCATACAATTAAACGATACACTAATATTAATGTCCCCGCGTTTCAGCAGGGACGTAGAACCATGTCAAGTAGCATCAATGTCACATCACCAATAGCGATCATTAACACCGGAAAAGCTCGTATAAGAAAGAAATAAACGAAAAATGTGAAACCTAACGAAAAGTAGAGGTAGAAACGTTAAACAACGCAGGCGAAACGTAAAACATTGAAAACAATAAATTGATATAGGACTTGCGCACTGTGACAAGGTCATCAAACGATAAAAACCTGCATAAAAACATTGAACTACACCCTCACATTGCAACATGTTAACTCACAAAAATTAGACAGAAACATAAAACGAAAAATTTGTAAAAATGAAAAGTTTAGAGGATCAAAGTTTAAATGAAAAGGTTTTGGGGTTAAGTCGTAAAATATGTAAAAGTATAGAAATAAATGTAAATAATTAAAGTCAAAGAAGAGAAAAAAATAAAAGTTGGTATAACCCACCAAAAATTAGGGTACAACCCATAATGCCCAAAACATTCATTAAGCACAAGATATAATACTATTACGCACAAACATATTATAGATTAATACTATATAAATTGGATTTGAACGTGAGCACCGCCCGCCATTATTGCTTGGGATTAAACTCAAGACCTCCCACTAAGAGGAAAGCTAACTATTTCTCGCCTTTTTTTGAAAGGCTTAGGGGCTGTTTTGTTGATTAAGTGCTGAATCATTAAGATGGTCTGAATGGTTAAGAGACTCTAAATGGTTAAGAGCTGAATCATTCAGCATCCCTTATTAGCTTAATGGTTCAACACTTAATCATTCTATTCAGATGCTAAAACAAACAATCTGAATGCTGAATGATTCAGACCTGAATCGTTAAGAGGCTACCAAACAGCCCCTTAATTCAATCAAACGAAGCATTCAAATTGAAAGCAAATGCAAGTTGAAAGTTTATAAACATGAAAACATACAATTTGAGTGTACCAAAGTTACATTTTTATTGTAAATGTAAAGAAAGTTTTATTGGTCTGCAAACAATGAGCTTCACAGCAGGTTTTTTGGAGAAATGATGGAAATTTATAACATACATTTAAACCTATCCAATCATTAATGAATAATCAACTAAACATAGGTCAGGTTTTACAGCAAATAATCTACATCTCGTCCGTCATTCAACGACCACTGTGCACCTTCGCTTTCGAATCTTCCAACTGGTTCTGTCATAATCAGCCAACTGCAACAACAGATAAGAAATGAATATATGATGATAATCACAATGCACATTTTTTTGAAACCAAATGCTTTTCTGCTCATTATGAGGTGTTTGGGATTTGCTTATACGAAATAATTAGTTGATTAATTTCAAAAAGATATCAGATAACCCTTAGTCTGATGCATAGTTGTTAAAAGTCATCGCCTCTTGCGCCTAGGCCCATTTTTTAGGCAAGGCGATGCACTTGCGTTTGAGTCAAGGAAATTGCGCTTTAATTATCAAGGTGATGGTTTAGGCACGTATTTCAGCTAGATTCCCAAATTCTGGAGAGTTTCCAACCAAATTCGTTAAATTATGGCTAGATTCCAGCCAGATTTCTACTTTTATCTAAGGAAAACTACTTCTATGCATTAATACATCAATATTTTAAAACTTTTGATATTAAATAGATGAAAAATAGTATTATTTTAATATATTTTTCTTTATTTTCTTTGTTCGTTTTTTTTTATCTCAGGCCCTCTCTTTTTTTTGCGCCTCACGCCTAGGCCCCAGGCGAGACCTATGCGTCTTGAGTGCGCCTAGCGCCTTTGATAACTATGGTCTGATGCTCGGCAAAAGGTAAAGGAAAGCCGCACCAAGAAGCATATGAAGGTAAGTTAACCATTCCTTGTTCAATAGGTTCATTGAATGTTACCATTGTGTAAGGTGTTTTCCACATGACAGGCATTATATTAGCGGTAGCAAAAATGAGAGTGACCCGGGTAGGTTAAAAAACGGTTAAATAGACGTTAGGCCTCCAAGACCAACCGCCTCATAAGCAAACATGTCAAAGGTACCAGCTCAACATTATACTCTATTAATATATTTATTTATAAACTTTGCAGCTTACTTGTTGGCTAAAGGAGAATGGAATTCCAACTCTCTTTGAACCATCAGCCATCCGTTTACAAGAATAACGGTTCTCTAGAGAATCATAATCATCAGAAACCTGACAACAAATCCAAATTGATTTTAACTCCTAAGAAATAAATATAAATAAAGTAAAAATGTAATCCATATTATAATTTGATAGGTGAAAACAGTTCACCTGAGTTTGAACTGCTTGGATTAATACATCTTCACAACCGATAGCATGCACGCTTTCCAGCTTAGGGCATTGAAGGACTAATTTTTCTAAAATTAAACAATTAAATTTTTAGTCAAGAAAGAAATATCATCTTGTATTGGTCACGTTGGACAGGATGTCTGAAAAGTTACCCGGGCTTAAATTTGTACAGGAGTTCAGGTTCAGATCATCAAGGTTTGGGCAGCTTACATACAAGGACTGCAAAAATCAGATAATCAGAACAATTGTTGATTAATATGTAGAATTTGAAGGAAAAGATAATTTAAAAGCTTACGTCAAGGCTAGAGCAACCCCAAAGGCTTAGCCTTTTCAACTGAGCATGTTTTATAAACAACTTCTGGTGCGTAAGATGCAGCTTGCTGTTCGGTGATGTATGTAAGGTTGAGTCACTTTTCTCTTCAGAGGTTGTTGGTTGTGCGTCTGAATCGCTTATTGTCATCCCACAATCCATGAGTTCCAAAAGAGGTAATTGCGCAGTGGCAAACTGGATACCACCTGATGAGTAACATAAGCAAATGTTAATTATTATCAAATTAAAAACTAGCTGAAGTATAGTATGTTTTAGATTGTGAGTTTAAAAATTACTTGATGTAATGTTGGGACATAGAGCGACAAGGAGTCTTGTTAGAGTCTCAGGGAATACATTGCATATCATCCCAAGACCAGTGTCGCTTATGCTAGACCTGCAATTAATGGCCACCATTAATGAATGAATAGAGATTTACATGGTATAAAAACAGCACAGACATATATTCCGAAAAATGACCATGATACAAAGTATAAATAAATATAACTTACCCACTGAGATCAAGTAGTTCCAGATTTGAGTAGCATTGGGAAATTGCTACGACCGATGCATCTGTTATTTCTGATCCAAGTACAAGTGATAGCATGCGCAAGCCCCTGAAATGCACACAATAGGGCAAATATTTAGGTAACACATTGAAATATTCCATGAAGCTTTTTTTTGTTACAAATGCAATAAAAGTATGCCAGTTTAATAGTCCATAATGATGATTCACATCACAAATACAATAAAAAAGCTACTCGGGATACCTAAAATTTGCAGCAGTGAGCGAAAGAACAACAGAATGGGAAAGTTGAAGAGAAGCAATGTGAATATTTTGTAATCTAGGGCAGGTTCTTCCAAGACCATCCATCATAGAAGTAAGATCGGTGCTATCATTCTCTTGGCGAGAAAAATCAAGGGATATCTCAATTAAATTGGGGATATTAAAAACCTAATTAAGATTAAAAAAAGGATGTAAGAGTAAGCGCTAAACATGATTACATGATTGTACAGCATAACTAAGAACAACTTTAAAGATGCATACCATCTTTGAAAGTGAATGAAGATCTGAAAGCCAGAGAGTAGAGAGTATGTTGGAGTAGAGAACAAACGATCCAAGGTTTGAACACCCCTCCATTTTAAGAGTTGTGAGACAATGTTTTTCCGCAACAAAACGGCCCAATTCATCTCTGAAATACAAACTCAAATTTAGAGGCAGATGACTGTTTTTTTTATCAACTGTAACAAGCCAAAATCTTATACACAATCACATGGACAGTAGAGATATCATAGTTATTCATAGATGTCTTTATTGGTTATATCCATAACAACCCATTATACTTTTTTTACAAGTTTGCACATAGAATTGCATAACAATAACAAAGCAAAATGTTTTCAACTTTGATACCATAAAAACTTTATTGATTCAGAAGACAAGTTACAAATAAACTATTAAAATGTTAAGGACTAAGAAATCAAATTTGGCTGCAGCATTTAATGTATTTATTAAACTAGAAAACATTACATACTCATCAGTCAAAATTAGCTCATTCAGTAAGCATAATCAGGCAACACAACCAACCATATTATAAGCCTGATAACAAACCTGTTTTTGTAAGAACAAAAACTCATGATACATACCTGTGTGAGTGTGTGTTAAATAACTACAAAAATGATTGTAATAGAATATATATTGTGATTTATTGTGTTACTGAAACATGTAAAACAGTCTAGCAAAGACCTAAGCCGCAGTTTTAAAAGTTAAGAAGTATGGCTGAAAATACAATATAGGAATCCAAATGCAATGCAGATAAAGATCATGAATGAAGCCTACAAGCTTTTTTTTATGAACAGCCAACAAGTATCCTAATGGCAAAAGGCAACCCCATACACCCCGCGATCAAAGACATCATTGGGTAGCCCAAAACCACCATCTCAAGTTCCGGGGAAAATCCACCGCCCAAAGACCCACTACGGTAAACCCAAGTTAGGATCAGATTCAAACTTGAGACCTGAACCCTTCAGCCCAAATCTTCCCTTCCCCACCAATGCCAATGGAGCTAAAGCTCATTGGTAATGCAGATAAAGTTCAACCAAACTTGACATCAAATCATCAATATTCAATATTTCAATCCCAACAATCATGCACTTGCTTTGTATAATAAACATAACACCATATATAATTCAGTAAGAATACCCCGTAACACGATTGAATGAGCCTTCACACATACGGATCTCCAGAGACTCAAGATTCGGACAAGCAAAGGCGATACAAGCCAGCATAGTCGAATCCATATCACTGCAAACACAAATCAATCAATCAATCAATCAATCACCCAAACATCAATTCTCATCACAATCAATTTACTTCAAATTCACCACTAAATTTCAATATTTAACAAATAAATTATCCTTCAAATATAAATTAATTTAGTTCAAATTCACCATTAGGTTTCAACATTTAACAAATTAATCAATCAATTTAGTTCAATTTCAACATTAGGTTTCAATTTCTTAACAAATTAATTAGCCTTCAAATTAATCATCAGGTTTAACTATTTCATCACTTATAATTTTTAGTCCGAAACCACCGTTGACCGGTCAAACCACCGTCGAATCAAGTTCAATAACCAGATCTAACATCTAACATCTAACATCTAAAAGTGTTCAAACCTTTCCATAGTAAGTGAGAGTCTAACAAGGTTAGAACAACATTTCTGCAAAACCGATCCAACATATCCGACCGGTGTCTTCGCCGGAACCCTAACCCTAACCTCTTCAGCAGCCTTCCAAAGCTGCTGAATAATATCTCTCCAATCCGTACACACCTTCGCCGCCGTCAACAACGTCGCCGGCGACAACCTCCTCATCACCTCCCACACTATACTCACCGGTAACTTACCGTTTCCAAATTCCACCTCCTCCTCATTTCCTTCCTCATCATCATCATTAATATTATCATCATCATCATCGTCATTATTATTATCATTATTATTATTATTATTATTATTATTATTATCATTATTAGTATTATTATTATTAGTAGTAGTATTATTATTAGTAGTAGTATTATTAGTAGTAGTAGTAGTAGTATTATTATTATTATTATTATTATTATTATTATTATTATTAGTAGTAGTAGTATTATTATTATTATTATTATTATTATTATTATTATTATTGTTATTATTATTATTATTATCGATATCATCGAACGATAAAGCACGACGGAGACTGAAACATGATCGGTCGGTACGGATAGAACAGATGGAAGAAACTGAAGCCGCCGGAACAGAGGAGGAGGAATCGGAGGGAGTAACGACGGTGGAATCGGAATCGGCGGTCAACGGCGGTGGAAGAAGGTGACAGACGTGGCCTTTTTTAGGTAGACCACAACGGCGGCAGTTGTAGCTGCCACGTGGCTTGCCTTTTTTGGAAAGGAGGACGTCGGAAAAGACGGTAGGGGTGGTGACGGGGTGGGGTAGGTGGCGGTGCATGGTTAGGGTTTTTTAGAGAGAGAAAGTGTAGAGAGAGAGAGAGGGGTGGGAATGAGATGAAGGAGATGAGGAAGAAATAGAAGGAAGGGGTGAGGCGGGAGATGGATGAATAGTTGGCGCCTTTGGTTTTGTGTTTTTGAGTTTGGAGGAGCGTTTTTTTGGCTCCAGTTTACTTTTTTCTGATTATTATTATTATTATTATTTTGTTATTCCTGTTTTGCCCTTGGAGTATCTCGATTCACAAAATCCTTTTTTTTTAACGACAAAAGAGTTTTTATCAATGTTTTAAAAACCGGTTTTTTAACCATATCGGATTAAACTAAAAAATGGTTCAACCGGATTGTATCGGGAGGTTCAACTGGATTAACTGGTTAATCCTATAATTCTATAAAATACAACTTCAAATCAAAAAGTAATCCAATAATACATGATTTTATAATGAAAAAAAAATTAAAAGTAAATACATAATAAAATAATAATCCAAAAGTACCCAATTTTTAACAAAGTTTTTTTTATATGAAAGGATATACTAGGTATATGCAATTGGAGTGTTGAATGCATTAAATTTATGATTGCTTAAAAGATAAAATTCATAATCATCGTCATCCTCGTCAACAAAAGTATAATCGTTTTCGTTTTCTACAATCTTATAAAGAAATTTTAGTTACCAATAATCAAAATATACTAAAATTACATTAGATAAGTAACATATATAACAAAAAACTTTGTGTCTAAGAAACCAGTTCATGTTCTTACTCACCACACTTGTTTTTTTGTATCATCACTATGGCCCGATAAAATCTAAAGTTTAACCTTGTCCCAGTACCGGTATAGCGGTATAAACCGGTATACCGGAATTTGCCGGCGGTTCAAATCCTTTACCGTTTTCTTAAAATACCGGATTGATTCGTGCCGGGCAAGACACCGGTAAGCGGTATAACCGGTTTTTGAAACATTGGTTTTTATTAATATCAAAACACCTATCCACCATATATCATATATGGATTATATGGATCATATCTAGATGTTATAAGTTAGTAAATCTAAATGGGACATATTGTGTTAGTTTTCTTAATTGGCGTCTTAACATAATTTTCAAACAGGTTAAAACTATTGTCGTTCTTTCTTCTTCTCTTTTTGGTGTTTTCGTTAAGACGGAAACAATGATCTTATATAGATTAAAAGGATCTTCACATGCGAATTTATTTATTGCTTAAGCATGTATTATTTTGTAACTATCCAAAAACATAAATGAATAAAATTAAAAGTAATTGTATGACATGTTAAGTTAATAGTCTTTGTTTTACATTGCATCGCGCCAAAACCCCTCTAGCCATATTAAAGAGGATGTTTTTTTTGGAAAGTGTGTTTCAACGGAGAATCCAAACAACGCACAACCCCTCAACCCCAGTTCGAATCCAGGCCAAACGCGGGTGTTGAATTTCTCACCCCTTAATGGGAGTGGGGGGACTCGAACCTGAGACCAAGCCCGGGTGGGAACCTTCCTAAGGAGTAAACCCTCCCACCTCCGACCAGCTGGGCTGGACATCATTGGCTATTAAAGAGGATGTTTAAAAGGAATTGTATGACATTCTCCATTTTTCCCTTCTAAAAAACAATAGAAATGAATGTGCTAGTCATGCTAGTGAGGACCATGACTTAAAAGCATGTTGATGGAGATAACCAGTACTGGAGTAAGTAGAACCATAACCAAAAACATATAGCAGGATTGTAAACATACAGCCGGGATGAGTTTCTACACTGCAATAAGTCTTGTCTCGCGAAACTATCAATAATCTAAACACAAGATTAGATTTTAACGTTGATGCCTAAACCTCATGAAAACGTCACACATTAGCTACATCTTTAATCACAAATACGCATAAATACATGGGTATATACCATTCTCGATCAATAAATTATTCAAATCAACATACTAAAAGAGTAAAAGTATAAACATTGTGAAATGTGATTAATACATCAAAACCTTCTTCCATCAACAGATCTTGGAGTATGACCATGACTGTTGAGTCATCCTTTATACCAACACGAAACATCTCAGCTCACATATAAGGCTCTCACTTGTAGGATTTTGTGCCTAGCCAATTACCTATTGAGATATTATTTACAAAAAAATGATATAAATATATGAACTGCCTATAACAAATGTTCAAAATTGTTAAGACAAGCCCGTCAGGCAGGTGGGGTACCGGGTCAAATGACTCAAAACATGTAAACACAATTGTTAAGACAAGCCTGCCTATACAAATACTTTTTGTACATGTCTATTTTTATTTCAAACGATTAATGAGTTGATTATAATTACAAAAATAATAATAACAATATATAACACAAAATAAAAACTACTTAGGAGACTAAATGCATAAAAACAGATTGGGGTATTGGATTTTAATAATCCAAAATTCCAAACTTTCACCCATTGGTCGGTAATAATCTGTACTTCAAAAATTTCCAACAACGATCCCAACTTTCAACATATTGGCCAACAATGAACCTTTGTTAATTGAGAACTAACTCAGTTAGTGGATGATGGCGTGGACGATGACGTGGCATGTTCACGCTGACGTGGCATGCCAACACTTACATGGATGATGACATGGATGTTGACATGGCATGCCAATACATTGAAAGTTGGGATCGTTGTTGGGAATTTTTGAAGTACAGATTATTGTTGGCCAATGGGTGAAAGTTTAGATTATTAAAATCCAATACCCCAATCGTAAACGTAAATAATGAAAAAGCAATACTTGAATTCAACCATGAATCATGAAAAAGCAATATTAGGAGAGCCAATAGCTAGTAATATATTATGATGAAAACTAGAACATAATATCCAACCACAAGATATAAAAAGTTGTTATGGGTGGCCACTACTTCATCGGTATACTTGTGTCAAAATAAATGAAGTATTTAACTGGTTATTACCTTATATGTAAGTATTGCAATGCAATTAGTTGACTAGTCTCTTGCTAAACTCCTGCCGTCGCTTTAGCCTCAGAATCCGTCTTACCCTGAATGGAATTTCAACAAGATGATTTATATGAATTTATAGCAAAGAAAAAATATGCCAACAATTTAAAATAATAAATTTAGACCTCATCACTGATAGAGTGGCAAAACGCACGAGTGTAATGGATTCAAAACATGACAATTTTATGCTACAGATTGAAATGGGCTGGTTGAGTGGGTGAGAACACTTTTTGGACCAAAGTTCTTTATAAACAATGTGTCAACATGACTACATAAATCATACTATTTAAAAAATATATAAAACTTTTAAATTAATATAGTTTAAGAGGTTTTTATGCATTAAAATTCACCCTGGGTAAATTAAAAAAATCCATACGAATGGTCTGATAGTAGGGTGTAAAGAGGTGTTTGAATCTGTGTTTTGGAACTGATTAAAAGACGTTTACTTTCATTACACAATCCAACTCTCCTATCCTATTTTCACTAAAAGGTATACTTGATCTACATTTTTTTAAATAATTAGAATGAGTTAAACACTAGAATGTTTGATTGTTACAACTTCAACCAACACCAAACACTATTTTATATGGTCCATTTTGTTATTTCATTCTAATCACATAATCATTTTCAAAATGCACACCCAAACACCTTCTATAGAAAAGTTCAGTGTGATACCCCAGATGAAGAATTTCGAATTTTCCTTGTAGGCGTCCTCATGGTAACAAATTCCTCTGCTGATGTTGGATGAACACCAACTGTTGAGTCTAACTGCGCCTTGGTCAACCCAGCTTTGATAGCGACAGCAAATCCCTGTATTTTTACATGAATTGGATCACCAAACAAAATAAGGGAAAAAAAATGTAAACAGAAGATGCAAGTAACCTGCACAACTTCCGCTGAATCTTCACCACACATGTGTAACCCGACCACTTTGCTAGTTTTTGCACACACTATAAGTTTCATGAAAACTCTATCCGGAAGGCCTGATAGAGTAGCTTTTAAGGGCCTAAAATTTGCTGTATAGACATCGATATCACCATATTCTTCTATTGCCTGCAAATTATGTATGAATTAGTAGATGTATTTGCTAATAAATATTTAAATCAAGAGGTGAAAATTCAGCCCGTTTACTTGAAAGGGTCGATTCAGGTTATGTTTTACCTCTTTAACAGGTCAAATGGGGCGAATAAAAGAATAGCTTAAAGAAAACAAGTCAAATGACAAGTTGCCCAAAGTGTATTTTTAAAGCATAAAGCCACTTATATCTATTATTCAGAGAATTTTATTAGTTTTTAGATTATATGATTTTCAAATCATACCTTGACACTTATTTATCGAAGTAAAAAATAATTGAACAAAGTGTTTCGGGTCAGCTGACCCCAGGGTCCCACCTGTTTCAACCCATACAACATGTTACCTATTTACATACTACTCAAGCCGCCGGGCGCCAAGCCCATTTGCCCCCTCTAGTCTTATTATCTCTAACGGGTCCAAAGCCACCCAAAGTATATTTTTAGGGCATACAATTTTCGAGATCGTTTTACTAACAAAAATCATATCGAATAAACAGAATTTCTGCTACCATATTTGACAAACTAATCATTTACAAGAAGTATATAAATTTTTGGACCAAAAAATGCTCTAGATCAACAAACCCAACCCCTTAAAAAACTACTCATCTTAACCAGTTACCCAACCCGTCTGACTGGTTCATTTCCACATCTAAATATAGTTGTTGCAGTAATGAGTGTCACCTGTTGCTCACTAAGACCGACTTGCCCAATTGGTGGCTGGGAGAACACTGCAGATGGTACAGCGCTACAAAACAATCAAAAGTCAACAATGAGAGCATTCACATCAGGTTCTCCGTAAATTGTGAGTGAGATCTTCATATTTTGATAAGTGGTATTGGGTGGTTGTGAGTAGAGGAGAGAAAATGTTACTGTTCATCTCTACATTTGGTACGACACTGTTCACCGTCTATAATTTTTTAATGCTCAGTTCTAACAATAGGACAGATTAAAAGGGAAAAAAAATACCTAAAATCTGGTTTTGTAGGTTCGTTTGCAAAAAGGGTTTTGGCTAATGCCCCGCCCTCCATCAAAGCAACAGGAGTTAGATTCATTCTATCAGTAACGTCTCCAACTGCCCAAATCGATGGAACGGATGAACGTGAATATTCATCAACCTAAACGCCATCAGACATACAAATTATGAAATAATATGAAAAATAACCCCCAAACATATATTATATATAGACCACAAAAGGTCAAAAATAAAGATACCAGTATTGCTCCATTTTTGTCCATTTTCACACCCACAGTCTCCAATCCCAAATTCTGCAATGCCAAACAAATAGATAATTTAATTACAAATCATCAACACCTGGTCCCATGTATAAAAAAGTATATTTCTTTGCTTCATGTCCAGGCACTTATGAGTTGACTCTTGATGACCTTAAGTTAGTTAAGAACTTTAAAGGTCCAAGTTGGGTATTTGTTCAAAATGGGTAACTTCTCAGTATGGGTGGACCTTATAATAGAAATATAATCTAAAAAATGTAGCTTCAAGATGTGATTGATAGGAAAATGATTATCTCAACTTTTTGATTGAGATACACCACAACATCCTTCATCAAAGCACAGTTAGTAAAAAAATAATGGGTGTTATGATATGTAAAGACTTGGCAACTTATTATTTAATTCGAATTTTACTTGAAAAACGTACCCTTGTATTGGCCTTGCGTCCTGTGGCAAACATAACATGTGAGAAGCCATCAATTGTTCCTTTATTAGTCTTTAAGGACAATGACCCATCTCCAGATTTGATAACTGCTTGTGGCGACTCCTCAGTGTGAAACTCGATTCCTTTTAATGACATCTGTTCAGCTACAAAGTCTCTAATCTATTCAAGTCAAAAGGTTGGGTTTTTTTAACACAATAGCTCCATAAACAAGATATTTATACTGCTGAGAGACTGACCTTTGAACTGTAGTACTTAGATCTTTATTACAGACCAACCACCCTTCTTAAGAAAACATTTTTAAAGAATCTAGAGATAGCAAAATCGATTCGAGTCAAAATGGGGAAAAAAATCATCCCGTTTGGATTGGTCGACCCGATACAACTTTTTGTCCAAAATGTCAACTTTTTTATATTATTATTAGCGGATAAAAAATACACCAAACATGAATTTCTAACAAAACGATTTCGAATGTTTTATGCTATTGAACTGTCAAGATGTAAAACATAATCCGAATCGACCCACTCGTAAGTGTGTATGTCTGTATTGCAACCTCTAGCGAAAAAACACTCTAGTTAACAAGAATGGATGCCTTTGACAAATTGTTAAAAAAATGCAGAAAAAAGTATTGTACTTTGCATTTTTTTCTTCTGATAAAACTCTTCTTTTAAAGGGTAATTTTTCATTTGCAAGAATAATGGTTTGTAATAAAAAACCAAATACGTAAGTTTGAGAAGTCAAATCTCTCTAAGACATCATACAAGTCTTATTTGAAATTTCTCACCTCGTCATCAAACCCACGTAAAACCTGCTTTTGACGAATAAATACATGTACGTCACTTTGCAAACCATTGAAAATACCAGCAAATTCAAGTGCAATATAACCGCCACCAACAATTGCAATTTTTGTAGGTTTTGATGGCAAATCGAGGGCAGCATCTGAATCTATCACATATTCTTTTCCAGGAATATCTGGAATGAATGGGCGTCCACCAACTGAAACTAAAATATTTCTTGCAGTGTAGAGTTTCCCATCAACATCCACTGTGTGTGGGTCCACAATCTGCTTGCAAAATTATACAAAATACACGTTAAATATCTGTTCAAAAAGCAACACAGTCAACGGAGGTCTTAGTAGGTAAACTATGTATATTGTCTTCTATCTATTATCTACAATTTTTTTATGAATGAAACAATCTAGTGAACTGTGATTTTTTTTGTTGCACACCATAATATTCATTTCACAATAAAGTAACTTTTTTTAATGACACATTGAGATTAAAGTAGTAAATTAAAAAAAACAGGGTTTTTTTCATGATAATCTTTTTGATTATTTTGTAACTGATCGTCAAAAATGATTTTTTTATGCAAAAATGTTAGATTTACATACAATGTACATTAATTATCATATAGAAAACTGAATTTATCAGTTACAAATAACCCAAACGGTACAGAAAGACATTAAATTTTGATGCCCCAAATGCAAAAATTGGTGCATGACTAAAACGACACAAACATTAAACTAAGTCAGTCTTTTACCAAAGAAACCCTAAAATTTATGTCTCGGGAGTCAATTTCATCAAAGTCATATCAAACCCAAGCTTACAATTTATAACCATTGACACAAAATCCTGGAAACTACTTTTAGTTTTCTACTAACATAAATGTTTGAGAAACACCATTATCGTCCAAATTCATCATTCTTCAAAACACGAACATAAAAATATTGCAAAATATAAACAACATAACCTTTCCACGTCCTTCAATCAATTTGACTCCTGCATTAATCAAAATGTTTTTGTAGATTCCAGTGAGACGTTGCAACTCAGCATTCTTATTAGCCATTAAAGTGCTCCAATCATGTGTTGGTTCAGAGTTGTATGACCATCCATAACCAAGGCTCTCCTCAAATTCATGAGAATACTTAGATGCATAAACAAGCAGTTTCTTTGGTACACATCCACGAAGCACACACCTTCACCCCAAATGTTAATTTTTCACGATATCAACAGAATCATACCACCAATCCACCATAAATATAAATAAAGCATCAATCATATCATATCATATCAATAGCATGAGATTAAATCAATCACAGATGCCATATCACCAACACAATTTTAGTCGTTTAGTGGTTGATATGAACACAATAATTACATATTATAGATTCATAGTCACTCGATTACATGTTTTTTAGTATCATAAACCTTCATAGTTCATTCCATATATTAGTTAATCACCAGAGCAACACATTCATACCACCATAAACAAAACTAAGGGGGTGTTTAGGATTGATTATTCAAAACAGATTATGCGTTTTGGAAAACAAGGGTAGAACTGCTTATAGATTATTGCGTTTTGGTAGCCTAAAAAACTGATTATCTGCGTTTTCAAAACGCCATCCCAAACACTAAAAACTGATTATCTGCGTTTTCAATACGCAATAATCTAAAAATCAGATTCAAAACGCAATCCCAAACACCCTCTAAAACATCCACCATATCAATAATAAATAGTTAAATTCACCATAAATGTTAGAAATCACCAACACAGTCTTTACTCACTGATAATAACACAATAAACACCAGTCACTCATTAAAAAATATTACTTCATCACCAGAGTAACATATTCATACCACCATAAATGAAAATAGCGTATGAGAACCATACGTACATGTGTGTAATGTACTTTCTTGAACGATCAAACACAAAGAGACGGCCTCCTATTTAAATTCACAGGAGCCACAAGCGAACACACAAAACTTTCTAACAGAATATACAACGTAAATCTAACCGCTCTATAACTATAACCACACTAATATAAACCATCAATCATAGTATCATACCAATAATTTATAGCTAAATTCATCATTATTATCAGATCACCAACAAAATCTTTACTCATTGAAAATAAACCATAGTTATCAAAGGCGCTAGGCGCACTCAAGGCGCATAGGTCTCGCCTGGGGCCTAGGCACGAGGCGCAAAAAAGCGAGGGCCTGAGATAAAAAAAAAGCGAACAAAGAAAATAAAGTAAAAATATATTAAAATAATACTATTTTTCATCTAGTTCGTATCAAACGTTATAAAATATTGATGTATTAGTGTATAGAAGTAGTTTTCCTTAGATAAAAGTAGAAATCTGGTTGGAATTTAGCCATAATTTAACGAATTTGGCTGGAAACTCTCCGGAACTTGAGAATCTAGCTGAAATATGCGCCTAAACCATCCCCTGGAGAATTAAAGCGCAATTTCCTCGACTTAAAGCGCAAATGCATCGCCTCGCCTAAAAAATGGGCCTAGGCGCACGAGGCGATGGCTTTTAACAACTATGAAATAAACACAATAAATATCATAGCTGTTCGCCGCCTGTTCGTCCTACGCCCTACGGTTTTAACCACTAACTCATTCGAGCCTATGAATGGCTTAATGTTAAGTTATTAACAATCAGTTAGTGGTTTAAGTTTATATCCTAATGTTTAGCTATTTAATGTGTATTCAAATAGGTTAGGTATAGCAATAAACATCAACTGTAACTAAATTTCAAATATTATAAAAAAAAAACAATAATATTATTATTATTAAAAAAAAAAAAAAAAAAAAAAAAAAAAACCCTTACGTTCCACCAACGCCGCCTATTTAAATTGACAGGAGCCAACGGCGAACACACAAAACTTTCTAACAGAATATACAACGTAAATCTAACCGCTCTATAAGTATAACCACACTAATATAAACCATCAATCATAGTATCATACCAATAATTTATAGCTAAATTCATCATTATTATCAGATCACCAACAAAATCTTTACTCATTGAAAATAAACACAATAAATATCATAGCTGTTCACCGCCTGTTCGTCCTACGCCCTACGGTTTTAACCACTAACTCATTCGAGCCTATGAATGGCTTAATGTTAAGTTATTAACAATCAGTTAGTGGTTTAAGTTTATATCCTAATGTTTAGCTATTTAATGTGTATTCAAATAGGTTAGGTATAGCTATAAACATCAACTGTAACTAAATTTCAAATATTATAAAAAAAACAATAATAATATTATTATTATTAAAAAATTAAAAAAAATAACTTACGTTCCACCAACGCCGCCAGTAGTATCAGAAGAGATAGTAGAAAACGGAAGCTCACAAACAGCAACCGACGCTCCAAAATTGGAGGCAAAACGAGAAGCCCTAACGCCGCCGCTACCGGCGCCGATTGTAAACAAGTCGAAGTCATAGGTGCGAGGCTCGGCGCCGTTAGTGGAGTGGGCTAGGGTGGTGAAACGACGACGTTTTGATAGGGTGTGGCGGTTATTACAATCGGAGATAAAAGGTAGGGCAATTTTGAGTGGTGATGGTTGGGGAGATGATATAAGGAGTAGAGAACGGTTGAGGATTGGGAACTTGTGTCTGTAGAGGAAGGTTTGGAGAGATGATGATGAGAGAGTTGTACTGAGTTTTGGTGTGGTGGTTACATATGTCGCCATTGTTTGTGGTGGTTAGTGGTGGTTTGTGGTGGTCTGGATGTTTATTATTATTATTATTATTATTATTATTATTATTATTATTATTATTATTATTATTATTATTATTTTCTTGTGTGAATGGTAGTAGCAGATGACGGGTTTTATTTGTGGGTTGTGTTTTACTTTTGGGTTAGATTGAGTATGGAATTGCAATTCATTTTTTTATTGTTTTATTTTTTAAGGCGGGGCGGGGTGGTACGTGATGGCTACTCTGTAATAGTTGTGACTATCACGACCATTGTCTCCACCAATTCATCACTGGTGTGATGTCAGAATTTTGTGACAGTCATCATGGTGGTGAGAGAAGTAATAAAGGGGGTTGCTTGTTTGGGAATGGTGTGATAGTGTGATGGTGTGATACACCACCCCATGTATTTAGTGATTGGCGTAATGAAATGATTAAAAATTTGAGGTGACACAATCTAATTGGGTGTGATAAAACCCACCTTCATGACCTCCCCGCCCAACCAAAAAGGCTAAGGGGTTGTTTGGTTGATTAAGTGTTGAATCATTAAGATGGTCTGAATGGTTAAGAGACTTTGAATAGTTAAGAGCTGAATCATTCAGCATCCCTTATTAGCTTAATGGTTCAGCACTTAATCATTCCATTCAGATGCTGAAACAAACAGTCTGAATATTGAATGATTCAGACCTGAATGGTTAAGAGGTTGATTAAGAGGCTACCAAACAGCCCCTAAGTTCGAGTGGTATAGGGTAGCGTCTGGCGTTCTCCTTTATATCCACCATTGTGTTTCAAAATTACTTTTTTGGAAGGAAATTGAAGGAAAACGGTTTTTAGGCCAAATATCATCATTCCAATTTGGAAGGAAAAGAAAAAAAAAAACATTCATTTCTTTTATTTCATTGAGTAAGCTCAATAACACAACTTAAAGGATTCACCCATATTTAGACCATGTATCATTGATTCCACGACCCATTCCATGTGGAAATTCTGCATTAATTCCACAGTCATTCATACATACGTGACCAATAGGTGATGTTGCCGCTTGAGAGTGGTGGTCACGAATTTGGTTTCCTCACCGAGACTAATCTGGCTATGCTTGCAAAATGGTGGTGGCGGTTCAAAGCTTACAGCCATGAGTTGTGGAAGAAGGTGGGTTGGGATGTTTCACAACAGTTCCTCGTCTTGGAACCCTAGCCTTATAAGGGGCTTTAGGCAGATATGACGTATTATCAATTAACAGTCTAAAAAGGGGCTTTAGGATTTTAATTGGGCGCAAGTGCGCAACAACAATTTAGCTTCTTTAGGAATAATTGGGTTTCAAAAAATGTGTGTACAGTTTCTTGGCGTACGAAGCTATCTAGCTTTCGACTATGGTCGCTTTGCCTCCCATAATCATCCATGTGTAGTCCCAATTGTGTCCGTTTTGCGGGAACGACATGAATATCAGGGAGCATATCTTTGTCCCGTGTCATATCTCCCAAATCGTGTGGCATGTTATCTTAATGTGGTGCAAGGTTCTTGCAGAGTTAGGGATATTCTGGAGCTTTATAAATTGGTTATATATTCGAAAAACAAACTCTAAAATGCGCTGATTTTTATAGCTTATTGGTGTGTTTGAAAGATGCATAACGACATGTTTTTTAATTAAAAGGCACGCTTAGTTCCTAAAACCTTGGGGATGGTTGGGCCTAGCTGCGCTTGGAGCTGGAAACGCATGTTGATGTCTTAGGTGGAGGTTAATGATCTCTATGAGCTGATGATTTTGGTTGGCTATGTGATTTTAATAGAAAAAGTTAACGCCGCTAGCAAAATAGCGAAATATGTTGCAACTTTTCAATTAAATGGATTATTCAATATATGTATTAATTCATTACATACTGATGAATGTTGACAATTTTGTCATTTTTTGGGGTATTATATTTTTGTCGCTCAACTTTTAGCATTGATACTTAAAGTCTCTCAAGTTTTTAAAAACGTTGTAAAATTGCATTTTTATTCATTGGAGTTTTACGTGTTTTCTTTTATGTGCGTGTCGGTCTGAATACAAGTTGGTTTACGTTTCGATGTTTTTACCCCTAAAACGCATCGAGTCAAATATAATATGTTTTCGTCCTTATTTTTATTTGTATTTTATGTTGCTCTTTTTGTGTTATAAATGCGTATTTTTGTTTTACGTTTTTCTCCGGTTTTAATCGTCGTTCGGTTAGTACCGTTTTACGCGCCCTCCACCCCACGTTGATAACACCATTTTACGTCTCCTAACTTGTAACGCAGGTGCTTAATACTAATTATAATAATAAAATTAGTCCAAGCAACATAACTGCAAGAATGTATAGAATGAATTCACGAATGGATCTAAATTGAAGAAAAGTGAAAGATACATAATGATATTATGAAATGAACATTTTCTTTTCAATTCCTCTCTCGTTCCATGTGTTACATAGTTGGAATGACATTATGAAACCCATAATACTATTAGTTGTTGGTCGGTCGCGAGCAGACGCGAGCTATAGACTTCACTCTCAAACAACCCGGCCACTTGACCTCGTTGTGGCTAAGGGTGAGCACCGGCGTGACCAAAACTCACTTTCTCCCCTTAATGCACGCGACCACCATCGCATGTGCTCGTCCTGCGACTGTTCGCGTGGGGCTGTTGTGGCTGAGGGTGAGCACTAGGCTGAAAACCTCACTCACGCCGGAGCTCGCTCGCAGCCCACAATGGACAGTCTAAAGGAAGAGAGCAAATAAAGAAGCAATTACGCAACCTCGGACACCGATATCTACAAAATATTACTTTTGTCTCTTTATTTTGGTTGGTAAAGTTGTTTTTCTTCTTCTTCTTCATCTGAGTGGATTGTTACTTTCTTTGAATCAATCATATACATATTCATTTCCCTCCTTTTCATAATCATGACAACCGTAACATTCCTATGATCTCATGGATAATCCTGATGTAGTAATTATGTGTGTAATAAAGATATTCCTTATATATTTTAGTTTTGAACTTTAGCCGGATGTATGATTTAGCCATTACAAATAAAGTTATAACAAGATCGTAATAATCCCTATTTGTGGCCAATTGGTAGGAAGACTTGGGCTTTTTAACGGAGACTCGGGTTCGATATCTACTTATGTCACTTGATTATGGCAATGAAGGATTTGAGCTACACCTTATGAGGTTGTCAGTTCGAAATCCCAAGCCCACCCGGGTTTTCATCTCATCGTGTGTTACGCCATAAAGTTCTGCTTTTGTGGCGGTACAAAGACTGTCAAGTGGCAGCCGACGATATAGTTTATCGAGAGAGCGCCTAAGCCAAACTTTGAAGCCAGTGGTCAAAGTGTAATGACTTTTTTTTTTTTAAGAAACCAAAGTTTTTAAGTTTTTTTTTGTTTTCGTATTTAAGTTTTTCGTATCGGCCAGATCTTTTTGGTTTCTAATACAAGACAACACTTAAAATATATATTGTATAAATTTTAAACTATTATCATATTTTAATGACATACACGATGCCACGTACGTTCCTAAATGATTATAAGATTCGTCATAAACAATCATTAAAAAAATACAAAAACCATTTTATAATCTCAATTTTTTTATAAAATTCTAATTTAATATTAAAAAAATTACAATATTAAAAAACCATTTTATAATTCTAATTTAATATTAAAAAAAATTACAATACGTAGCAACGAACATGGTATTTACCATCTTCCCCGCGTCCCCTTTGTTTCTCTCTCTAAATCTTCTCTCTCTCTCTCTCCTCTTTTCCATCAGATCACACAGCAAAGCATATAATCACACTGCACACACATAATCCCTTCACATAAACCCTAATAATATTATTCTTTAAATCTCAACCGTTAACTATCCTAGTTCATACATCCAATGATCAACCATTCTGCTGTTATTATTATTATTATTATTAGATGAAGCAATTCCGTCGACGTACCACCATTTTCATCCTCTCTCTTCTCTTCCTCTCTGTTTTTGCCCCTATTCTTCTCCTAAACGGTACCGTTTTACTCTTATTATTTTTATCGCTTCAGCGCGTCGTGCATAGTAATTATTAAGCTTTGTTTTTAGTAGGATCGGTTTTGCTATTCAAAAGCGGTTAGGCGCACTTTATTGTAATCGTCATTTTAATATTTTTTTAACATTTATGTGTTTAAATACTCTTATTATTTTATCGGTTCAGCGGTTCGTGCATAGTAATTATTAAGCTTTGTTTTTAGTAGGATCGGTTTTGCTATTCAAAAGCGGTTAGGCGCACTTTATTGTAATCGTCCTTTTAATATTTATGTATTTAAATGCTCTTATTATTTTATCGGTTCAGCGGTTCGTGCATAGTAATTATTAAGCTTTGTTTTTAGTAGGATCGGTTTTGCTATTCAAAAGCGGTTAGGCGCACTTTATTGTAATCGTCCTTTTAATATTTATGTATTTAAATGCTCTTATTATTTTATCGGTTTAGCAGGTCGTGCATAGTAATTATTAAGTTTTGTTTTTTAGTAGGACCGGTTTTGCTATTCAAAAGCAGTTCGGCGCACTTTATTGTAATCGTCCTTTTAGTATTTAATTTTTTTTAGATACTAATTTTCATATCCACTAAACAAATTACATAAGTATTTAAATATTTTTATTTGTGTTTATTTTTTCTGATGCAGAATCGAATGGATTGGTTGATGATTTATCAAGTTTGGTATGATCTTATTAATTACCTGTTGATGTTTTTTTTATTAAGTTATTGTTATTAGTTAAATTAGTTTAATTATTAAGTTATTGTTAGTAGTGTCTCGGCTTCAGGTGGGCAGGGTTACGTTTTTAGTAGATTAGGATTTGCTATTCAGAAAGGGTTAGTGGCGCAGCTTGTTGCCCGTCTGCCCGTTATCTTAATGTAATTTTCTTTGTCCGAGAATAAAAGATTAAAAAGTTCGATAAAAAAAAAAAAAAAAATTAATGATTGAATCACAGTTGTTTTATATAATTATATCAACTGTGCCCTTCGCTTTTGACACATTTGGGGGCCTTGCTCCCGAAGCAAATCCGGTTTTTAGATCGGGTGCAAAATGTGGTGCAGAGTAACTCTCCTGTGGCCAATGACACAAGCTTTATATTTAATAGAGTAGGCTTTACTATTCAAAAAGGGGTTGCGGCGCAGCTTGTTGCCTGTCTACCCGCGCCTCACTTGTAATTCTTGTTGGTATCGATATATATGATCATTAATTATACAGTTTAAAAAAATTAATTATATCAATACTTTTGTTGATTTTGTTATGATTGGTGGTGGTGTTGTTTATAATGTAGAGTAATTTATATTATATTAATATTTTAATCTTTTATATCTTTATTTATTTATTTATTAATTTTATTTTATTTTACAGAAAGGTAGGAGGGATCTGTTGAAGTTGAATTTAATAAAGCAGGTTATTTTTGCAATGCTAGTTTATATAATTGGTTTGATTGAACAATTTTATGTGATTGAAATGTATTTGTTGGTATTATTATTAGGAGGAAGGTGTTGGCTTAAGAGAACCTGTTTTAGAGGTTTATAAAGATGTAAAGGTTGATCTTACTTCTAGTTCCGGATTCGTGGATTTGGGTATTAGGTCTGATGATAAAGGAAATGGTTGGTCTCTTGAGTGTCTTTAAATGTAACTTGATTGATCGGTCGGATGATTGCTGTGCAGTTTTTGAGTATTAATAGTTGCTTGCTGAATGATTTCAGGAGATGTTGATGCACAAGGATATAGTGGACAGAGTCAGGAAGAGAAAAGACTGGTAAATTCAGTGACAGTGTAAAACTGTAAATGTATCTATATTACATAGACTTATTTTTAAGTAGATTTGTTGAATACAGTCGGCGTGCATATCGACTTGATAGTATGATACTGTTATCTGAATTTGAAATTCTAAAGAGCATTGTCTTGTGTGTTTAAAATGTGAATAATTTATATTTTTGCCTATGCAAAGTGTGAACAATTTATTTATTTTTCTTTGTTTTGATGACATGGGATGATCAGGATGTACAACCACAATTACATAGGGCTTTGGATGCGAAGATTAAAGAGATGAAAGATCAGCTGATAAGGGCCAAAGCTTACTTGAGTTTTGCAATGCAAGCTGGCAACACTCATTTAGTAAAGGAATTACGATTGCGAGTTAAAGAATTAGAACGGGCCATGGGAGATGTCAGCAAAGACTCCGATTTGTCCAGGAGGTTACCAATCGTTTCTTTTGTTTCTTATGCATGATTATCTTGGATTATAGATGAAAGAATTTCATCCATAGTTGTCAAAGCGCCTAGGCGCAAGGCGCATAAAAAACGAGGGCTTTTTATAATTAGGCGCATAGTATTAAATACATTTTATTAGGGATTTTAGAGATGTTTCAGGCTTGTTTAGGGCTACATTAGGATGTTTTAGGGTTGTTTAGGACTTGTTCATAACTCATTTAGGATGTTTTAGAGGTTTAGGCAACTTTTAGCCTGAATTTGGCCGGAAATTAGCCTGAAAACAGCCCCGATAGCGCGCCTCAGTGCCTAGGCGCGCTTTTGACAACTATGATTTCATCTACTATGCAATCAAGCGCATCAGTTTGAATTTTTTTCACAGGAAAAAAATCCTGATCTCTAGAGGTAGCAAAATGGGTGGGTTAAGCAAATATCTTTTTGACATGGATCAAAGCTGGATGTGTTAGCCTGTTAGGTTGACTCGAAACATTTTTTATCCAAAAATTTGAAGTTTTGTACAAGTTAGTGTGTCAAATTTTATTACAAAAATCATACTTTTTAAAAAATAATTAAGCTTGTTATCTGTAAACATCTTTATGGATTTTTCATACGAAGCCCTTGTTCAAACATAGATTGATGTAACTTCATTATCGATCTGAATTCCGAATGATCTCTTCAGGGCTTTCCAGAGGATGCGGTCCATGGAAAATTCCTTACAAAAATCCGCGCGAATTTATCCTGATTGCTGTAGCATGGTGAAGAAGCTTCGTGCCATGGCTGACAATGCTGAAGAACTGGTTCGAGTACAAAAGGAGCAAGAGTCTTTTCTTGTACAGCTGGCCGGAAGAACTACTCCAAAGGGGCTTCATTGTCTTTCAATGAGGCTAACAGCTGAATATTTTGCTTTAAATCCTGAAGAGAGAAAGCTTCCTAGCAATCCAGATGTGCATGATTCAAATCTTTATCATTTTGTTGTGTTTTCTGATAATGTTTTGGCATGCTCTGTTGTGGTGGACTCAACTGTCTCCTCTGCAAAGGTATGCTGACCTGGCTTTATCTGAGTTTTTCTTACATATGCCAGTCTCTTATATATTATAGATAATTCTGAGGTATAGTTTAAAAGATGAGTACTTGTAGTTCTGTAGAATGTAGATAATTCTGACTGGCAGTGCTTGTCTTAATTGCATTAGAAGGAAAGTAATAGATTGGGCCATTTTAACGGGTCAAATTAGATCTGGGATAAAATGAACCACCTTTTATACTGGTCGAAACGGGGTGGCAAGGTTGGTCTGGTTACACTTATTTGTCTATCATTGATCTTTTCTGTAATCAAATTTCATTAGCGTGATAACAATATATTGAAATAAGGAAAATGCAAACAATATCCCTTTGGGCTAGGCTATCATTAAGTACCTTTTTATTTCACTAAAAAAACTAATATCTAGACGTAATCACTAACAGCCTTCCGTATTCTCTATCACATTACCAATGAAAGAAGTGAACCGTGGTTTTTGAGATACAAATAGGTGGTTTGTGATTATGATTGAATATTGTATTTTTAAAAGATTCAAATTAAAAATAGTAGTTGTGAACAATAGCCATAAGGGATATTGTTAAAAACCCCTAAAACAATAATTTAAATCTTTAGCAATGGTTGATTTGGCTCATATTTTATATCAAGTGGGGCAAATGGGTCGAAACAGGCAAATGTATCCCGAAGTGGTATTTAAATGCTTATAACCTCTTAAATCTTCTTTTTTAACTATTTACATTTATTTATAAAAAATTGAAAAAAAAAAAAGAAACAAAAACGTTGGTGGATCAATTTTCCTGTTTCGACCTGCTTTAGAAATTACTCGTTTGACCCAAACCTGTTACTTAAAAAGTCCTAAACCGGCCATTTCCACCTATATATGACACTTGTGATTTACTGGCATTAATCTTTATATATTTTTGCGAGAGCGAGTAATGAATTAACAGAAGTTGTTGATTCACAGGAGCCAGGGAAAATTGTGTTTCATGTGGTGACAGATTCTCTAAACTTTGCAGCACTCTCAATGTGGTTCATATTACATCCTCCCAAAAAAGCTTCAGTCCAGATTCATAACATTGACAATTTTGATTGGTTTACCACTAAATATGACCCACCAAATACCGATGGCCATGATTCACAGGACCCAAGATATTCTTCCACTTTAAACCACCTTAGATTTTATTTACCGGATATTTTTCCGACATTACATAAGATTGTACTTCTTGATCATGACGTGGTTGTACAAAAAGATTTAACACGCCTTTGGAGAGTAAATATGATGGGAAAAGTCAATGGAGCGGTCAAGACTTGTCAAGGAAATGATCCTGCATTTCGCAGAATGAATTTGTTACTCAACTTATCTGATCCAACAGTGGGGAAAATATTTAGCAACGAGGCGTGCACCTGGGTGTTTGGTGTAAATGTCTTTGATTTGCAAAAGTGGAGGAAAACGAACCTGACCAGTGTTTATAACAAATACCTGCAACTGGTATGTATTTTTTGTTTTTTTCAGTAATTTATCTTAGTTTTTGACGACATTCTGCACCGCATTTGATTTTATGTAGCTATGTAGAGGTGGCAATTATGACCCGTTTACTTAACGAGTCAATTTGGATTACATTCCATCCCAAATGTCAAATTTAAAATGGCTAAAATGGGCTGGGTTAGAATTAGATTGACCCAGAACTCTTTTTTTTGTCAAATAATTTTTGTTAAATTTGATTACAAAAAAGTATTTTTAAAGAATGATTTTATTTTGAATAATCTATTTTTAGTAGAATACATGCCTTAACATTACACTTTGAAAAACTGCCAACATGTTCAACCCATTTGACCCGTTTCCCTTCTAGCTATTTTCTTCCTTCTAATTTTACCCGTTTGAGCCTTTAGAGACAAAAGTCAACCCAAACTGCACAATTTAGAAATAACTGGGCTGAAATTACCGCCTCTAGCTATGATCTTTATCCTTATTTAATTAGTAGTCACTTACTCACTTTGCGATAACAATTTAAAATAGTAATCTCATTTTTACCATAAAATCGCAGGGAAAAAAGAAGCCAATGTGGAAAGCTGGTACCTTACCCTTAGGTTGGATGACATTTTACAATCAAACCATGGGGTTGGACCAAAAATGGCAAATTCATGGATTAGGATATCATTCTAGTATTAAACAAGAAGATATCGAGCGGGCAGCAGTCATACACTATGATGGCGTTATGAAACCATGGTTAGATATCGGTATTGAGAAATACAAAACATACTGGAGAAAACATGTCAACTTCAACCACCCGTATTTGCAGCAATGCAATATTGCTTGATACGTCTCACCCAGATTCATATTAAACACGACAAAAACATGAGTGTTTTTTTTTTTTTTTTTTTTTTTTTTTTTTTTTCACTTTGCAAAACCATTTTTCATCCGACTTCCATTCGATTTTTACACACTAACACCCGTCGAGCCATACTTTTTCTTTTATTTTTTGTTTATATTACTTGGTTTAGGTGCAACTTCACTCATAGAGTCATATGGATCATAAATTGCTTTTCAGTTACATTACAATTGAATGAAGCTAACTTGATATAGTGATCTTTTCAGTAGTTCATTTGGTTATTTATTCATCTGCATAACTTTTTTATATTGTGGCAGTTTTGAGTAGATTGTTATTGTTTATTGGTGTCTGGTGCGGATCTAGAGAAGGAGTTTTTTGGCGTAGTGTATTTTTAATTTTTTTTACGTGTTTTGTATTGCGTTACCCGTGAAAATTATGTAATGTTACCCCTGAAATCTTGGTCCAGATCCCCCACTGAATTTGGTGTAGAAGTCCTTGTGTAGGAGGTTGTTTTCAGACTAGACTTCATACTTTAAAGCTAGGCTGTTTTCAGCCTCAGCTTTATTCAACAACGATCAAACAAGATATCGACTGTGTAATGTGTATCCTTTTATAAGCGGCGTCATGGTGTGACAAGATACTGATTTACACAACTTACAGATTGAAATAACTAGTTCTTTCAATGTCTAACATGGTTAGAAATAATTTTTTTTATATATTTTAAGGTTAAATGAAATTTGTCTAAGTTGGTAAGAACTTGTGTAAAATACAGTCTTATAATATATCTTACTAATGGCTTAGATCAAATGCTTATATGATTTATTGAGTGTTCATGTTCTGATTCAGTGATAAAAAAATACTGGGTTGAACCGCTAACTATAGTATAACTATTTACCGCTTCAGGCTGGTTTCAAAATTGTTAGTTTGTATTAAAGTTTTCAATACGTTTATGAGTATTATACATGACATGTATAATACTCATAAACGGTAAATAGTTATTTACACGAACAATTCTATGTTTCAAACCAGCTTGAAGCGGTAAATAGTTATACTAATCAAATTGTAAACCAAATCATATGAAGACACTATCACACTAATCTAATTATAACTTTTAGAATACAACATTATTTAGTTTGTTTTTATTTGATCAAAATAAGTCTTAATGGCAGTTGGTGGGATGAGTGGTGGATAAAAGAAGATGTGGTGCAATCCATGTTGTGTGGTTGGATTGGATTTGGATAGACTTATATTAAACCAAATAAAAAGCCATTCTATTAAAAAGAAGCTGTTGAGACCAGACAAATCACAACACAGAAAATGGCATCCGTTTCAGTTTGCACTACCACTCTTCTCCCCAACAAACCTTCCACTCTTCTTGGTAATGCTTTCTTTTCTAAGTTTTATTTAGTAACGTTATATTACTTTAATTTGCCTTTTAATAACCAAACAATTAAAAAAATTGATTGTTTTGAGGTAGTATATATTGGTAACACGCAAATAAACAGATTTGGGTATATATCCTTTTCTATAGATAGAATTGACGCAATCTAATCTATGATGAAAGTAAAAGAATCAAATATGTTAAAAGTTCATGTCAAAAAAAAAAAAAATGCTGAAAGTGATTACAACCTACCTTACCTGTCTATTTAATTCTTTTGGTTGAAGATGCCGATGATTTCATGTTCCACAAGTATAAAAAGAAAGTGGTAATCCGAGTTGTGTGTATGTATCCGGCTAAGTTTTGACATTAGGTTATCGAGTATACTATAACAACCTTTAATTTCACCTAGATGTCATATTCTCAACTTTTTCCCTTTTCACGCTACCTCACTTCAAGGAAATGGTTTATGCCCCTTAACTCGACTTCATCCCCTTAATTTTATCTCTTCTGATTTTTGTTAACATGCTAACTTAGGGCTACTTTAACGTCCCTTCACAAAAGCTTATACTTTAGTTTTTATTACATTTTCACATTAATGTTTCTATTTGACACAAGAATTAGTAGTATTTTTCCCCAAGGCTACAAAAATACTTTACTTGATCTCAATCCAACCCGTGCAAAATTACCTAAACATGTTAATGACCAATTACCAAACACACCTTTCTATCTATTCATTTCCCATCTATGATTTCATAGATCTAGATTAACTAATGTTGAAGAATGTTTGCTAAATTTCAGGGTTATCAAGTACATACAAAATGGGAAGAGTGCAATGTTCGATTAGACGAGAAACAATAAAGGACGACTCGTCACGATTGGTGATGACCAGCATGTCATCATTGGTTGCAACAGCAGTGGTTACAACCATATCGAGCCCAATGGCCATGGCTCTAGTGGATGAGAGAATGAGCACGGAGGGGACCGGGCTACCTTTTGGTCTAAGCAACAACCTTCTAGGTTGGATTTTGTTTGGAGTGTTTGGTTTGATCTGGACCCTTTACTTTACCTATACAGGAAGCCTTGATGAGGATGAAGACTCGGGTCTATCACTTTAGGATTTTAAACATGTGTTACATTCTTGTTTCGATTAATTAATTGTTATTTGTTCACAAATGTAGCATACACCACCATAATACTGTTTCTGTCACTTTTTTTTTTTTTAATCTCGGTTTGAACCTTATTTTTTTATTCCTATGAAAATAATTATGTATATTATTATTAATTTTATTACACTTCTACGGTGTAACTTAATATTTTATTTATTTCATTATTTAATTTGTTTTAATGGTGACCCATAGATATATTGTGGCAAACTTGAGCTGCTACAAAAAACGCCGAGCCATTCTTTGAATATTTTTGTTACGTTTGTTTTTCCTTTCCTCTTCAAAAGAAACATTATTTGACAACTATTTCCACTATTATTTTTTTTTTACAAATTTCATTTTATGCCCTCTACTTTACTTAAAGTATTTTTGTAAAGTTATTATACTTTCCTTGAAATTCTACAAAATTATCATTTTTTATAACTAATTTACACTACACCGACTTACTTTAATTTTACAGTTTGTTATTGTTATCAATGTTGAATTTAGGGGGTGTTTGGGATTGATTATTCAAAACAGATTATGCGTTTTGGAAAAGTAGGGGTGGAACTGCTTATAGATTATTGCGTTTTGGTAGCCTAAAAAACTGATTATCTGCGTTTTCAAAACGCAAACATAAACACTAAAAACTGATTATCTGCGTTTTAAAAACACAATAATAAAACGCAGATAATCTAAAAATCAGATTTAAAACGCAATTCCAAACACCCTCTTAGTGTCAAACTGCCAACGCTATAAAGATACTGTAGCAAAAAAAAAAAAAAAAAAAAACGTTCCCTACACATCGCGTGAGAAAATGCGAAAAAGTCACTGCTCACTGCACAGCGCGGACTTACCAGACACTATAGTATTCATTAGAGTTATGAGTCAACTGAAGTCAAAAGAATTGAAAAAAAAGAGAAAAATATCAAACCGAATTGGACAGGAAAGAAAAACGCTTTACTCAATTAAATAACAAATAATTAGCACTTCAATGCGTTTTGGGCCCGCTTCATGACCGCCTTTGTTTGAGGATATTTCTGAACTGATTTTTTACCCGCCAGATCCAACTTGATGTCGGTTTGTAGTCCCTAAGCTATTAGAAGTATTCAACAACAGCCCCTGTAGTTTCTAAAACTTCCAATTTCACCTTTCATGTTATAAATGGTGCATTCTTTGCAAAGTAAGTGTTACTTTTATTCATTTAATTTTTAGCACAAATAAGTTAGTTTCTCTAGTAATTTGTTGAAAAGAGAAATGTTAAGATCACCATAGTTTTTGTTATGTCTACAAACTTTAGCGTTAGGTCTGACTTCTGAGATCATGTGTTGTAAAATTCATAATCGCAAGTGGTAAGTGTTGTGCACAGGGGGGAGACAGGTTCGATCCTTGTGAGCATCACTTTGAGGTATTTTGCCGGGATCATAACTCTTATGGGGTGGGATGATCGGTATCCAGAAGGATACCAGGGGTTAGAGGGTCTCCTCCACATACCCTTAATCGCAAGTTAAGGGTTTGATACAATTGAATATTGTCTAAAATCATGTTTTAAAAGTTGGATGGATTAAACTGGGAAGCATCAGTAGCTTTGATTTAGTTGCAAGCTAATGAGAATGCAAAAATAAAACCCTCGTCTTTAAACGGACTACAAAAAAATATTTGTAAACTTGTGAATGCTAGTGCAAAATACCAAAATCGATGGAAAACCATTGATACTTACTTGCTTCCTATCTTTGTTAGCTAACTAGTTGACGTAATGTATTGTCAAAACTTTTGCCATAACAACTAGTATGAGTTCAAAAAGTTGCCTAAAAGGCTAAAACATGACATAGATTCATTAATGCGACTTCAAGTACATTAAACTATTTTCATACTAAAAAAACGAACACTTTAAAAGTTATATACTTGGTAAGGTATTAAGGTTTATTGTCTTCTAATTTCAGTTATAAAATTTCAATCTATGATAGAAAATTTTCATTTTTTTTCTACTTTATCAATTTCTTTTACTTAAATGTCTAATTTAACAACTTAGCCAAAGCCTAGACAATCATGGTTTTTGTGGCGAAGCTTGAAAAAAATACTAGCATGAGCCGAAAATCACGAGACCCAAACTTTTCCTATCGGTGAGGGCCTGACTCAATACATATAAAAATCACCTACTAAAATCGCAAACTTTGAGGGCGCCAAACCCCTGACCCTCATTATCCTTTGCCCATGCATGATTGCATCAAAGGCACAACCACAAGGACCATTATGGCCAAATCACATAACTAAAAGGACCAAAACACAAAAATCATAACTAGTAAACATTGTAAGCATCCACAAAACAAAACAATCACACAATCTACCCATTTCACCAGCCATTCTACAACTCACCAGACAAAAGTACCACACAATGTTACCATCTCCACCAATGGTACCCACACATAATAATAACAATAACAACAATAATAATAATATTAATAATAATAATCTCAATTTCACCACAACATTCCACTCTCTCCCCATATGTTCATCCCATCCACAACCATCTCAAACACCACCAACTGACATCACCTGTCATCATCACAGTTTGCAGTAACTTATTAATGGCTGGAGACGGGTTAATAGTCCCGGTTGATTCCTTCTCTCAACCGGCTTCATTAATCAAGAAAACTGCTGTTTCAAGGAGCTGGGTATCGGTTAATTGTAGTGGACAGAGTACTGTTTTGGATTTGGATAAATATGGTATCATGAAACGTGTTTCGATTCATGCTAGAGACCTTCGGTTGCTTGATCCTTTGTTGTCTTACCCGTCTGCTATTTTGGGTAGAGAGAAAGCTATTGTTCTTAATTTGGAGGTTCATAACTTAACTTTATCATTGGTTTTTTATTATTAATATTATTATTATTATTAGTTAGTTAGTTGATGTTTAACTGTTTTTTTTTTTTTTTTTTTTTTTTTTGTAGCATATCAAGGCAATTATTACAAGTGAAGAGGTACCCCTGTTTTTCATGTTGTGTTTTTATTGTTTAATTTTTTGAACCAATTTGTGTTTAAGTTGTGGCGATAAACGAGCCGATCTAAGTCAAGCCGGATTGGCTCATTTATCTTTACGAGCTGAAATGTTGAGCTTGAGCTCGGTTTGTAAAAAGCTTGAGCTAGCTCGCTGGACCTCACCGTCTTTTTGCTTAGTAGTGTAAATTTACGCGTTTTCATTCGAAATCTTTATACGTATTGAGATTTGAGTCCGGCCTCCAACGTTTTAAGGGTAGTGACTCCCCCCCCCCCCCCCCCCAAAAAAAACTTTCAAGCTCCGCCACGGTCAGCTGGTGGCTCGTCTAGTCAAGTCATTTATCTTAACGAGCTGACATGTCGAGCCAAGCCGAGCCAGATTGGGTCAAGCCGATTAGGCTTGTTCATCTTAATGAGTTGAATGAGCTTGAACCGGCTCGTGACTTGTTTATTTTTAAAATTTCTAATTTTTAACTTTGAGTTTTAAATTAAACGCACACATGCAAAATTTATAAACTAATCAATAGTTTATATATTAAAATTTTGGCTTTAATTTAAACGAGCCGAACTAGTGAGACAACAAGCAGGCTAATGAGCGAGCTTACCTTGGCTCTTGCTCGGCTTGTTAACAAACCGAGCAGAGCCGACTCGGCTCATTTTAAAGCGAGCCA
Organism: Ambrosia trifida; assembly: GCA_028751855.1. Taxonomy (NCBI): domain Eukaryota; kingdom Viridiplantae; phylum Streptophyta; class Magnoliopsida; order Asterales; family Asteraceae; genus Ambrosia; species Ambrosia trifida. The sequence goes on from CM054127.1 coordinate 36,567,692, forward strand.
ATTTTGAGTGAGCCTTAAGTCACGAGCTATTTAAATAACCATAGTTTAAGCAAGCTATTCAATAATCACTATTTATCTTTTTCCATATATATAAAAAGACTTAAGAAGAGTTCCATTATTTCAATTTAAAAGTTGTTGACTAGATTAAGTAAGTAAGATTGTAAAACCAATGGTTTATGACAATAAATATTGATTGAAAGTTAAAACAAAGGTGTTGCTTCGTGATCCACTCGATGATAATGTTATCCCCATTGTTGAAGAGCTTCAAAGAAGATTGCCAACTATTAATGCCAATTATTTAGGACAAGGGGATGATGAAGATGGCACTGGGGTTCAAACCGAGGTTCAAGCATCCGAATCAGTTGGTATATTAGTCTTATGGTTTTGGATGGTTAGTGTTACTCAATATATTGATTGATGTTCTAACTGAATGTTTATGTTTAAATAAACTTGAAGAGTTCCCGTTTGAGTTTCGGGCGCTTGAAGTTGCATTAGAAGGTATTTGTAGTTTTCTAGATGCGCGTACAAGAGAATTGGAAACCGCGGCTTACCCTGCATTGGATGAGCTCACCTCTATGGTAAGTTACCGATTAATTGAATTATTCATTTGATCTTGAATACAAGGGTTTAAAAGGTGGGAGGTACTCAGCCTGTTCAGGGGCTTGAGGCGGCGCTTCATGTACTTTTGTTATCAAAGTTGGTCAAAATTAGGGTCGTTAGGTGGTCAATATGTCAAATCACCATGAAGAAATTATGAAAGGTTTAGTTGATAAAAAGGTTTACTTGTAAAACAAATTAGATAGACATAAATTCATGTTGTAATTAAAGCGTATTTGGTAGTCCATAGAGCAACGCCTCGCGTACTTAATTAATGTGTGCGCCTCGGCCTTTTAGACCTAAATGGCTTCAAGCGCCTCACACTATTTTAAGCCTAACATGAAGGCATAGTATTTTTTACTGTGATAAGTTTAAGAGGGTATTTGGATGCGCATGTAATTTTATTAATATGAATTAATCAGTTTTAGTATAAGTTATTATGTTTATAAAGTTCGACATTATTTAGTGTCAAAAAATCAGGTAATATGTTCCTACAAGAAAACTGATTGTTGGGCGTAAATGTTTATATCAAATATAAATTATTATGTGCAGATAAGCAGTCGCAATCTGGATAGAGTGCGTAAACTCAAGAGTGCAATGACAAGACTGACCAATCGGGTTCTAAAAGTATGCATTTTTCTCTAATTTTTAAATGTAATTTTATATTTTAATGAGATTGCAACTAGATGCACGGGTTGATCTGGATTGTGTTTTATCTCAAACGGGCCAAACACAGAACTATAGATGAAATAGTAGTAGTCAAATGAGTTGAAAATGTAGAAAGTCACCTGATATAAATTTTTCATATTTTTCATGTGAACAACTTGCTAAATTGTTTTATATGCAAGTTAGATTATTATTATTATTATTATTATTATTATTATTATTATTATTATTATTATTATTATTATTATTAACGGTCAACGGTATACATCCATAACGAAGCCCCGCACTCTTCAGGTCCGGTCCCCGGGCCCCCTAAGGTCCCTGCCCCCTATGTTTAGATTATTAATAGTGTACCAAATATTGCTAATTATATGTACCACATTGATTATTTATAATGAATATAAATATGAAAAAAAAGTGTTTGCGGGTTAACTAAACCTAAATTGGGGAGTTTCAAACAAAACATGTTTTTGCGCCCTTTGCATGTAACTAAAAATATTAACCATGTGATTTGGATCTTATTAGGTAAGGGATGAACTTGAACAACTATTGGACGACGATGATGACATGGCAGACCTCTATTTGTCAAGAAAATTATCGTACGCTTCTTCCCCAAGTAACGATGGAGCCGACTTTACCTGGTCTCCTGCTTCTCCTACCATAGAATCAAAGATATCCCGAGCAAGCCGGACCACACCATTTTCGACCCATGGAGAAAATGATGTTGAAGAACTTGAAATGTTGCTTGAGGTTTGTCACAATGTTTAGTTGATTATAAAAGTCATGTGTTTCTTGTATTGATTTTGTTTTATGTAGGCTTACTTCATGCAAATTGAAGCAACATCAAATAAACTGACCACGGTAATTACACTCTTTAGTTGACCGTTTGTCAAGGGTGGTTCTTAGTGAAGGCCAGACTGGGCCTCGGCCCACCCAGTTTTTTCGTTTCATAGTGTAAATTTTACCTAAATTTTTTATATGTATTGAGTCCGGCCCACCCAGATTGAGCCCGGCCCTACTAAGTTTTTCATTCAAGATCCGCCACTGCTGGCGTTTGTTATCTGTTCTAAATCAGTCGATAGAGGTGACAAAATGTGTGAGTTGCGAGTTGGGTTGGGCTGAAATGGGTCATTATGTTATATCTAGTAATTGGGCTGACCTCCAATTTTTGATAGTAAAATTATGTTTAAGAATTTAGTATTTTTAGAACCTAATTAAATCATTTTTAACCCATTTGGCATGTTAATATCTTTCTAACTTTTTTTTGGGCTCATTTGAGATTAAATAAATACCCAAATCAACCCAAAACTTAGTCAATGGAATGTCACCTCTTCATTAACTTCTTCTTGAAAAGCATTTTATGTACATTGATTATTGATATATTATGTTTTTCGGTGTTGGCAGCTGCGTGAGTACATTGATGATACAGAGGATTACATTAATATTCAGGTACCGAGTTTAACACTGTATTTGGATCGTGAGAACCCGTTGGGGAGGGGACCCACGGCAAGGGCCCGTTTTATTCAGGGCCACATATATATATTTTTTTATAAAATTGCTATATACATATGTTTTGTGTGTGCTTTTGTTAATAAAAAAACCCATTTTAAACTTGAAATTTGGGCTAATTAAAAACTCATTGAGAACTCAAAAACTTATTAGCCCATTTATAAGCCCAATACTCATTTAAAACTCAAAACTTAAGGTCCAATGTGCATATTTTGAACACCTTAGATAAGGCACCTGTATTTTCAAAAACGTCACTAAAACCGGGTGAAACTAAATTTGAAGTTGAAATTGCCAATATGTCCTCATTAGTTTATATAACCACAAATAATTTGTTTAACGTGATATTTTTTATTTTTTATTTTTATTTAAACTGCTCTATGCATATAACGAATAGCCAAAGTTCCGTTACCTACACAATAAAGATTAATCTCGGCTCACAAAATTCCAATTTCTTTGTACTTTTGAATGATCCTTTCTTCCCTAAAACATAGCTAATTTTTTTTCTTTATACAGTTGGATAATCATCGAAATCAGCTGATTCAGGTATGCATTGTTATCAATATCTCCTTTGAATGTTCTTTAATTTCTAAAAATATATTGTTTTATTAATTAATGTTTATGATACAGTTAGAACTCTTCTTACTATCCGGAACAGTGTCATTGTCTGTTTACTCATTAGTGGCTGCTATATTTGGTATGAACATTCCATACCCATGGAATAAAAATCATGGCTATATGTTTAAATGGGTATGTCAACACTATCTTCCTGCATTTCAGTACTTGTACTATGTGCTTCTATACTTGTACCAAGGACATTAATAAGTGTTTTTTTTTTTTTTTTTTTTTTTTTTTTTTTTTTTTTTTTTTTTTTTTTTTTAACTTGAAGGTGGTATTTTTTGCTGGAATGGTGAGTGCATCAGTCTTTATGTCCATAACCACTTATTCAAGACACAAAGGTCTTGTTGGATCTTGACAAGGCTTTGATTCATATGCATTACTAAAATCGGTATATGTTTTTATCTATGCATTACTAAAATCGTCTTTTGGAAGCTCTTGTACTTGTACCAAAGAGAGAGTACATTCACGAATGTTGTACATTATTCGATCGCGTTATTTTGTACTACATGGATGGTTTTTGTGGTGTTTCAATAAAATAGAGCCACTGAAACCAAGTGATTTTATAACCGGTCTTACGCGTAAGAGGATAACAAGTGGTGATGGTTGGTGTGACTAAATCTATGGTAGCTAAGGCGATTTAGTAGACATTGTGTGGTGGTAAGATGTCTCTTCTCTATTCAAAAAGAAAAAAAAAACAAGAGGGGGGGGGGGGGGGGGGGGGGAGGAGGAGGTTGGTTTTCTCATTTACTCATTTATTCCTTTATTAAATTAAATACAACTAGCGGGGTTCCCGCGGGTGTTGTTGGGCGTACGTTGTCATTATCGTTTTGGTTTATTAGGGTTCCAATGCAACAATGTTAGCACAGGCAACAATAAAAAAATACCTGGAAAAACAATTGCCTAAACCAAGTCTCAAACTTCTGACCTCCCCTTAGGGAAATGCATCTCAAACCACCAACCCAATTTGTGTTTTATTCGCAACCCAATTATATATAATAAAAAATAACGCTATGTAAATGAAAAAAAAAATACCACCAACAGGTCGCATTGGAATAGATTGTGTTAGGACAAAAAGGATTGGTGAAACCACTTTTGGAAACCTTAGTCTAATTCACTTCTGTCATTTTGGCTAAGTATAGAAGTACTGAAGAGAAGACAAGAAACTGCTGAAGAGAAGATATGAGAAGTGCTGAAGAAGAAACTTCATCAGAAGTTCTGAAGTCCAAACCAGACAAGTTCACTTCAGAAGTACTGAAGACAAACTACTCATCAGTAGTTTGTCATTCATCAGTACTTAGCATCAGATATTTTCCACCGCCTTTTGTATCAGTAGTTTATTGTTTACTATTACTTTTAGCTGTATTTGTTAGTTTCAATGTTGCAACTTGTGCAACTTGTTTCTGATGTTTCTGTACTTGCTTTTTGGGCAAGATACATGTATGTAAACGTCTATAAATAGGAGGCTTCAACCTTCTATTTTAGATATTGATTTTAATAGAAAAATCCTTCAAACACTTTCACTGTTCTATTCCATTTCAGTATTTATTGTGAATCTGTCTAAGTATCTAATTCTCATTTACTGCTTAGATTCATAATAAATACTTGTCATTATTAGTTTCAATCATCAAGGGGAGTAATAACTCCTCTTGAGTATAAAAAGTGTTGCTTTAACTTATACATTCCGCTGTGCTTATAATCTGATATACAAGAGCTTGCTAAACACTTAAGTGTCAAAGATAGCAAGTTCTTACTTAAACAAAAGAGCAAACTGATCCAACAATTGGTATCAGAGCATTGGTTTATCTGATCACATATCAATCTAACAAATTGAGAATCAGACACAAAGCTCTTATTGATACTCAATAAAAAGATCAAAAGTTCACTTTTTATCAACATCCATCACTTAAAAGAGTCATCTGACAAATCAATACTCTTTAAAATGGATCCACATAATACTGGTTCTGCTACTAAACCTGCCATGCTTGTAAGAAACGAATACAACATATGGCAAAAGAGAATGGCACATACCTTGTCACAGACCAACACAGGTTGTTGGAGATCTGTGATATATGGTCCTCACAAACCAGTAAATGTCAATCTTGAAACTAATGTTGAGGTCCCTAAGGACCCAAAAAAATATACAGATGATGATTTCCTAAAACTTGAGCTAGATGCAAAAGCATTCTCTATGTTGGCAATGGCTCTCCCAAATGAGATATACTCTGGCCTTTTACATTGTGAAAGTGCCAAAGAACTCTGGGATTGTCTTAAAGAACAGTTTGGAGGAACTGAAGAGGTGATTGCCAACACCAGAGAGATTTTAGCTCAACAATATGAGACATTTGCTCATATTAATGGGGAAACTTTAACTCAACAATTTGAAAGATTCTCCTCATTAATATCTGAGCTAAAGTTAAATGGTCAGACCTATACAACAGTGTCTATGCTACATAGATTTTTAAGGTCTTTACCAGACAAATGGGAAACATACTCCATTGTCTTAAGATCCTCACCAGATTTTAGCTCCCTCACTCTTACAAAACTCCATGGGAGATTACTTACTTTTGAGAGAGAAATTGATCAAAAGAAGAAATTGCAATCATCTGGTAAAACTGCTGATGACTACCTTCCAGGTAGTACAACACTTTTGGGACAAGACTCACCAACTTATTCCTATGGATCTTATGACAACATTGACATAACAACTGGGATCTCATCAGAAAGATCTTTCCCAGGTTATGACAATGATGACCAAAGTCAAACTGCTGATAATCTATGTTTTATCATGGATGATTTGAAAAACTTTAGCAGTGATGACTTAGAAGAAATGGACATTTTACACCAACTGGCCATGCTAAGCATTAAAACTAACAAGTTTTATAAAAGGTCAGGAAGGAAATTTCCAGGATTGACCAGTAATACAAAAATTGGTTTTGACAAATCTAAACTGAGATGTCACAAGTGTCAGAAGTTGGGACACTTTGCTAGAGAGTGTAGAAACTCTAGCTTTAACCAATCACAATCTGGAAATAACTATAACCCCAATTATAATAGGAATAATGGAACTCAAGGGAGTGCTCATTTTGTACAGGCACAAGCTCCTCAACAGCAATACATGCCACAAGTACAATATGTTCAAATGCCTGCTCAACAGATGCAGAGCCAACAATCAATCCCTCCCTTTCCAGCTGCTCAACATCCTCCACAGCCTCAACAACCCTCTCAACAAAGTCTTTTCACCTCAGGGTATGTTGACTGGAGCAGTCTCCCTTTTGACACCACAAAGTGCAATCCTGATGCAGACAACAAGGTGTTTGACATCAACTGGGGAGAACCAGACAATGGCAGAAAGAACTTTGCCTTAATGGCATTTGAAGGCTGTACTTCAAAATCTGCATTGTCACAGGTATCAAAAGAATCTTTGACAAAACTTTGCTCAAATTCTTGCAAAGAAACTTTTGCTCTCATAAGAGAGACAAATGTGCACTTACAAGGAAAAGCCAATGATTTAGAAAGAAAATACACACAGATGAAATGTGATTTAGAAAGAAAACTGTGTGCTAAAACAAAAGAAGTTTCTAAATTAACTGACTCGGCTATTGAAACCCAAGCACAAATTAAAATCATGCTAAATGACCTGGGAGATGTCAGACAAGAGCTTGCTGACACCAGGATCACATGTGAAAAATGGGTGGAATCTTGTAAGGGGTACCAATTATTGCTAAACAAACAAAGTGCTTCAAATGTTAAGTTTGGCATAGGGTACCATCATGTTGAAACACCAACAGATTTCTCTCCCAAAACTACTGAAGATGGGAGAAAAATTGTTTCAAATGAAACTTCTGAAGGGAAAGACTGCACATCTTTCCATGAAAACTTTCTAAACAGAAATCCTGGTATTTTCAAAGAAAGTACTTCAGAAGTATTAACAAAATCTGACAACGAGCCATCAGTAGTTTCATCTACATCAGGAGTTGAGATCCTGAAAACTACTGATGAGCAAAATCTTTACACTAATGTCAGAAATTTGCCTTTAGATAAAAAACAAAAGGCAAAAGAGTGTGAAATTTGTGGTCTGTTCAACCACAAAACTGAATTTTGTAGATACAGAAAAGGAATTCAGTTCAATCAAAAAATTAAACAACAGGTTGTGGGAAATCAAATCAGAAATGATTATGAAAGAATCTTTAAACCCAAGAAACAACAACCTGAAAACACCTTTTCTCAGAAAAAGATAAAATCTCAACTAAAATCCTTTTCTCAAAATTCTTTGTCAATAGTTAGACCTGAATCATCAGCAGTTTCACAAACTGCTGAGATACAAAATCTAATGAACATGGTACAACTACTGATGACCAAGGTTGATGGTGGTCCTGAAAAGGATACCACCATGGTTCTTAATGAAAAATCCATTGCCAAAAAGACATGGATTTCTCAACCTGGTCAAGAACAAACTGTAACTGTTCTCAAGAGCAAACCCAAAGCCAAACAGGCTTGGGTTCCTAAATCTAACTAATTTGCTTTTATGTGCAGAGAGTTTCCAGGGGCTTAAACAGCATATGGTATGTTGATAGCGGAGGCTCTATGCACATGACTGGATGCAGATACCTGATAAACAACTTTATCAGCCAAAGAGAAGGATTTGTATCCTTTGGGAACAATGCTAAGGGATATGTGCTAGGACATGGCAATGTCTCCTCTGGCAAAATAAAGTTTGACAAGGTCAATCTGGTTGAAAACCTTGAATACAACTTGCTAAGTGTGTCACAAACGTGTGATAAAGGATACTCTTCCTTTTTCACAAAGACAGCATGCAAGATCATCTCACCAGAAGGCCAGAAGTTGATAGAGAAGATCATTGAAGATCATACTTTGCTGATTGCCAAAAGATGTGGCAATGTCTATGCAGTGGACATTGAGAAAGACAAAGTATTGAACAACACTGCCTGTTTCTTCTCAAGGGCATCAACTTCAGAAACAGATCTCTGGCACAGGAGACTTGGCCATGTGAACTTTAAAACCATAAATAAAGTCACAAAAATGGGCTTGGTCAGAGGTCTACCTTTGAAAGTATACCACTGTCAAGAACACTGTGTATCCTGTTTAAAGGGAAAACAACATAAGTCCTCCTATAAGTCTATTGAAGAATCAAAAACAACTGCATGTCTTCAACTACTCCATATGGACTTATTTGGACCTGTCAAGATTATGAGCCTTGGTAAGAAGAAGTACTGCTTAGTCATCATTGATGACTACTCAAGATTCACATGGGTATTCTTCTTATTCTCCAAGGATGAGGCTGCTGAAATCATCAAGTTCTTCATTCTACAAGTAGAGAAACAATATTCTCTACCTGTCAAAACCATTAGAAGTGATAATGGGACAGAGTTCAGGAACAAAACTCTGGATGAATTCTGTTTGTCTAAAGGGATTATTAGACAATACAGTGTTCCCAGAACTCCTGAACAAAATGGTGTAGTAGAAAGGAAGAACAGAACATTAATAGAGGGAGCAAGAACAATGTTAGCTGATTCTGGACTGCCCTTGTACTTTTGGGCAGAAGCAGTTAACACATCATGTTATGTTCAGAATAGAGTTCTTGTGGTCAAGAGACATTCCAAGACTGCCTATGAAGTTCTTCATGGCATGAAGCCCCTTATCTCCTTTTTCAGGGCTTTTGGGTGTCAATGTTTCATCTTGAACATCAAGGAATCTATTTCAAAGTTTGCTGCCAAAGTTGACTCAGGTTACTTTCTTGGTTACTCTTCAACTAGAAAAGCCTACAAGGTTTTTAATTCTCACACCAGGATAGTAGAAGAAACATTGAATGTCAAGTTCAATGAGTCAAAACACACTCTTATTCCAGCACATCCTGCTGAACTTTTTGACCTTGACAACTTCCACTTTAGACCTGAAAAGACTGTCACTTCTTCCAAACCTACTTATTATGGTGATCAAAGGTTTGATGATGAGGATCCTACACCATGGACTCCTCAAACAGTCATTAAGTCAACTTCAAGACCATCAGAAGTTTCACAAACTTCTGATTCAACAAATACTGAAGGCCAAACTCAAACATCTGCTTCAGCACCTGCAACTACTGAAGACACTAAAACTGCTGAACCAGATATTATAGACCTTAGTAGTTTGTTTGAAGAACATGAGCCACCTACACCTGTCAGTGGTTTACAACAACTGATTGAACACAGAGATCATCCACTTGATCAAATCATGGGTGATATAGCTTCAGGTGTTCTTACCAGAAACCAGCTCTCCAACTTTTGCCTATTTTCAGCCTTTATCTCACAGTTGGAACCAAAGAAGTACCAGGAAGCCCTCAAAGACAATAATTGGGTGCAAGCTATGCAAGATGAACTGCTTCAGTTCAACAAGCAACAGGTCTGGGAAATCTGTCCCTTACCTCCAAACAAGCAACCAATTGGCACAAGATGGGTTTTCAGGAACAAACAAGATGAAGCTGTTATGATAATCAAGAACAAGGCAAGACTGGTAGTTCAAGGGTACTCTCAAGAAGAAGGAATTGACTATGATGAAACCTTTGCTCCAGTTGCAAGGCTTGAGGCCATCAGGTTATTTCTGGCCTATGCCATTTCCAACAAAATTAAAGTTTATCAAATGGATGTGAAAAGTGCATTTTTGTATGGAAAAATAAAAGAGGAGGTGTATGTCTGTCAGCCACCTGGGTTTGAGGATCCTTCTCATCCTGAGTGGGTGTACAGACTGGACAAAGCTCTCTATGGGCTCAAACAGGCTCCAAGGGCCTGGTATGATACACTCTCCACCTTTTTACTCAAAAATAACTTTACAAGAGGTGCCATTGATAAAACTCTTTTCATTAAACATGTTGGAAATCATGTCCTACTTGTTCAAATTTATGTTGATGATATCATTTTTGGTTCAACAAACACAAAACTGTGTGATGATTTTAAGAAACTCATGCAATCAAAATTTGAGATGAGTACCATGGGAGAACTGCAGTACTTTCTGGGACTGCAGATCAAGCAACAAACAAATGGAACTTTTATACATCAATCAAAATATGTTAAAGAATTATTAAACAAATTTTCTTTAAAAGACTGTAAATCATGTTCCACTCCCATGACACCAATCACACAAGTTGAACCTGATGATCAAGGAAAACAGGTTGATCAAACCATGTACAGATGCATGATAGGTTCCCTTTTATATCTAACTGCTTCTAGACCAGATATTATGTTTTCAACATGTGTCTGTGCTAGATATCAATCAGCACCGAGGGAATCACACCTTATTGCAGTCAAAAGAATTTTCAGATATCTGAAAGGAACTCCAACACTTGGAATTTGGTATCCTGCTTCAAGCAATACCAAGTTATCAGCATTTTCAGATAGTGACTATGCAGGGTGTAAGATGACAAGAAAGTCAACATCTGGTGGTTGTCAATTCTTGGGTAACTGTCTAGTGTCATGGCAATCAAAGAAGCAAACATCTGTTGCAACTTCAACTGCTGAAGCTGAATACATTGCAGCTGCAAGTTGTACATCACAGATACAATGGCTCCAATATCAACTTCTTGATTATGGAATCAAAGAGACCAAGACACCTTTGCTAGTAGACAGCAAATCTGCCATTAGCATCATTCAAAATCCGGTACAATTCTCAAAAACCAAACATATTGAGATCAGGTACCATTTTATAAGAGATTGCTATGAAAAAGGCAAGATTGAGGTGAAGCATGTAGCAACAGCTAATCAAATAGCTGACATCTTCACAAAACCCCTTGACACATCAACATTTCAGAAGTTAGTATCCATGCTTGGGATGCTAAATTTGTAAGTGTTTATTTTATTATTCTGCAATTTTTCATTTTTCACTTACAAACAGACAAAAAGTCTGAAACAAAACTTCTGAAAAGAGAGAAACTACTGATGAACAAAACATCAGTATGGGGATAATTTCTGAAAAGTGTGCAACTTCTGATAAAATAACCTTCAGAAGTTATGAATAAAAGTATTTATAAAAACATTTCTCATCAGCTGTTAAAACTACTGAAGAGAAAATGGGAACTACTGATGAAGATAATCCTTCATCAGCAGTTTAGTCAAAAAGGGCAAATCTGACTTTTCCCATCATCAGAGGTTTTGACCTAGTCGGTTAAAAACTTCTGATAAAGAGATTTTTAACCAAGGCGGTTTAAAAACTTCTAATAAAGAAGATTCAAGCGGTTAAAAACTTCTGATAAATACCTTTTCTCAACACTTATCCTTTCAAACTCAAAATATCCCTCTTTCTCTCTCAAAAACTCTCTCAATAACCTAAACCTGCAAATCAACTGTTCGATCAAAACCCAAACCACATGGCTCTCGTTCTAAAACAGGGACACAATCAAAGAGCCTTTCTTGAAAAACAAGAAGGCTGGTCCCAATACGATGAGATCATTGATCTTGTCGTAAAATCCCAATATTTTACTGCTCTCACAATAAACCCACCAATTCATACTGAAACTCTAAATGAGTTCTGGGCAAATGCTGAGACGGTGACGGCTGATGATGAAGTCATTTCCCTCAACTCAAGAATAAAAGGGAAACCACTGACCATCACACCGGCCACACTGGCAACAAGACTGGGCCTGGATGATGTAACTGCCCCTGATCATGTTGCTAACACTGATATTCACCTAACCATGACAGAGTGTGGTTATCAAGGTACTCTCTCCCATGCTACAATCTTCAAAAAATATTTTGAACCAAAATACAAACTTTTGTTTCATTATATTATTATGTGTTTGAGTCCAAAAACAGGGTCTTATGACGAGATGCCCTCTACTTTTCAACCAATATTTCATTCCATAGTGAATGAAACCAAATTCAGGGCATCAAAATTATTTTTCAATGAGTTGGTGTTACAACATAATAATACCAAGAAAAAGTTTTTGTTGTACCCAAGGTTCATTATGCAATGCATAATAGGGGAACTGGGTAATGAGGTGCTTGTGGGAAAAGTTTCAACTTTAAATCCATTAACCTCACAAGCATACTCTAGGCATAACAAACCGGCTACCTGGCCAGAAGATGATCAGGGAGAACAACAACAAGTCCCCCTGAAGCCCACATCTTCCAAACTCACACCACCAAAAGCCAAAAAGCCCAAGCCAACAAAGACAAAAACCCACCAACCCAAAAGAAAAGCTGTTCAGGAGGTTGAGATGCCTGAACATGCTCATGAGCAATCTGCTCTTCAAATAGGTGAGACTGAAACACCCTCTCAGTCTCATCCATCTCAAACCCCACCAAGAGCACCCATAACTATCTTATTCAAAAGAAAAAGACTTAGAAAAACTATTGCAACTCACTCTTCTTTTGAAACTGCTGACCAACCTATTTCACCTATTGCCCAAACTACTGAACCAACCCCTCAAATTTCTGAACCAGAGGCAATAGAAATTGCCAAACTTCTCTCTGGGCTAAAAGAGAAAGTCCCATCTGATTATGTCAGTCCCCTACAACCACAACAAACAGGGGACATAACCACAACATCAGACATGGATGTGGACATCACTAGCCCTAACCCAAGAGATGAGGGTGGACCAGAGTCTTTAAGCCCAATTTTAGAGACTCTTGGGGCATCTGAGGCTGCTACTACTCAGTTACCACCCAGTGGTGGATCTGAGGATAGAAGTAAAATAGCTAAGACCTCAGATGTGGCAACTACTGATGAAGGCTTAATGCCTGAAGTAGGAAATCCTCAGAACCAAGAACAAGAGGTTCATGAGAGAACTGAGTTGGGCTCAGCTCATGATTTAACTGAGACAGTCCTCAATGAGGACAACATCAGGGATACAGATGATTCCATTAATTTGGATGATGTTTCAAAAACCAAAACTAGTGAATTGACGGCACTTTATGAAGGTCCTGTTTCAGGGGTATCCAAGCTCAAGAAGCTAGTCACCCCTGCACAGGTTAAAGTCCACTCAATCCCTAAAACCCCTAGAGTGGCATCCTCTGTATAACATGAGGATCTCCCAAAAACACACCCTTCACAACAAATGCCTACCCAATTCCCTGGGCAAACAAGCATAGACTTGAACCAGCTATGCAGCCCAGAGGGTCCCCTGTACCACATGATAAACACTCTCATCAAGAATCACTTTCAAACATACACAGCTAACTTGGAGCTGTCTATCAAAAATCAATTTGGAGTGATCAAGACAAAGATGAATGATCTGTCCAACAAAATAGAATTCAACAGCAAACAGATTGCTCATCTTCAAGGTCAATTCTCCCAACCCTCAACCTCTAAACTTAAACTTGATGAATCCAAAAAGGGGGAGAAAATTAGGGAACCTAAGGAGTCATTCCAAGCCAGGATAAGGGCAAGAGTGGCCATCCTTGAAAGAGATCAGAAGGATCAAGCCAGAAAAGAAAAACTGGCCAAACAGTTTGGTGTCTCAGTAGAAGAGATTGAAGCCACAGAAAAAGAAGATGAGACCCAAACCTCTGAAGAATCCCTAAGGCATAATGAAGAAACTTCTGATGGCAAAAGTTCTGATGAAGAATCAGAAAGTACTGAAGACAATCCTTCAGTAGTTGACAAACCATCAGCAGTTGTCAACCCATCAGAGGTTAACACTTCCAAACCTCAAACTGCTGACCCTTCCAGAACAACTGCTCCCATTCAACCAACATCTGATCCTATCAGGCCTACTACAACAGTTACAACAATGACTGTACTAAACCCTTATCCAATCTCTCAATCAGCTGAATTACTAGAGAAGAGTTTAGTTGCAGCCAACAAGAAGGCCAGAGAAGATCTGATCTGGAAAACTCTGGAAGAAAGGGATGATCTAGACTTAAGCCATGAAGAAAAACTTCAGGCCTATGAAGCTGAACTACAAAGGCAGGCTAGCCTTGATGAGATTGCTGAACAAGACAAAAGACAACAACTAATGTCTTACATCACAAAGAACAACAAGACTAAAGCCTACACACTCAAGGGACTCTCTATGCAAGAGCTAACAAGAAGAGCACAAATCATTGCAGACAAACTGGCCACAAGCAAAGAAGGAAAGGCCAAGAGAGCCCAGATGATAGATGAATTAGTAGCAGAGGGCTATGGTTCAAAAGCCTCAGTATCCAGATGGAAAGAAGAAAGACTGATGGATACTTACAGAAAATACAAGGCTGCCAAGGCTGCAAATCCAGAGAAGTTTCAAACTGCTGATCCTTCAAGATCAGTAGTTAGAACTTCTGGTGTATCAACAAGAAGGCCTGCTACTCAAAGAAAGAAAGCAGAGGACAATGTCAAAACTGATTTCAAAATGGTACTACTTGAAGGAAGTTCAATAGTCCATTCAGATTTTGACATTGAGGAGAAACCTCTGTTAACACAATTCAGGGATCCTTCCACTTTTGCCTACCAAATCCAAAAGACCATCAAAGAAAAGATGCATACCAAGGTAGTGACTGAACACCATCTCCCAACTGTTCAGATGCCTGATATGCAACAACAACAACAAGGAAGAGACTCCCACCTGAGGTTAACTGAAACAGAAAGCATCCAACACTCAGGATCATCAACCCAAGGGACAAGTCTGGTTCCCTATTCCTCTGACTTTAACAAGTCAAAGGTACCTATCATCAGATGGTCACTTACTGATAACAACTCAGTATTGTTGACAAGAAGAGACCTTTCAAGCAGGGCTTACAAGAAGATCAGTGATCTAAAGAAACTGTCAACACAAGACCTGCTCACAATTCAACATCTGGAACCACAGAGAGGATCTCTATCTGATGGACAGTTAAACCAGCTCAAGAACACCATGTACAAAGAGATATGGAAGATTGTTCAAGACAGAAGAAAAACATAAGGAATTAGTAAGGTTTTGGCTTCATCAATCCAGGGGGAGATTGTTAGGACAAAGAGGATTGGTGAAACCACTTTTGGAAACCTTAGTCTAATTCACTTCTGTCATTTTGGCTAAGTATAGAAGTACTGAAGAGAAGACAAGAAACTGCTGAAGAGAAGATATGAGAAGTGCTGAAGAAGAAACTTCATCAGAAGTTCTGAAGTCCAAACCAGACAAGTTCACTTCAGAAGTACTGAAGACAAACTACTCATCAGTAGTTTGTCATTCATCAGCACTTAGCATCAGATATTTTCCACCGCCTTTTGTATCAGTAGTTTATTGTTTACTATTACTTTTAGCTGTATTTGTTAGTTTCAATGTTGCAACTTGTGCAACTTGTTTCTGATGTTTCTGTACTTGCTTTTTGGGCAAAATACATGTATGTAAACATCTATAAATAGGAGGCTTCAACCTTCTATTTTAGATATTGATTTTAATAGAAAAATCCTTCAAACACTTTCACTGTTCTATTCCATTTCAGTATTTATTGTGAATCTGTCTAAGTATCTAATTCTCATTTACTGCTTAGATTCATAATAAATACTTGTCATTATTAGTTTCAATCATCAAGGGGAGTAATAACTCCTCTTGAGTATAAAAAGTGTTGCTTTAACATATACATTCCGCTGTGCTTATAATCTGATATACAAGAGCTTGCTAAACACTTAAGTGTCAAAGATAGCAAGTTCTTACTTAAACAAAAGAGCAAACTGATCCAACAGATTGTATATGACCAATTTTTTAGTCGCATTGGAATAGATTATATATGACCAATTTTTTAGTTTGAGGTGCCAACGACCAATTTCGAATAGTTTAGGTTATTAAAATTCAATTACCGTTTTTTTAAACGTCCATAACTTTTTTCATATGACATTATTTAGAAAAAAATGCACCATAAAAAACAGTTTTTTTTATCATCTTTCATTTGCATATTCTATTGCTATATTTTTTTAGAAAATTTTTTTTGTTGGGTTGATAACTTTCGTTTTATCATGTATAACTTTCGTTTTTTGTTTTTTTATCAGATATAACTTTCGTCTTTTTATCAAAACTTTGCGTTTTATGAGGTATAACTTGCGTTTTATCAGGTATTACTTGCGTTTTATTAGGTATAACCTGCGTTTTTATCATAAAACGCAAGTATACCCTAAAAAGGACGCAAGGGATCAACCCAACGATTTAAAAAAAACTATAGTAATGGGTATGCAAATGAAAGAGGACAAAAAACTTATTTTTATGGTGTTTTTTTAAATAATGTAGTATGGAAAAGTTATTTCTGTTTAAAAAATATAGATGAAACTTAAAAAAAGTCAACAATTATGGTGATGAACCATAATGCTCTTTTAGAGCACTCACATCCCATCCACCAAATGTATGTGAGTGTGTCTATCAAATTATATGGGGTGAGTGTAAGTGGTTGTGAGTGGAGGAGAGAGAAAATATTTGGTGGAAGCACTGTTCCACCCTAAATATGAAAAGCTACTATTCACCCCTATATATATTTTAATATTTTTGTAAGTAGTTGTGAGTGAGGAGAGAGAAAATGTAATGATAAAAGTATGATTATTTTAATTAGGAGAGAGAAGATTTAGAGGTGAAGTAGTGATTTTTAGTATAATTTGATAAAGGAGATTTGATGAATGAGTTATGAATGCTCTAAGTGTCAAGTGTCAACCTCTAAGTGTTTTCTTTTTTTTTTGAACGACCAACAAATTGGAATCACTCACGGAACATTGGAGTATCATCGTGCCACCAATGTTGCCACACGATCATATTCTACCACCAAGTCACCAATTCAAGAGGAAACTCATAATTATGAGAAAACCCGCTTTGTGAGATTCGAACCCAGGACCTTATGGTCCCTAAGTCTTATCTCACCACCAAGATGTCGCTGGGCTATAATGCCTTTGGCTAAGTGCTTATTATACGTTTTAGATTAACGTTATTTTTAAAATAGTCCCACTCATTATAATTAATGAATCAACAATAAAGTTGGCCTTTTGCTTAATTATACGTTTTAGATTAACGTTATTATTATTATCCTGATCATGTGGCCTAGTGGTAAAAGGGCTGGTTCTCTCTTTGGGGGAGTCGGGTTCAATTCCCACAGGAGGCATGTGATGGATAGCCCCACCCTTGTGGTGGGGTAGGTGGTTGGGAAGTGATGGAGAGACCCTTGACCCTTGTGGTCATGGGTTCGACTCCTGATCCCTCCAGGTTTTACCGGTTCACTACCGTCGTGCCTTCGGGCGGGTTTGTGGGCCGGGTTTTCCCTGGAACTGGAGACGGGTGGGCCGAAGGGCTCTGTCCGTACGGACTAGAGGCCGTCTGGGGCCCCTTTCGGCCATTGGGGGCCGCGTACAGAGTACCCGGCAATACTTTAGTTGATCGTTCAAAAAAAATTTGCTTAATTATTTTTAAAATTAATTTGACCAGAGATAAATAAATGGTATTAATTCTGCATTTACACCCGTCAACTTATTTATAGCATAAATTATTTTTAAAATTAATTTGACCAGAGAAAAATAAATGGTATTAATTCTGCATTTACACCCGTCAACTTATTTATAGCATAAAATGAAAGAAATTTAAATCATTGCATGAAATAAACATTTTGGTTTATTGAAAACCCAATATATAACACATTAAATATACCATATCCTATTCAATCTGTTTATTGCAATATTAAATTATTTATTATTGGACATTTTTATATGCAAAACTTATAAAATTTCATATACTTTAAGACCTTATGCCTTGTGCATTGCAAAACACTCTCAAACACTCATTATTTGAAGCTTGAAACATGAGTATTTCTCATACAAAGAAGCTTTGTTCCCTTTTTCTTGTATTGACCTATATCATTTTCTTTCTAATAACTCCTTCCCATAGCCAATGTGCATTCGCTAAAAATTGGTCGGTTCATTTATACAATGGAATCTCTGAATCACGCATCGATGCTCATGTGCAATCAGCAGACGATGATCTTGGGCATCACGAACTTACTTTCGATCGTGGGTACAGGTTCAACTTTTGTGAAAGTATCTTTGGAAATACTCTTTTTGTAGGAGATTTTCTCAACATTAATAATTTTCGAGGGGCACATTTTCATGTATATGATAGAGAGATAGGAGATATTATTGGTTGCAAATTAGGTGGACATGCAAATGTTTATTGGCTACTAAAACCAGATGGGTATTACTTGTCGAAGGAATATAAACCATATGATGATCCGGCATGGGTGTTTAGAGGAAATTGGGACTAAGAGATTGTTTATGTTGTTAGTATAATAAAAATTCTATTCTGATGAAAGTTATGCTAATGATATGTTTATTAACTCTCCATTGTCAAAGCTCTTTGGAAAAAAAACCATCACCATGATATAAGATATAAACAAATTAGCTTTATCGTAGGTAAACTTTGATTAAATTCTCGACACACCATTTTCCACCCATGGAGAAACGATCTTGAAGAACTTGAAATGTTGCTTTGAGCTTTAACAAGATTTTGAACGTTTATTTTATTTTTATTGAAAAAAGCGTATGTTTGTTATTATTTATTTATTTTTTTGAACTGCAAGTGGTGCATCCGATGGAGCTCCAACTAACACCCTGTGCTAGCCTGTACTGATCACCCATCCTAGGGATGAGCATACGGTCCCGAAAACCAATCCCGAACCGAAAAAATACCGATCCCGTACCGAACCGATACCGAACCGAGGGTGTTCGGTATCGGTATCGGTACCCACATTTAGAGGTTTTCGGTTTCGGTATTATTGGTATCGGTATAATCGGTATCGGTATTGGTTTTTTGAACTTTTCGGTATCGGTATTGTCGGGATCGGTATCGGTTCGGTACCGATACCGTCTCGAGCTCATCCCTAACCCATCCCACCTAGATTGGCGATCTCCTCAGCTGGAACCTCCACATGTGATAAATATAGTTCCAACCGGAATCGAACCATTAACCTTCACATGACCATCGCTCCCCCTCTTTCACAACATGAACAACATTATAGGTAAGACCATACGTAATGGTTCGCGAATTGGGCATGAAATGCCAAAATTGGCGCCCCATTCACCCCACAACACCGCCCCCCACCAAGTGAAATGGGCGCTAACCAGGGCCACGCGAAAATTTTCGTGCAGGTGAAGAGTGGGATGGGCTAATGGGGTCTGACACTTCATTTTAATTTTCTTTCCTTTTTAATTCAAATTTAATATCATTATATATTCACCCCTTTAACCCATAAATTTCATCCACCATTACACATGGCCTAAAAGGTATTAACAATAAAAAAAGGGTGTTATTGTAATTTCCGTGTATGACACACGTTTTCTCCAACCCCTATGCCTCTTCTTCTTCTTCTAGATCCAACAATCCAACAACCCATACACAGTTACACCTACAACTGCTTCAGCTGCTCACATTCACACTCCTCTGTACCGTCACCGTTTCTACTCCGTAGTAGATGTAGTCAAAAAGGGTGGCGAACGTCCGGGCTGTGGCGGATCCTTGGAAGTGACATCGAAGGAAGCTTATGGGACCACCAGCGGCACTTTTGATGCCAACACCTTCACGTCGATGTTTGTTCATTATATCAAATTTAGGGATGGCAACGAGTCGGGTATGGGTCAGGTTTGGCTAATACCATACCCATACCCGGTTATAAAATCTCATACCATACCCGTCCCATTACCCGTCGGGTTTTTGTTGGGTATGCCCGTTCGAATTTGCATGTATATATATATATATATATTATATAGGTAAAGTATATGGAGGAAACCCTCCTTATTTGGTAAACTCTGGAAACTCTGACTTCCCAACAATTTTTTTTTTTTTTTTTGAAAAAAATAAGGTATGTAATATACATTTTTTAAGCATTTCGAGCAAAAAAAATCGAAAAAGCGCCGAACGGTTTTTTTTTAAAAAATAAAAAACGTCTACTGTTTACATATAGTTAACACATTATTAACACCTGCTATTAGCGCTTAACATGTGTTAGTCAAAATATATATATTTTAAAAAAAAAAAATTACTAGGCGCTTTTTAAATTTTTTTGGCCCAAAATGCTTAAAATCATGTATATTACTTGCCCTATTTTTTCAAAAAAAAAAAAATATTGGGAAGTCAGAGTTTCCAGAGTTTACCAAATAAGGAGGGTTTTCTCTAGAACCATTCCATATATATATATATATATATAAAAGTTAATTTGAGAACACCTATATTTCGTGTGAACTGCGAGAACGCCATCTAAAACCATTCAAATCAAAAATTTCTTTTTACACTTATCTTTATTACTAAAATACAATCCCAAAAACACAATTTACGCGTAAAAATTTAAACGTATACGGAAATAAATTGTTTTTACACATGTGTAAATTTACTGTTTGTACATGTGTAAACTGTTTCATTTACACATGTGTAAAAAGTTAATTTGAAAGTGTTTTTGCAAGAAAAGATGAATTATTTGGAAAGTAAACTCACTTTTTAATGTTGTATTTTGATTATAATTAGGTTTGTATTGAAAAAAAAATGATTTTGATTGATTTTCTCATTTGTTCTCACGGTTCTCGCGATATTTAGCGTTCTCAAGATAACCCTCCCCTATATATATATTGTTTATAGTCTTTTGTTTTAAAAATTCTAGAATATATGAAATTGTAATAAATAACATGTATATTATCATCATCATAATAATCTTTGAAACATTTAATATGCAAATATATATTATATTATGAATTTTGAAAACTATTTATATATTTCATAGCATATAAATATAAATATAAATAATAATGTTATTAGAATATATATATATATACTTTAGACGAAAACTTTATTTTTTTTAAATAATGAATCTATTAAAATAAAACATTACTAAAAAATAGTTAAAAAAAGATATATATAAAACTTAAAAGTCGTCGGGTATATATTTCAGGTAGACGGGTATTTAGTTTTGGGTAATCAGGTCGGGTATCATCTAATACCATACCCGTCCCATACCCACGAATTTTTTTTTCCAATACCAAACCCGTCGGGTATCGAGTATACCCGTCCCAAATGCTTCGGGTTTCGGGTATACCCTCGGGCTCGGGTTTTTTTACCATCCCTAATCAAATTATATTAAATTACTTTCTAAAATACATACATGCATGTATATAAGGGAAGGTTTAATAGAAAACCTCAAAAATTTGAAAAAACTCAAGAAAACCGTATTTTCTGAGTTTTTTTTTTTTTTTTTTAATTTTAGGACATGTAATATACATGATTTTAAGAGTTTTGAGCCAAAAAAATTTTAAAAATCGCTAAATATTGCAATGTTACATATGTTACAATTGTAGGATAAATTTTGATGTATGTAGAACAAAATTTGATAACGTGTAGGATATAGTATTAATGACTAATTAATTTAAGATATAATAATTAATATAAAAAGAGCTAAAGTATTTAATGTTTTACAATTATATATATATATAGGATTGTGATCATTTGATAACTCCCTTGAGTTGTGAGAACCATATGAACTCACTTTATAACTACACGCTTATTTTAATAAAAAATGAATACGTGGTCCAAAATTATACAACAATAAAATATTGAATAAAATATTAATATACTTACATGGGGGTAAAATCCTTTACACCGGTGTAATTCGGCGTAAATTCATATATTTTTTTTCTTATTTTTTTTACAGCGGGGTTTACGTGTTTTTACACTAGTGTGCAAAAAAAATTGCATTTTACGTCGAGTTCTCGTAACTAATCGACTTCTCAATGGATCCTAACTCTATATATATATATGAAGGTTCTTGTACAAATGGTTTTTATTCTACAAATAACACTTAACGTGAGAAGTGAAGGAGGGTATTTTTTTTAATTTTTTTTTCCATATTGTTAAACATGTACTTTAATACTGAAATCTTAAAAAAAAAAAAAATTTGGTGTAGAGTAATTACAGCTCTAGTGTAAACTACTATAATTACTCTAATGACGTAATTTTACGCTAATTTTTTTTAAAGTTTTTTTGTATTGTTCATTTAGAAAGCATGTTTAAGCAAATGGGAAAAAAATTCAAAAAAATAATAATTTTTTTCCCACTTCACTTCTCATGGTTAAGCCTATTTGTATTTGATCTTTACTATATATATATATGTGTGTGTGTGTGTCTGCTAAGTATCCTGAAAAAAACCTTAATGAGATGAAAAAACTCTAGAAACCCATTGTATGATCCTTATTGAGCCACGTATGTGTTTTAATTTGAAGTCTTAAGGGTATTTTTGACTTTTACTATCTTCCATATTGTGTCCCTACTTGTACTTTGTCAGACTCATTAAAAATTCAACACTCTTAACAATGACAGTTTGTACTCTTTAATTTCTCTTTCCTCAACACCAAAAGCAACAAAGCTTAGTCTGCAAATCCTCTCAACATCAACACTGATGACCACCCAACACCATTATTTCTCATCACTCATCATATCTTCAATTTCATCCCTACATCTCTAACCATCTCTTCTCTTGCTTGAATTAATTTTTTGAAACCCCTCGTGACAACCATTGAAAGGAGAATCATCTAGTATTATTGTTTTCAAATTTGAATCGGTCATGTGTGTAAATTGTTTTCAGATCTGAACAGGTTCGTATGCCCTCGTTCGATCTTATTTTCAAGGGCTTCTTGATTTTCACTAGATCGACACGAGATGCACAAATTAACCAGTTTTGTTTTTAAAAACTCATTGTTTTCGAGGCCGTTGATTCGGATATGGGCCCGACGGATTCTATGGTGGTCGGTGAGCTGATTGTGCAAAACTCCCGCTAAGCTGAGATCTTGTCGATGGATTCAACGATGGTTGGTGAGCTGGTTGAGGGGCCGGCGATTTTGACTGTCTAAGTTCATTTTCCCTGTCTATGAACCCGATGGCGAAAAAGGCATTTCGCAGTAAGTTTTTTATGAATCTTCACAAATCTAGAAAATTGATAAAAAGAGAAGCCTTATCGGGATGATAAGGTTTGTAAATGGCGTTTGGGTTAAGTGTTCTTGGAGTTTGTCTTGTTTAGCGAATCTTTGAGTGTCTTTGTAAATGGCGTTTGGGTTCTTGGAGTTTGTCTTGTTTAGCGAATCTTTGAGTGTCTTTGTATGTATTTTTTTTCTGTTTCTTTTTTTTTTCCTTTCAATTGGGTTTATCTGAATTTCTATGTTATTTTGATTCTTGAAAAGGATTTTTAAAATTTTGTGTTCAGTACCTGGTGGTTTGTCGATTTGGTGAAGGCAGATGGGTTGATGAAGATGAGAAAAAATGGCTTGGTTTTGGATGTTTTTTTTTCTTGTAACATTTTTAAGTTGTAATCATTTGTTGTTTTTTCGTGTAACATTGTTACAGATTTATGTTACAAAAAAAACAGGATCCTGACCCTATATATATATATAGGGTCAAGATCGTGTACAAAGTGTTTTTTTTGTGAGAAGTATTAAAAATTGATACTTAGGCATCATTTTTTGAACTTAGTCGTGATGTTTTGGATTGTTTTGTCTATAAAAACACCAAACATAACAATTAAAAACCAAAAACAAATGTATTTTAGGCTGAAAACTTAAAACACCATGCTAAGAACATTAACAGTGTGTTTTAAGCGTTAAGTAGTGTGTTTTAGCTGTTTTTTAAATTTAATGACTATAATACATTGTATTGTGTTTTAGATTGTTGTGTTTGGTGTTTTTCAAGTTAAAACAACCTAAAACATCATTCCTAAATCCAAAACATGATATATACATGTCAATTCTTAGTCCTCACACTTCTCACGAAAAATGCACTTTGTACAGGATCCTAAACCTATATATATAACAGGAAATTACTTGACGAGTTGACTCGATAATATTCTCTAAAACTAAAGAAAAATGTATACTAATTGAATCCTTATTTAATTCATTTAACTTATATAATCATACTCGGATTGTAACCCTCCACAAAACGATATATATTCAAACTATTACCAATATTTTCAGAAGTGGACCAGACGTTGAACCAGAGCCATCACAGGTCACCAGATCGATGAGTCAGCCGGATAATCCGAACGGATATCTGAATAATCCAAATTAAACCAAATAACAATTTTTCAATTTTATTATTTTCCCTAATTTATGGTTTCTAACATTTTATTAATTTGAATTCAATAAACATATAAAAAGCGAAAAAAAGAGATTAGGCTTAAACACAAATGCAAAGTTCAAACTTCAAAATATAGTTTTCAAAACGTAAACTTAAACACAAAATCAAACTTCAAAACGTAAACTTAAACACAAAATCAAACTTCAAAACATAGTCTTTAACACAAAATCATACATCACGAAATGTGACACCAACTAGTACATACAGATGGGTGATGTTTAAGTAATTAGAGTTTAGTATTAGCTTCATGCCTCATCGGTTGAACTAATTATCAATCAATTTGTTATTCCCCTTACTAACTCAATTGCAGCTTATTCGGTTTATTCGGATGTCCGAATAGTTCGAAATTTTAAATTCTAAAATTCGAATCCGATCCGAATATCCGAATAAGTAATTCGGATTTCGATCGGGTCTATCCAAATATTCGAACAATAATTCGGATCGGTTTTTTATTCGGATTTCAGATTTTTTTAATAACCCTGCGATAGACAGCCTAATCGTCCCGTTCATATAGTACAATCCCACGCAACGAATATAATGTACTATTGCATGATATATGACTAACAACCAATGCTTCATTACACTCTCACTCTCCCTCTCTCTCTCTCTCTCTCTTCTTGAAAAAAGAAAACAAAAATTAATAATATTACTCGGTTTGAATAATTTAACTATAATAAAATTAATATCTTTTATACATATGCACCTTTTGTAGTTAAGTTGATCTTTCTTTGTAGCGTACTTGTGTCTATGGTATCTCGATTTTCATCCTTTCATATACTTGTTTGCCCATACACAAAAAACCACTGCTACGCCCTTTTAAAATTGCCAACATCCTTATCTATTTTGTCAGCCATTTTAACTTTGCTAGTGCGTACTTGACCCCTTTTTTTAATTTATAATTTTCACTTGTTTAAATTTAGGGGTATTGGATTTTAATAATCCAAAGTTTCCACCATTGGCCGATAATAATCCCTACTTAAAAATTCCCAATAATAATCCTAACTTTCGAATATTTGGCCTGTGGTAAACCTTTTTTAACTGAGGACTAACTGGGTTAGTTTGTGCTGACATGGCTGCTGCCTAAGCACAATGACGTTTACAACTTAATCTGATGTGGCATTTTATATTATTAACCAATATTATTCTCCTTTTTACAGATTTCTCAGTATACATCACATAATAAACATAAACAATTAACATCAAGTCCTTAACAACAGATTAAATCAAATCCTTTTATTGAATCCTTTTAATAGACGTCGAAGTCCTTCATCATCTTCCCCAAATCAACATCAAGCCCTAATCCTTTAAATCAATAACCCAACACAGTAACGATAAGACATCAAATATAAGAGGCTTTTGATCCCTAACAACAACCGAGTAAAATGGCAACTAAAGAACGAACTTACGATGTCGAGAAAAGTCGTGGATAGGGTCGCTGACCGAAGTTAAAGACCCGATTATAGAGCAGCAAGAGGTCTAGCCCAAAAATCGTCTCATCATCATCAATAGAAGCAGAAGACGTGGTTATTGGGATTAGAAGCATTTAGAGGGCTTGGACATATGATTGGAGTGTTTTCACTGTGGTTTTGGGTGACGGCGCCCATATTTTCCTCAGGATTCTTCACGGGATTGTGCAAATGAGTGGGATTCACATACTGTGCTTTTGGTTCTGTAACAAAATTAGGGGGAACGGAGGTATTGGAGGGATTAGAGGTGGGATTGGCCCATAAGTTGATGGATTTTCGGACATAGGAAAGGGAAAGCAGTCGAAGATTGAGAGTGAATTTTAGAGTGACAAAGTTAGAGAGATGGTGGTGGTGTTGTTGCAGGTTGATAGATGATGATGATGATGATGATGATGATGATGTTATTGTTATCTGCTGATAGATGAAGATGATGTTTATAGATAATATAAAATGCCACGTAATATGAAATTATATATGTCAGCGTGTCCAGTCAGCAGCCACATCATCCCCCACTAACCCAATTATTCCTCAATTAAAAAAGTTTACCATAGGCCGAATGTTCGAAAGTTGGGATTATTATTAGGAATTTTTGAAGTATGGATTATCATGGTTGCAAAAGTCGCTAGGCGCTCCCTAGTCGGAGTCGGGAGTACTCGGGGACTACTCGGCCTAGGCGTAGAGTACTCGGTCCTCGGCAACCTACCTTGTCGCGATTACTCGGGGAGTACTCGGCCTTCGAGACCTTGTTTTACAACAGAGTGGATTATTATCAGCCAATGGTGGAAACTAGGGATTATTAAAATCCAATACCCCTTAAATTTATATTAGTGTGTTTATAATGGTTGTATTTAAGGTGTTTTTCTTATTTGACAAAGTGTTTACTGCTTGGTTATTTTAACCCTACGTGAAATTAGAGGTCATCAGAAAGTAGCTATTATATACCTTCCCAAGTATTCCAAGGACCACTAAATGGTTTATAAATTTGCACCCTATTTCATAACACAACACGAACCTACACAACCTTAACAGGTTTTGTGTTTGACCTTAATATTTTTCGTGTCTTAAACAGGTCGACACAATAAGATCTTAACAGGTTTCGTGTCTAAACAGGTTAAAAACATATTAACATATTAAGCACCCGTTAAGACACGTTAATACTTTTTTTATTTTAAAAAGTTATATATGGCGTAAGGTATACCTTATATGTGACACCCGGCAAATTCTGGTTAACAACGTTGTCTAGATGAAAGTCTACCTTAGCGAGTCACGCGTATATTGTACTTAACTGGGTTAGTTAAGTCGGGTTATGGTTCGGGAACTATTGGGTAGTCTAGAAGATCATTGGATGTTGGTCTAGAGGTTCGTTAGATGTCAGTCCTTAACCAAGTGTACAAACGGTGACGATTTGTAGGATCGTCAGGGCATACGGAACGTACGAGTCTCGAGTCCCGGGAATTGGTGAACGAGTGTGAAAATGTGTATTTACTTGTGTTATGTGTTTACAATCATTATGTGACTTGTCGGTACGTTAATATGTGTTAACATATGTTAAAACGGGGTTTAACGCGCAAAACACACGAGATTAACCCCTACAGGCGATTAGGAAGCCTAATCGCCCATAGGGGAGGCGAGTAGGCAACATATGGGGCGATTGGGTGGCTAATCGCGTATAGGAGCTGCACAATCGCTAGTTACGGGCTGGACGACTAAAAACGACTATAAATACCATACTTAACCTCCTAAACTTCATTATACAAACCCTAGTCGTCCCATAACCCGCCCCAACACATAAACAACCTCTGGAAGGCGATTTTTGATCAAAACTCAAGGTTTCAAGCTTGAATCATCATATTTTCATAATCCTAAGGTTTGATTTTCATCCATAACCCTTTATAAATGTTTTTAATCAATCCCTAAGGGTCCAGACCTGTTGTTAAACGAAAAAGCTTTCTGAAAATCGTCAATAAGGGTTGTTAATCGGATTATAACTAATATGCATGCATTATGAGTGTGTATGATTAGAAAGCTAGGGTTTTTATGATTCATGATGATGATTTGATATGTTATTATGATAGATCAGTATTGATATTGATATTATGATGATAGGAATCTCAGTAATTGATTATTAGGGTTATTGTTATGCATGTTAGTATGATGATTGCATGCTATGTGTATGGTGTTTGGATTACTTGATTGCATGCAGGACTGATTATACGAGGTTAAACGAAGGATTTTGGTTTAAACATGTTTAGAATAGTTATTGGGATGATATTGGGTAGTTACACACGTTCTGGATCTGATTTGGAGCGTTAAACGCGCGAAAAACCGGAACAACAAGGTTACAGGCGAGTAGCCTTGCTAATCGCCTGTGTTATAGGCGAGTAGGGTGCTAATCGCCTATAACTCACGCGATTAGCCCTACTCGTGTGACATCAGGGGCGAGTAGTCCCAGTCGCGTGACATCAGGGGCGATTAGCCCCAGTCGCGTGACATCAGGGGCGATTAGCCCTAGTCGTGTGATCATTCATGCGATTAGCCTCCCTAATCGCGTGTACTGCTGCTGTAAGTGTATATTAGCATTCCGAGACCCGATTTAACATGTAGTAACATGCTAGGAACCCCGTAACATGTCTAATAACTTGGTAACATATATTTGGATGTAATTCGGTGATACGTGAACAATGTGCTATAACTTGTTGTACGTTAACGTATGTTAAGTGTAATTGCGTTATTATATGTTTTGGAGCGTAAACATAACACGGGGAGTCTCGGGTCACCAATGGGATGTCGAGTCTTGTACTTTGGGTCAGTTAAACAGTCACGGTGTTTTCAAACAAACTTGGTTATGGTCTGGACATCTAGGGACTAATTAACCTGCGGGTTATTAGTCTAAGTACTTGTAACTGTCATATGTTAGGTCGCCGCTTACGGGACTAGCATAGCAGCTGAGTTTACTCGGGTTAAGGAGTAACGCAACTTAAGGTGAGTTTACGGCCCCTCTTTTAAACTGGTTTTATACTTTCGGGGGAGAAAACATGTGTTAAAACGATTATTTGGTAACTACTGTCATACTATGGGTTTCTATTGTGTACTACACGATCTTTGGAAGTCCCGGGGGGGAACCATGAATGTGCGGGTTTGCACAACGGGGAAATGTGAATAGCGCTATTGGGAGTGACCAACCCCGCTCGTCGACTTGGAGGGTCGGCGGGTGCATATTGTCTCAAACAGGAACAACAGGAACAACAGGAACTACATCGGGCATACTTATGGTATTCGCGTTAGTAATGGTTTTCCAATCGTGGTAGTAACAAAACGTACGCCTAGCTAGCGTATACTGGTTTTCGATTTATTATAGTATGGACAGGTGGACTTGGTTCTTGGATACAAAACCTGTAAACTCACCAGCATTTTTGTGCTGACGTAAACTTTTACATGTTTTCCCAGGTCGCTAAGGTAGCACGACTGGACTAGGGCGCACGCGTCTGCACGGCGTCTAACTAGGGTTGCATGGTCTTTTGAACATTGAACTATTATTTCATTGTTGAGTACTGCTTTTGAATAAGCTTCCGCTGTAAACGGGATTTTGAACTATGTTTTGAAGTTGCATTTATATTCATTTAGACTTGTTTATTGTGATCGTTGGTTTGGATCCTGGTTTGTCATGCGCCTCGCGGTAAAACTCCGCAAGTGGATTTTGAGGGTGTGACAGATTGGTATCAGAGCCAATGGTTATAGTGAACTAGGACTGCATGTAGAGTCTAGTCTATAGCCGAGTCGCACACACTAGACGATCACATGGTACTAAACGTTATAGTGGTTTACGTATGGTCTTGTCGGGGTGTCTCTAAATCATTGGTCTTTCTATGTTACATCATCCGTTCTATCTTAGGTTGGGTTACTTGTTTTCTAGGCAGTGTAGTCTATTGGGGTAACTCGTGTGCTCTTGAGATTTGTCCAAGGCTCGGACATCTCCCTTTCGCACTCCAATAGAAACACTTGTCATAAACTACCGTGGTATTACGGTGTGTAGCTAAGAGTCTATGTTCGGTGATTTGAACTTTGAACTAGGAGAACACTGGGAGGACCATGTAGAGCGGTTTATCATTTTGGGTGCACACAAAATCATAAACCGAAATGCATGGAAGTCCTGGTGAACTCTGGGTTTGGAGGGATAGTCCTGGATTGGATCTAGCTTTGATCTTGTGAACATTAGTGGTTATCTTTAACTGCGAAACTAAATTTTTCCGTTCTTTCTGCCAGAATCATGTCTGGAGTGCGTGGAGGACGTGGAGGTGGTCGCAATGGTGGACGTGGTGGTGGTCGCGGTGGTGCTGGTGGTCGTGGTGGAGGTATTAACCTATCACAGGCTGATCTGAACAACTTGCTCCAAGCTGCCTTTCAGTTAGGGCACAACGGTGGTGGTAAGTTGATTTATCCATTTTCTTTGCCTCATTGGTGAACCTTGTTTACGTTATTCGTGGTTTCTCATACGTTTCATTTCAGGTGGTCCTGTTGACCCACCCCCACCCATGTGCACCTACAAGATGTTCCGGGACTGCAAGCCCCAGGAATTCTCTGGCACTGAGGGTGCGGTGAGCTTGCTTAGGTGGTTGGAGAAAGTGGAGTCGGTCTTTCTGATGTGTAACTGTCTCCCAGAAGATCGGGTAAAGTATTCTGCTGCGTTATTTCAGGACGTGGCATTGACTTGGGGAATGGTATCACCCAGAACATGGGTATTGGGGAGGCATATGCTATGCCATGGGAGAATTTTGTGCAGTTGCTGAAGCGTGAGTATTGTCCGAGGGAAGAGGTACAGAAGCTGGAGCATGAGGTGTGGAACCTCAAGATGACTGGGTCGGAAATTGAGAAGTATACTGTGAGGCGGAATGAATTGGCAGTGCTGTGTCCCGATCTGCACGTGCCAGAATATCGTAGGATTGAACACTATGTATCAGGGTTAGTACCGGAAATTGCAGGGTTAGTGGCTGCTGGAAATCATCCTACGTATGCAGAGGTAGTTCGATCGGCCCATAGGATGACCAACTTAAAGGTGAATGAGGGGATTTTGCCTGCGAAAGGTTCGACTGTTAAGGCTCCAGAGAACAACAAGCGCAAGTGGGAAAACGACGGGAAAGGATCTGGGTCAGCACAGCAGGGTAAAAGGTTTGATAATGGGGGTTCATCTTCTTCGGGTAACAAGCAGGGTGGTTATGCGGGAAAACTGCCCAAATGCAACAAGTGTGGACGCCATCACCAAGGGAACTGCGACAGTAACCGTTGTCACCGCTGCCAGCGAACAGGGCATTATGCTAAGGATTGTCGGACTACACTTCCATCGACTCAGGCTCCGACTAACAGCTCAGCTCCGACTACTCAGGGGACTACAGGGAAACAAGGATGCTACAACTGTGGTGACACTGGGCATTACAAGAAGGATTGCCCAAAACTGAAGCAGGGTGGGAACAACGGGAATGGGAACAACGGGGGCGGCGGCAGAAATGCACGTGCCTTCGTCATTGGAGCCGCTGAGGCTAGGCAGGACCCTGACACAGTCACCGGTACGTTTCTTCTCAATAATCATTCTGTTAGCGTGTTATTTGATTCTGGTGCCGACAAGAGTTTTGTATCCATGGATGTTAGTCGACTGCTAGATGTAGTACCCGTACCATTAGAGACCAAGTATATTATTGAGTTGGCTGACGGTAAAACGATTGAAGCTACTAGTATCCTTCGGGAGTGTCAATTAGAGTTGTCGGGTTTATCGTTCCCCATCGACCTTATGCCGGTACCTTTGGGTAGTTTTGACGTTGTAGTAGGAATGGATTGGTTATCTTTGTATCGCGCGGAGATCGTCTGTTACGATAAGGTTATTCGGATTCCTCTCCCTGATGGAGAATTTCTTTCTGTGTACGGTATCAAGGGTGGTGTTCCGCTAAACATCATCTCTAGCATGAAAGCCCTTAAGTGTCTTCGAAAGGGTTATCCAGCTGTTTTGGCGCTTTTATCTGTTTCCTCTGTTGATGAGAAGAAGATTGACGACATTCCGGTGGTACGCGAGTTTTCTGATGTTTTTCCCGATGATTTATCTGGTCTTCCTCCTCATCGTCAAGTCGAGTTCGGTATTGATCTTGTACCAGGGGCTGCTCCTATTGCTCGGGCCCCCTACCGTCTTGCACCTCCCGAGATGCAGGAATTGTCTAGTCAGTTGCAGGAACTCTTGGACAAGGGTTTCATCCGACCAAGTTCTTCCCCTTGGGGAGCCCCGATTCTATTTGTTAAGAAGAAGGATGGAAGTTTCCGATTGTGTGTGGACTACAGAGAACTGAACAAATTGACCGTCAAGAACCGTTATCCTCTTCCACGTATTGATGATCTATTCGACCAGCTTCAGGGTTCTAGTTATTATTCCAAGATCGACTTGAGGTCCGGTTATCACCAGCTGCGCGTCAGGGAGGCTGACGTTGCAAAGACTGCTTTTCGAACACGTTATGGCCATTTCGAATTCTTGGTCATGCCTTTCGGTCTTACGAACGCACCGGCGGTTTTCATGGACTTGATGAACCGCGTCTGTAAACCATATTTGGACAAATTCGTCATTGTATTTATTGATGACATTCTGATCTACTCCAAGAACGAGACCGAACACGGGGAACACCTGCGGTTAGTTTTGGAACTCTTGCGACGAGAACAACTTTATGCCAAGTTCTCAAAGTGTGACTTCTGGTTACGCGAAGTTCAATTCCTAGGACATGTGATTAATGAACTAGGGATTCATGTCGATCCAGCAAAAATCGAAGCGATCAAGGACTGGGGAGCACCAAAGACGCCAACTGAGGTGCGACAATTCTTAGGCCTTGCGGGCTACTATCGTCGTTTCATTCAGGGGTTCTCGAAGATTGCTCAACCCCTCACCACTCTCACTCAGAAGGATAGGAAGTTCGACTGGGGTGAATCACAAGAGTCAGCGTTTGAAGAACTGAAGTCTAAACTGTGTTCTGCTCCTATTTTGTCTTTACCTGAGGGCCCTGATGATTTTGTTGTTTACTGTGATGCTTCCATTCATGGACTCGGTTGCGTGTTGATGCAACGCGAGAAGGTGATTGCGTATGCTTCTCGTCAACTCAAAGTGCACGAGAAGAACTACACAACTCATGATTTAGAGTTGGGTGCAGTGGTATTCGCGTTGAAAATTTGGAGACATTACTTGTACGGTACCAAATGCACCATCTACACCGATCACAAGAGTCTCCAACACATTTTCGACCAACAACACTTGAACATACGGCAGCGTCGCTGGATCGAACTTTTGAACGACTATGATTGTGCTATCAAGTACCATCCTGGCAAGGCAAATGTTGTAGCAGACGCCTTGAGCAGGAAGGAATCAACTAAACCTCGTCGCGTTCGGGCGTTGCAGCTCACCATCCATTCGTCGTTACCTGATCAACTCCGTTCTGCCCAGTTGGAAGCTTTGAAGGAGGAAAACCTTAAAGCTGAAACTATGCACGGTGCCGACAAGCACCTAGAGCGAAGGCCTGATGGCCTGCACTATTTCGCAAAACGTATATGGGTTCCTTTGTTCGGGGGACTACGGGAGCTTGTCCTTGATGAGGCTCATAAGTCCCGGTATTCTATTCATCCTGGTTCGGATAAGATGTACCAAGATCTGAAGGTGCTTTATTGGTGGCCAAACATGAGGTCAGACATAGCCTCATACGTGAGCAAATGCTTGACCTGTGCTAAGGTCAAGGTGGAATACCAGAAACCGTCGGGTCTCTTGCAACAACCTGAAATTCCGGAATGAAAATGGGAACGGATTACTATGGATTTTGTCACACAATTTCCTAAATCACCAAGCGGGAATGACAAGATATGGGTGATTGTCGATCGGTTGACGAAATCAGCTCATTTTCTTGCTATTAAGGAGACCGACACCATGGATCGTTTGGCTCGTCTTTACTTGAAGGAAGTTGTTTCTAAGCACGGGGTACCAGTTTCTATTATCTCGGATCGTGACTCCCATTTTACTTCTCACTTCTGGAAGTCTTTGCACAAGGCTTTGGGTACCCAACTAGACATGAGTACGACTTATCATCCACAGACTGACGGTCAGAGTGAGCGCACGATTCAAACTTTAGAAGACATGCTGCGGGCATGTGTGATTGATTTTGGAAAGGGTTGGGAAGCTCATCTGCCGTTAGTAGAATTCTCGTATAATAACAGTTATCACACGAGCATCAAGGCTGCTCCGTTCGAAGCACTGTACGGACGGAAATGCCGTTCTCCTCTTTGTTGGGCTGAAGTGGGTGAGAGTCAACTCACTGGGCCTGAACTAGTGTACGAAACTTCGGAAAAGATCGTACAGATTCGAAATCGGTTGGCGGCGGCACGGGACCGGCAAAAGAGTTATGCTGATCAGCGTCGCAAACCACTGGAATTCCAAGTCAATGACAAGGTACTTCTAAAATTCTCACCGTGGAAGGGCGTCATACGCTTTGGGAAGCGTGGCAAACTCAATCCGCGATATGTCGGCCCATTTACGATCCTGGAACGGATTGGGCCGGTGGCATATCGACTTGATCTACCGACGGAGCTCGGTAACGTACATAACGTCTTTCACGTGTCAAACTTGAAGAAGTGTCTGGCTGACGAGTCTCTCATCGTTCCACTAGAAGAGATCAAGGTTGATGATCGTCTTCGGATTGTGGAAGAACCTGTGGAGATCCTTGATTACAAGATTCGTAGCCTGCGTCACAGCAAGATTCGTATCGTTAAGGTTCGGTGGAACTCGGACCGGGGACCGGAATATACATGGGAACGGGAGGATCAGATGAAGTCTAAGTATCCTCATCTTTTTCCTAAGGAAGCGTTTGAGTCGAGACATGTCTCTTCGGCAGCTGAATGAATCTCGGGTCGAGATTCCTTTTAACGTGGGGATGATGTGACAACTCGGGTAAATCTCTCTTTTGGTTTCTATCTTTTTTTTTGTTTCCTTCGTTATTTCCTTTGTTCTTTTGGTGCTTGTGCAATTTTCGGGACGAAAATTCTTTTAACGTGGGGATGATGTGACACCCGGCAAATTCTGGTTAACAACGTTGTCTAGATGAAAGTCTACCTTAGCGAGTCACGCGTATATTGTACTTAACTGGGTTAGTTAAGTCGGGTTATGGTTCGGGAACTATTGGGTAGTCTAGAAGATCATTGGATGTTGGTCTAGAGGTTCGTTAGATGTCAGTCCTTAACCAAGTGTACAAACGGTGACGATTTGTAGGATCGTCAGGGCATACGGAACGTACGAGTCTCGAGTCCCGGGAATTGGTGAACGAGTGTGAAAATGTGTATTTACTTGTGTTATGTGTTTACAATCATTATGTGACTTGTCGGTACGTTAATATGTGTTAACATATGTTAAAACGGGGTTTAACGCGCAAAACACACGAGATTAACCCCTACAGGCGATTAGGAAGCCTAATCGCCCATAGGGGAGGCGAGTAGGCAACATATGGGGCGATTGGGTGGCTAATCGCGTGAAGGTATAGGCGATTAGGCCTAATCGCGTGAACCTTCATGCGATTAGCATTCCTAATCGCGTATAGGAGCTGCACAATCGCTAGTTACGGGCTGGACGACTAAAAACGACTATAAATACCATACTTAACCTCCTAAACTTCATTATACAAACCCTAGTCGTCCCATAACCCGCCCCAACACATAAACAACCTCTGGAAGGCGATTTTTGATCAAAACTCAAGGTTTCAAGCTTGAATCATCATATTTTCATAATCCTAAGGTTTGATTTTCATCCATAACCCTTTATAAACGTTTTTAATCAATCCCTAAGGGTCCAGACCTGTTGTTAAACGAAAAAGCTTTCTGAAAATCGTCAATAAGGGTTGTTAATCGGATTATAACTAATATGCATGCATTATGAGTGTGTATGATTAGAAAGCTAGGGTTTTTATGATTCATGATGATGATTTGATATGTTATTATGATAGATCAGTATTGATATTGATATTATGATGATAGGAATCTCAGTAATTGATTATTAGGGTTATTGTTATGCATGTTAGTATGATGATTGCATGCTATGTGTATGGTGTTTGGATTACTTGATTGCATGCAGGACTGATTATACGAGGTTAAACGAAGGATTTTGGTTTAAACATGTTTAGAATAGTTATTGGGATGATATTGGGTAGTTACACACGTTCTGGATCTGATTTGGAGCGTTAAACGCGCGAAAAACCGGAACAACAAGGTTACAGGCGAGTAGCCTTGCTAATCGCCTGTGTTATAGGCGAGTAGGGTGCTAATCGCCTATAACTCACGCGATTAGCCCTACTCGTGTGACATCAGGGGCGAGTAGTCCCAGTCGCGTGACATCAGGGGCGATTAGCCCCAGTCGCGTGACATCAGGGGCGATTAGCCCTAGTCGTGTGATCATTCATGCGATTAGCCTCCCTAATCGCGTGTACTGCTGCTGTAAGTGTATATTAGCATTCCGAGACCCGATTTAACATGTAGTAACATGCTAGGAACCCCGTAACATGTCTAATAACTTGGTAACATATATTTGGATGTAATTCGGTGATACGTGAACAATGTGCTATAACTTGTTGTACGTTAACGTATGTTAAGTGTAATTGCGTTATTATATGTTTTGGAGCGTAAACATAACACGGGGAGTCTCGGGTCACCAATGGGATGTCGAGTCTTGTACTTTGGGTCAGTTAAACAGTCACGGTGTTTTCAAACAAACTTGGTTATGGTCTGGACATCTAGGGACTAATTAACCTGCGGGTTATTAGTCTAAGTACTTGTAACTGTCATATGTTAGGTCGCCGCTTACGGGACTAGCATAGCAGCTGAGTTTACTCGGGTTAAGGAGTAACGCAACTTAAGGTGAGTTTACGGCCCCTCTTTTAAACTGGTTTTATACTTTCGGGGGAGAAAACATGTGTTAAAACGATTATTTGGTAACTACTGTCATACTATGGGTTTCTATTGTGTACTACACGATCTTTGGAAGTCCCGGGGGGGAACCATGAATGTGCGGGTTTGCACAACGGGGAAATGTGAATAGCGCTATTGGGAGTGACCAACCCCGCTCGTCGACTTGGAGGGTCGGCGGGTGCATATTGTCTCAAACAGGAACAACAGGAACAACAGGAACTACATCGGGCATACTTATGGTATTCGCGTTAGTAATGGTTTTCCAATCGTGGTAGTAACAAAACGTACGCCTAGCTAGCGTATACTGGTTTTCGATTTATTATAGTATGGACAGGTGGACTTGGTTCTTGGATACAAAACCTGTAAACTCACCAGCATTTTTGTGCTGACGTAAACTTTTACATGTTTTCCCAGGTCGCTAAGGTAGCACGACTGGACTAGGGCGCACGCGTCTGCACGGCGTCTAACTAGGGTTGCATGGTCTTTTGAACATTGAACTATTATTTCATTGTTGAGTACTGCTTTTGAATAAGCTTCCGCTGTAAACGGGATTTTGAACTATGTTTTGAAGTTGCATTTATATTCATTTAGACTTGTTTATTGTGATCGTTGGTTTGGATCCTGGTTTGTCATGCGCCTCGCGGTAAAACTCCGCAAGTGGATTTTGAGGGTGTGACATTATACATATATGGACTAAAGATGAAGGAACCCTATTTTCAATTTTCAAATCATAGAGCCCAAATATACACACCGATCAGTCATCCCCCCTCCTTCTCAACTTCATTGTCCCCGTCCATCGTCGCCATCACCCATCCACATCACGCATCCATCGTCTGCTGTCACCCATCACTCGACCGCCATCACCAGTCCTCCTTCTCAACACCTACGCCGCCCATTCTCTCATTCACAGGTTTGTGGATACGATTTCATGGTTAATGTTTATAAACAGGTTTGTCTCGTATCGTGTTAACACGTTATAAATAGGCTCGTGTTCGTGTTTGTAAAAAGATGACACGATAAGTTATCGTGTCATTTTTATCTATTTCGTGTTTGTGTCTTATCGTGTTCTTCTCTTAACGAGTCGTGTCTGACACAATACGTCAGCCCTAAACGGGGGGATGTTTTTGTTGTTTTCGGTATTTTTTTCCTTCAAATTTAAAAAGAAAAGGAGTTTTAGGTGGTGTTTGCTTTCTGGTGAGAAGAGCTTCTAACCTCTTATGTCTTCGCCGCACAGATGCGGGCAGACATTTGAGGCGGACAACTCGTTTGTTTTTCAGAAGACATAACTTCTTCTAACCTCTACCCCTCCTCTTCCTTATACAAACTTTAACCCACATCTTTTTATCTCTTCTCACCCACATAACACAAAACATAACTCACAGTAGCATATCATCTTCTTCATCATCATCCTCATCCTCCTCCTTCTCCCTCCCTTACCTTCCCCCTCCTCCGCTCCACCACCGTCGTCGCTTCCCTCCACCACCACCGTCGATTCCCCCTCCTCCCCTCCATCACCTCTTTCGTCATCTTCTGCACAATAACCGATGAGCTTCACAAGGTTAGGGTGATCCACACCTCGAGAACATTCACCTCTGTCACCCACTCACTTGTGCCCCTATTAGACCAAACATTACATAATTCAAACATAAATAATTAGTTATATATGCTATGCATTATACAATATGATTATTAGGATTAATAAATGCTTGCCTGTAAACCGCGTTTGCCAAGCTGCTTACCGCCACATGAACCTTAACCGCCACCTCCTCCCTCCACCACAAAAAGGTTGAATTTTTGTATATATATATTTTTTTAAAAAATCTTGAATTGGGTTGGCATTGGTTTTTAGATGCAGATCCCTATTTGATTGTGACCTGGGTTTGATTGTTTAGTATTGAATTGGTGGGAGGGGTTATGGTGTTAGGAGTTGGTGTGTATTTTATTTGTTTTAGAGAGAGAGAGAGAGAGCAGATGGATTATGGTTTGTGTTATGTGGGTGATTGGTGTGGATATTTGTGGTGGATTATGGTTATGGTTTTGGGTTACACTGCAGGCGTTAAAAAACAAAACAGTCTTTCTCTTACAGACTACAGACCTTTGGTCCACCTCTTCTCCTACAGATGTCTGCAGATATGGTTCGCAGACTGCAAACCTTTTGCCTCAGAAAAACAAATACAAAGGCTTAAATGTGAGTGCTAATGTGCTATTATAAGCAAAATTTCTTAATTTCATGGGAAAGTATAGTTATTGATGCATATAGGGTATGTTTGGCAAAATTAGCTAGAGGCTGGTAGCTAGAAGCTGTTAGCTGGTAGCTGGAAGCTTTTTAAATATATTTTGGTGTTTGGCAGAGTAGCTGAAGCTTTTAATAAAATGACCAAAATGGACATAATTAAAAACTTTTAAAGAAGGTTTTTATTTTATTTTTAAAATAGAATGGGTATTTATGTCATTTACTAATTAAAAGCTTGTAGCTAGTAGAGCTTTTTCTTAAAAGCTAGTACTTTGGGTATGTTTGGCAAAACTAGCTGGAGGCTGGTAGCTGGAAGCTGCAAGCTGATAGCTGGAAGCTGTTAGCTGGAAGCTTTTTAAATATATTTTGATGTTTGGCAGAGTAGCTGGAGCTTTTAATAAAATGTATAAAATGACCAAAATGGTCATAATTAAAAGATTGTAAAGAAGGTTTTTATTTTATTTTTAAAATAGAATAGGTATTTGTGTCATTTACTAATTAAAAGCTTGTAGCTAGTAGAGCTTTTTCTTAAAAGCTACTACTAGTAGCTTTTCATTGTAGAGCTTTTTCTCTAACCTAAAAGCTTCCAGCCCCTTCAACTAAACAAGGCTTTTTATTAAGTAGTAGCTTTTTCTTAAAAGCTTGAAGTTTGAAGCT
Organism: Ambrosia trifida; assembly: GCA_028751855.1. NCBI lineage: Eukaryota > Viridiplantae > Streptophyta > Magnoliopsida > Asterales > Asteraceae > Ambrosia > Ambrosia trifida. The sequence continues at coordinate 36,607,467 of CM054127.1, forward strand.
CCTAAAAGCTCTTAAAAGCTCGTTTTTCACTATAGAGCTTTTTCTCTAACCTAAAAGTTTCGAGTTCCTTCAACCAAACAAAGTTTTTTATTTAGTAGGAACTTTTTTTAAAAGCTTGAAGCTTGAAGCTTCTAAAAGCTCTTAAAAGCTCCGTGCCAAACATACCCACAATTGGGTCAAATATTTATGGGGTATTGGATTTTAATAATCAAACTTTCATCCATTAGCCGGTAATAATCTGTATTTCAAAAATTCCCAACTTTCAACGTATTGGCTGACAATGAACCTTTGTTAATTGAGAACTAACTCAGTTTGTGGATGATGACGTAGCATGCCACGTCATCATCCACTAACTGAGTTAGTTCTTAGTTAACAAAGGTTCATTGTCGGCTAATACATTGAAAGTTGGGATCGTTGTTGGAAATTTTTAAAGTACAAATTATTACTGATCAATAGGTGAAAGTTTGGATTATTAAAATGCAATACCCCAATATTTATAAATACAAGTAAAAATATAATTGTGGATTAACACTCATTTAATTTTTTAGTGCTTTAGTTTGACAGATTTAAATTATTTGCCAGTAATAAACATTTTGATTTATTGAATATAAGAATTCTTATCCGTATATTAAATGCATAATAACTATGTAGGTCAATTGGATTTCAATATATGAAATCTTACCATATATGTTTTTAACGTGCTTTGAAATTATTGTACCTTGTGCATTGTAAATATTTGTTTGCAAATATACAAATTTCTTGTTAGCATGCATGTATTGTATATAAATGTACGTGATGGAAGAGGAACACACTACTTATAACTTATTCTCATTGTTACGAGCTTGAAAAAATGAGTAATCTTGTAACAAAGAAACCCTTCTTTCTTTTCATTTTATTAGCATATTTTACTTGTTTTCTCATAACCCCTTCTCACAGTAGAAATTGTTACGCTCGAGAGTGGACAATTTTTATATATAATGGAATACCAGGATCAACAATGGATATTCATGTGTGGTCAGGAGATGATGATCTTGGGCATCACAACCTTACTTTTACTAATAATGGGTACAATTTTGGTTTTTGTGAAAATATCGAACCATGGGGAGAAACTCTTTTTACGGGAGATTTTTCGTATGGATCGAAATTTGTACACTTTAATGTTTTTGACACAACGGTTGCAAATCATGTTGGTGAGTCAAGGTGGGATGACAACACAAATGTTTTTTGGCTACTAAAAGAAGATGGTTATTACTTGTCCAATGTATTCAAGGAGCATGTTGATGATCCAGCATGGGTTCTTATGGGACGTTGGTAGTAAAAGATGTTTACATGTTTATCTTTATATACTGTTTTAATAAAGTGATACTAATTCTCTATTCACGAAACTCCACCTTATTAATAGTTGGGTTATAGGCACACTACTAGAAAAGAGGCTTTTCTTAGCACACATTTTATAACACGCGTTTATTTATGACACTTAAAACCATGTGTCATAAAAAAAATTGTCGTGTTTTAAAAAATCTGGTTAATTAATGACACGTTTTTTTGTGTGTCAAGAATGTAGTGTCAAGAAATAGAAAAGATGACGGTATAGAATTTTACGTGTCATCTTTCGTGTCATGTTAATTTCACAAAAATTAAATTTCCCGCCCATAAAGCCTAGGTATAAAAGTTGAAAAACAAAGCGCGGTCTTCAATCGTAAACAAAGAACCATCAATTTTAGTGTCCAAGCAGAATCGGCAATTAATGGGCAATGGGCGAGAAAAAAGGGCCAAGTGCTAAGGATGAATGTGAGAGTGAGAGCGACATATGACCAACTTTAATTTTATTTATCACTATAGATAGAGATAAATGTATCATTTATTAACCCCGTGTATTACACGGGTCACTAACATAGTAAATAATATGTTAAAAAGGCTATATATGACAATCTAGACCCTTAGTAATTCCGTATTTTCGTCCTGAATTTTGGATCGTGTTGGAAATTAGTCAACTACCATCCCTATACTCAACTAGAGGTGTACAAATCAGTTTTTTTGGCCAAACCGGTTCGCTACAGTACCGGTTCCTTCCTGAACCGGTTTCGGTTTGGAACCGGTTCAGTTTTAGACCGGTTTTGTCTTTGTTGCTATTTGGCGAGTTTTTCGTTTATTTTTGTTCAGTTGTTTGCTTAAGGACAAGCAAACTCAACTGTGGGGAGGTTTGATATACGCTAAAATATACATATATAAGTTCCCGATTAAACTCCCAAATTGTGCGTTTTTGACTGTTTCTACATGAATTCGGTACTTAATCGCTTTGTATTGTTTTTGTAGGTCTTAAACGGCACCCCAAAGACGAAGTTGAAGAAAACAGGCAAAATCTGGACAAAACGGACATTTCCTGAATATTCAGAAGCTACTGACCAAAGTGATCTGCACTGCCAGTACACGAGCTCGTGCAAAGATATTTCTCGGTAACACTGATCTGCACGGTCGTACAGACCTAGTGCACGACCGTGCAGACTCATTTAGCTCGTGTGCACTGTCAGTGCACAAGCTAGTGCAACGTTGTACTCGGCAACTTCATAATCAGCACGACCGTGCAACCCTTGTGCACGACTGTGCACCTTTATCAGATATTATTCAACCCAATTGGTTCACTTGTCTGACAGATAGGCTGATGTCACGATCAAAATAAAGTGCACGGTCGTGCACTTTTATGCACGACCGTGCGCTTTTACGGAACCTCTATAAAACAGGGCAGAACCTACTTAGCAGAATATTGGGTATTTTTGGGACGATTCCGAGCGATTTCTGGAGCTGAAGATTTGCTGTGAATGCGAATAACAAGCTTGGGAGGTGATCCGAATCCATTATCATCATCCAATCCATCACATTTAGCATTTTATGGTTTAATCTTTAAACTTGAATCTTGTTCAAATCATGTTGTTTCAGCTTATATGTGATGATTATCTATTGTATTGTAACTACGGGTAAAAACAAATAATATTTAGTAGTTAAAGCAATCGTTTGTATGAGATTGCATTTTGTATGATTTTGGTGTTTTTCATGTTTGAATCTCGATGATCATATTGCAACCATGTTTCGTTGTTGTTGGATTTCTGGTTATCTCCGTATGACTTTGATGATTATTGTGTTGTGTTAGTCGGATACATGTTGAAAAACCGCCCGGTTAATCGATCGGTAGTAGACTAGTTGACTTGTTAATATGTTTACACCATGAAACTGGAAACGGGTATTGGTTCGGTTAAAGTCAGGCGAATAATAATTAGAAATGCTTATCAACATGTAAAAGGGTTTAAAAAGCTTAATGGTGTTGTTACTGATATTTGACACGGTTGTTGATCTTTGTGAGTTATTTTAGTGGAAATGGCGATCTTAGTAGATTTGTGTTCAAAGTTGGTAAAATGGAATTGTTTGTGATATGTTATACTTTATGCTAGTCTCGGTGGTTGTATTGTGTATTCGGTATTGCTTTCCTTGATTAATGAGGTTAGAACACTCTTAATAGATGACTAACTTATCTTTACAAGATTTGCATGAGATTATATCAATAGTAGCTCGCTAATGAACGATTTGAGGTGATTAACGTGTGTTATAGTGTTAGCTTTCCGTATAGTTGTCATGTTAGGATTCCCGAAAGGGATACTAATTGTCTGAAAATGGGAATGTTGATCTCACACCTTTTTAACATATGTTATGTAGTTGACATGCTAGGGTTGTTATTATAATGTCTTTATATATATATATATATATATATATATATATATTGTATTTGGAGTCTTACTAATGTTAATTTAGTATTTTAGAATTAATCTAGTTTAAACAACTTCCTACTATCTTTTTTTTTTGAACGGCCAACGAATCAATTCCGAGCACTCTCGGGCACCCTTTTGGCGAATCAGGTACTCGAGAGTACCCGGGCCACCAATTGCCACCAATTCCCGACCACTCACCCGCCTGAATGCACGACGGTGAAATAATCGGTAAAACCGGTCGGGATCAGGACTCGAACCCAAGCCAATGGCCGGGTCATCCCTCATTTCCCCTCCACCAATGTCCTCCAAATGTAGCTAGTGGGAATTGAACCCAAGCCTCCCATAGGAAACTTTAGACCCTCAACCAACTGGGCTACAAGTGTTGGACACTTCCTACTATCTTTTACTTGTAAATCGGGGATAGAGTTTAATCGGGGATAAAATTTAAGTACTATTGCATCCGCTCGCGTCCATGGATCGATATCTGGTTCTTATTTGAGCTTACTACATATATGATAAGGTACACTTGCCTTTTTGTGTATGTTTTAATGTTAAGGTCTAAACCATTTTTATAAATATTAATACCAAACGTGTGTTTATTTATCGCAAAAATTATGCGTATCTAGCCCCACGTCAAATAACTACATAGATTTGCTAAGAGATTTTTATCTAGCCCCACGTTAAGGATTTGTAAGGTTTATTGATGCAAATTTTCGAACATAAGATGTGATACAACGTAACAATTTTATCAACAAAGTTATACCCCGATGCTCTAATAAATAAAATGTATTTTCTAGTTTTATTTTCTCTTCAAATCTAATACTACAACCTACTTCCAAAAAAACAAATCAAATCTCAGGAAAAAATAATCTAAAAACCAAAACCGAATATAATCAAAAGAAAGTCAAATCGTTGATAACAAATTAAACATTCATATACTTTGCAACAAAATAATCAAATCAAATTTAAAATTAAAAAAAAAACCTAAAAAAACATGACCTAATGTTTACCAATGCATATCCTTGTGCGATTCATAGAACCGTGGTTGAACCCAAACAGCCGTACACTTACGTGTTTTGGTTGGAGAAACATCTATAGCTTCATTTAGATACACCATTGGATAATAATCTTCCCGTTCATATGTTAATCCACAAACATTAACATATTCATCATCTTCAACATTCAACTCAAGATCCTTTTTAAACCTTTCAAACATTTTGTCTGAGTATGAATAAGGCAACGGTTCGATATCTTTATTTGTCTCTCCACGAGTGACCACGATGTTGTACTGTGTCCCTTTCTTATCATTAACCGAAAATGTCAATAACTTATTCTCACCATACATGTAGTAGAACATTTGGCTCTTGTGATCGAATGTTGCTCCCGAAACGGCGCCTACGCTACGCGGGGTAATATTGTGTTGAGTCCAAGTCTTTTGCCCCTTTGAAATCATGTTTATTTGGAAAAACGAGTTTTCCATTTGGTTGATGATGGACACAATGCAGTTAGGAGAGGTTGGGGGTTCGGAAAACGAGGCCACGTGGCCTTCGAGTTGTTTTAGTGGGAAATCAGGGAGGGGGATTTTGGCAAAAGAGAATGGGCAAAAGAAGAATATTGATTCCTGTCTGTTTAAAAGAAGCCACCCTTGATATGACGCGAGACAAGTAGCGCCATCAAGGTCAGGAATGTGCCATTTGTAGGTTTTTGAGGCGTCTTTGTTGTAGATTACCCATTTGGAATCGTCGGGTTTGTGGAATAGTAGCCATGGCTTTCTTGAAGATTCGATTTTCGCAGTAGAGGTGGTTGAGGCTAATCGAAATTCTTTGCATGTACCTCGGAAACCTAAGAGTTCGAGTATTGGTAATCGAATGGCTATGAATGATAAAATCTCCATTGGAAGGTCGATCCATGATCTTTGTTCATTCAAATTCATATTGGTTCCCATTTCTTGCTTTTTGACATGCATTTTAACAAATAACTAAAGTCAATACACAAGTAGATGTAACATAGCAATCTTTTATATATATTTCTAATCATAATTAATACAATCTATTAAACATCTTTAGCAAAAATGTGGAATTAAAATATTAAGTTTTTGAAAACATTAAGGCACATGCTCAAATAATATAATAATATAACTCATATATAGATGAAACTTTGCTCTAAGTAATGCTAGGGTGGAAAACCCTAAAATAAATGTTAAAAGTTCTCTACATCATGGCTAAAGTTCCATATGTAGGTATGGCATGTAATTGACATGTCAATATCAAGATCTTTTTTTCACATAGTGTAGTAGGGTTTCAAGTTCAGCTGTCTATGAACAAATGCAAGATTGAAAAATAGAAAAACGCCGAGATCTCATCTTTTTTATGGCGGCTAGATCACTCGGTTAAGTCTTTGGCCTTTAATCACCCAAGTCCCAAGGGTCATATTACTGTCAGGTTGAACTGGTGTTACAGTTCGCCCTACCCTGAGATCTCCCGGATAGGAACCCCACCTAAATAAGTAACCATTCTCACCCCCACCCAAACCAATTGATCTGGAGATCATTGGCGTCGAGATCTCATCTAAAGGATACCGTTATGAGTTTAGATAATCCCTTTACATTAATCATTAGCTCAAAAAATCATATTAATGATCTATTATGCATGTGTATGGATTAAAATAAGCAGGAATGAAAACAAACAAACTTATGATAATATTAAGATGGGAGTGAAGAGTACCTATGATGGTTTAGGGTAGAAGAGACGTTCGTAAGAGCATACGGTAACGGCGTAGAAGCTGTGGACCAAATACATATACACATATATATAGAGTGACTAGAGAGATCGTATAGGGTTTGTTAGCCCTCCGTTCAAAACTCAAATACCAACAAATTTCTGTTTATCCATTAAATCTTACATATCTTACAAATTTATAAGAAGATAATCATATATCTTTAATTTCAACATGTGATACAAATATACAATCTTTTTTTTTTTTTTTTTAACGGCCAACGAATCAATTCCGAGCACTCTCGGGTACCCTTTTGACGAATCAGGTATTCGAGAGTACTCGGGCCACCAATTGCCACCAATTCCCGGGAAAACCCGACCACTCACCCGCCCGAAGGCACGACACTGAAATAATCGTTAAAAGCGGTCGGGATCAGGACTCGAACCCAATAATCAAGGCAAGTCGTGTGACTCTCTAACTAAAAGTGTAAAACTATGTATTATGGTTCCGAATACCCTCTTTATTTTGTGCGTTATCATACCTTTCTTTTATTAATATTTTTTTTAAATAATTAATTTTATTTTAGTTTTGTTAAATATTTAATTAGTGTTAAAATAAATTATAAATAGATTTATTTTAACAATAAAAACTTATCTAGGTCCCATTTAAATGTGATTATTGTACAATCTTTATAGTTGTTAAATGATATTTTATTAAATTTAATTATAGTAATTTTTACTTCTTATATTTTCTTTATTTTATTTTAAAGGCTACCCGTATATTCACACGGGTTTTACATCTAGTATATAATAAAAGAAGGGAAAATCACAGTTTTAGCCATTGACTAATGTTTTTTTACTAAATTGCTCATCTCCCATCTCTTTGACAAGACGACTCACAAGCTTCGAGGCATCTCTAAGAGGTTTTCTGTGAGAATCAATAACTGAGTAACACATGTTTAATATAATAAAATCCTAAATATAGATATGACAAAAACAACACCCATTTTAAAGTTATACATGAGGATATCTCAATTTTCAACCCTTCCAACCACAGAACTCTCTTGTTTGATTGGCACCTACACCCAAACATAATTCCCTCCCACTCTCTCCACTGCGCTCTCTCTCTCTCTCTCTCTCTCTCTCTCTCTTTCTCTCTCTCTCTCTCTATCTCTTTGGGTCATCCCTCTACTTCTCCCTCACACACAAATGACCTTTCTCCCTCTCTACTGCAAGAAACGGCCGACCACCACCCTGATGATGGATCTTGGTGGCGGCGCATGGTTTCAGGGCCAAGGTGGCGTTGTGTTGGTAGTGATGATTGGGTGTTGTTTGTGTCAATAGATGGTTCTTTTTCTTAATGATGGTGGGTCTTGGTGGCGGCGCGTAGTTCAAGGTGGCGGAGGTCTGTGTTCAATGGTGACGTGTGGTTGTGGTGGTTCGTTTTCAACGGATCCGACGGGATACAACTTAGTCGCCACCGAGACGTCATCGGAACTGAGTAGGGCAGCGGGGGAGGAGGAGGAGAGAGAAACGAAGGGAAAAGATATTAAAGAAACCTAACATGTGGTGGTTGTGCCGGAGACGTCAGTCGGAGACTTCTTCGGCGCTCAGACGTCTGACAGGGGGAGAGACACGTGGCAGATCAGTGTTGGTCCTCACGGGAAACCTCCTGGAGTCACCTCGAGGAGATTGCATTTTTGTGTTGGTCCTCACGGGAAATCTCTTGGAGTCACCTCGAAACCTGTGAGACAGCCGTCTCTCCAAAGAGATGGTAGAAGGCTAATTTGGTAAAATACCTTGGTCAATGGTCAAAATGGTGATTTTCCCATAAAAGAAAGCCTCTTTTGATGATATAGCATTCAATGAGACCATCATCCCCATTATTTTCCTCCAAAAGTCTTTTTCTCTCTCATGTTTTCCCCACAATTTTTAAACGTTAATAACTTTATATACGAGATTTTATAACATTAGAAATAGCAATTATTAGTCGAATTTTGTTTAATTTTTGACTCAATGGTTGACTTACTAACTAGAGTTAGACCTCTTATTTCGGTTCAAAAAAGTTTCGAACCCTTTATTTGGACCTTTAGATCAAGTTCAACTAGGGGTGTAAACGAGCCGAGCCGAGCTCGAGCCTTGCATTATCGAGCTAGGCTCGTGACAATTTTCAGAAGCTCGAGCTTGAGCTCGATTCGAGCCTTGTATTTTGGGCTCGAGCTCGGCTCGATAGTATATTTAAGAACTCGAGCTCGGCTCGAAAGCTCGATCAAAATGTATGTGGCAAGAGTTTAAACGAGCCCAAGCTCGGCTCGTGCTCGTTTTAGACCATTAAGGAGCTCGTTTGACTATTAAGGACTCGTTTTGAACCATTAATGAGCTCGTTTTGGACAATTAAGAAGCCCAATACCCAAAGTAATTTAGTTAATGCATGGGTTGCAATACAATTGGGCTATATAGTATTAATTGACATAAATAAGCAAAGCTCGATAAGGCTCGACAAGCCCAACCAAGCTTTACATTCGAGGCTCGAGCTCGATAACCAAATGAGCTTTATTTCAGGCTCGAGCTCGGGCTCGAGCTCGATAAGACTCTGCTCGTTCGAGGTTTTTACCGAGTCGATCTCGAGTAGCTCACGAGCCGCTCGGCTCGTTTGCACCCCTAAGTTCAACTGACTAGTTGGTGGCCTTGCTACGACTTATTTAAAAGTCAAAAGAACCAAATAACTTTAGTCTACGTAGGTCCCACCAGCAACAAACAAAACAACTCACACATTGTCGTCTGTAGTCCACGCGCCATCGATTTACGTTTGTTTCGTTCTACGTCGTATTTATTCTTAACTCTTTCAGTCTTTCTTATTCGTTGATCGTAACGTCTATAAAGAAGCAAGAAGGAGGCCTCTTTATATAGTCAAATTACAATAGGGGTGTTTGGATATGAGGATAACACTAGGATTTTAGGGTGTTTGGCAACGGGAATAGAATTAGACAAGGAGGGTGTTTGGCTGCAAACTTTATTATAATCAAATATTATAAATTAATAGTCGGGTGGTCGGGTACGACCCGACCCGTTAACGAGACCCGTAGCACTCGGGGTGTTACACAACCTAATAGATCTATTAAAGTGTTCCATGGCTTTTGATATCTAATGGCTACGGTAAAATGTAAGTACGGGGACTATTGAGCTCATGAACCAAATGTCTCATGTTCCACATGGCAGTCACGATAGAATATACACACCAAATGATATTTGTACTAGTTTTGTAGCATGTTTGTCCCCCAGAAATGTAGAAATAGTAAAATGGAGTCGTGAAAGGAAAGTTTGTTGGTACATTATTTGTGGCTGATGATTATCAGTATTTGTCTGAATTGATAACAAAGGTCAACAGGGAGTTTGTTAGAGCAGGTTTGTGACCATTGCTATGCAATTCAGTACATAGGTGAACATGGACTAGTCAATCGGACATGTCCATAAGCGAATATAGAGTGGGACGAACATGTTAATGGGCGAACATGTGGTGACCCAGGCAAGCATGTTATAAGTTCGCCAGAGGCCTAACCCAGCGAACATGTTTAGTCATAAACTATATATATGTGTGTGTTAGGTTTAGAGTTTCTAAGTAGAAGAGTTGCAACAGTTCTAGGAGGCAGAACTCAGATTGGGATCTTAGGCAGTTCCCTGACCTGAGATTGAGCTCATCTCGGGTCGACGTCCATTCAACAACGTATGTATGTGTGTATGTATGAAGAATCTGTACCGACAAGTTTATTAATCAATAAAGAATGATTTTGGATATTACACGCATATTGTTAGTTATTTATGTTGGTGGTTGATGTCTCAGAGTGATAATCATGAGCAACTTGTATTGTAGTATCGGTCTAACACGAATTTACAGGGGCGAAGGCATTCAATTATTAGAAATATTAAAATGCCTAGAAATTTCACCCATATGTTGACGGAGTTGTGCTTTCTAAAGTGGCAACGAACCTTCAGGCACCATTTGCTCGCGCGACAACCACTAAACTCGTAGGCCGTAGCCAAAGCTATTTCCTCTTATTTGATCCAACGTCTTGCCATTTTAAAATTTTGTTTTATAAAAAGTTTTACAATTAAAAATGGTTAAATATGTGGGCCTTTTTTTCTCCCTACCCAGTTTTGCTAATGGACTGGCAAACCCAATAATGAGGTTCCCCCAATGACATTAAGGGTGCTTATTGTATCTATGTGGCACAGTTAAAGGCTCATAAAATATTTAGTCTATATGATTGTTGTCTTTTTTCCTAAAAAATATTAAAACACTAAAAAATCAATATCTATATATGTATCTATACTATACAGTAAAAAAAATCATGGGATACATGTATCAACACCAGAGGCTATCATATTTTTTGTTTTTCCAACCCTCTCATATATAATTGTGGATACTTATATCGGGTCAAGTTATCACACACAGTGCAATAAAAATGAGAAGGGTGAGAATAATACAAAAAACACAATATATCACAAAATATGACACAATGAGCCGTAAAATATAACATAATGCCAAAAATATAACACAATGTTAAAGATAAAAGACAAAATGAATTGCAAAAATGACATAATGACGAAAATAAGAAAAAGACACAATGCTACATAAAAGACACAATGATATAACGTAAATTCTAAAAACTACAAGCTAAAAATCGAAAAAAACGGAAACCTAAAAAACTAAGATCGTGGGGTTCGATGAGACGGTTCCAATGCCGCTTGAATGAGTTCAATCGAAGTTCGTTTGATACCCTTCCTACAACTTCCTATTTTTCTATCACTGTGCATTTGATTCTAACCCTATATCATTGACCAAATAAATTTAATTTTAATTTATGATGAATTTCCAAACAAACTTATTTTTTCTACTTAGAAACTTATATGTAAGTCTCAAAATATCACAAATTTCAAAATGATGTTTGGTAACTTAATTTTTTTTGGAAGGTGTGTTTTAGCGAATAATCCAAACGACACACAACCCCTCAACCTCAGTTCGAATCCAGGCCAAACGCGAGTGTTGAATTTCTCACCCCTTAATGTGAGTGGGGGGACTCGAACCCGATACCAAACCCGGGCAGGAACCTCCCTAAGGAGTAAACCTTCCCACCTCCGACCAGCTGGGCTGGACATCATTGGCTTGGTAACTTAATTTAATAGAATATACGACTATCACATTAATATTTATTTCTTTTCAAATAAAATCTTAATTATTATACATGTTATGTGATTACAAACTGTTTTTTTATGTGCGTGTTTTTATTTATGTATCGGTATAAATTCGAGTTGGTTTACGTTTTGACATATTTTTTTAAAACAAGTCAGGTCAAATACCATACGTATGGTGCTTATTTTATGTATGTTTCCAGTTCTACGTTTAGACCTTGTTGCAACGCTATAGTGGTAAAATTTTAACACCTTGATGTGAATATCTTTTTCGATCACGCATGTCAGTTTTTCTTTTGTACATGTTTTATGCTTTTTTTTATACGTTTCCTATGTATCAGTCGAGTCACATATACATACGTTTGATTTTACACTATAAATTCAATTACTTTCCATTTTGATCCAACCGCAGTGCTATTAGGTTACATTCAATACGTCAAATGCGTGATTTCATATAATTAACGCATCACATAACATTTGGACTAATATGTTCAATATTTACAATATACTCGTGTCGCAACGCGCACGAGTCTAGTTATAGTTTAATATAAAAACTATAATCACTTAAAAAAAATAAGTATTTATTATCGTATGCATTACAAAATGGTTCATGATTAGAAAACCACTTTATTTATTTACTATAAGTATAGTAAAATAATATTTCTTTAAGTTTAATGATGATGCTACTTTTAATTACGAATAAGGGAATAACATAGGAAACTTAATCAATGATATATTTGATATATTCTTTTCGTATAGGCCACTAGAAAACAAAAAGCCTCCAACTTGTGAACTAATAATGGGTAGATTCTAGTCTTTTTGAGTCAAGTTTTAATTTAGGGCTATAAACGAATCGAATGAAAACGAATAAGGTCTTGTTTGTGTTCGTTTATTAAGAAAATTATGTGTTTACGAACAGTTCATGAACACTTACTGAATGAGATTTTTTGTTCGTGTTCGTTTGGTAAGAAAACACTCATGTTCGTGTTCGTTTGTTAATTTTGTTCATGAACGCACACGAACATAAACAGACATTAATGAACAGAACCAATCACAAACGGGCATATATTAACTTTTGAATAACATCGAATTCACATACATTATCACATACATTAAGATAAAAAAAATAAAAGAATATAAAAATTTAAAACCTTACTAAACTATAGGACACAAACGAACATAAATGAACACGTTACCGAACGTTCACTAACATAAACGAACGAACGCGACCTCTGTTCATATTCGTTCGTTTAACTAAGCGAACGGATTTTTTTGTTCGTGTTCGTTCATATTAAATGAACGAACACGAACGAACTTTCCTCCAAACGGTTCATGAACTGTTCGCTGAAAGTTTAGTTCGTTTGCAGCCCTAGGTTTGATCCTTGATTTCACCGGATTTTATTGATTTTTCACTGTCATGCCTTTAGGCGAGTAGGGGGTCAGGTTGTCCTTGGAACTAGTGGCTTTGTGGGTTCTAGCTACCCAACAGACCCCTAAGACGTGTCTTCACCCAAAGGCGTATGAGGTGCTTTTATAACTAATTGGTAGGTACCCCAAGTAATAAGGATATTGTTTGTTCGCCGTTAAAAAAACAAAAATAATAAAAAAGTTAAAAAAATGAAAAAAAAAGTTGAAAATATGTAACCAAGTTCAACAAGTGGGACCCACCTTTGAAATCTGGGGCAGAGACGGCAGTTTTTTTCTTCTGACCATTTCTGCTTCTTCTTTACTATAAAATACTACACATCTCTCTCTCTCTCTCTCTCTCCTCTTTGCAATGCTTCTCTCTCTACAAATTTATTTATTTTTATTTTAGTTTAATATTTAATTTAATAAAACAGCCTTGTGACTGTGAATTCTCTGTTTGAATCAACTTAAAGTCTTCTCTTTCACATACCATATGATGCTTTAAAGAATCTTGTTCTTGAAAACCTCATGAACAAAGGTATGTATGTATTATCTTTCTTTTCTTCAATCAAGTTGTTGTTTTTATTGTTGGGTTTTTTTTTTTTTTTTTTTTTTTTTTTTTTTTTTTTTTTTTTTTTTTTTTTTGTCTGTTTTTGTTTATTTTCCTTATGATTTCTGTAAATTCTTGTTATATATATATTTAAAGTTCCTTCCTTTATATGTTTAGATTAAAAAAAATATGAAATTTCCATTTGGGTATTTATCTTTTTAGTATTTTATGAGCTTATAAGTTGTAAAATGTTAAATTTGTATAATTTGTTGGGTTTTTGTGTGAATAATAATATTATCCCTTTTGGGGGTTTTGTGATTAGGGCTTTTTTAAAGGATTGAATTAGGGGATATTATGGAAGAGGTGGAAGCAACTAATAAAGCAGCTGTTGAAAGCTGTCATAGGATCCTTAATCTATTAGCTCAACACAAAGATCATGTGCAAACAAAGCATTTAATGGTACAAACAGAGGAAGCTGTTGTTAGGTTCAAGAAGGTTGTATCTCTTCTTGATGATGGTTTAAGTCATTGCAGAGTAAGAAAGATTAAAAAAGTTCAAAACTTGATCCCTCAAAACATACTTTTAGATAGTTTTACGGTTCAAGAACCGGCGGCCGCGAAACCTATGCAACTGCAGCTTACACCTGTAATTCATGCTCAGCCGATTCAAGAAATTGTTCCGAATGGTGTAAAGAACGTGTTTTCGTTGTCGAACCATAAAACGTCTCTTGAGTTGAACTCGATCGGGAAGAATCTGAGTCACATTGGGAGTTCCCAACAAAGCGCTAACCCGAGTTTGAATTATCAGTTTATGCAACAGAATCATCAGCAGCCAGCGCAGTTACAGCTTAAGCAGCAGACGGAGATGATGTATCGGCGTAGTAATAGTGGGATAAATTTGAATTTTGATAGTGCTGGTTGTGCGCCTACTATTTCGTCGAATAGGTCGTTTATGTCTTCGTTGAGTATGGACGGAAGTGTGACTACTTTGGATGGGAGTTCTTTTCATTTAGTTGGGTCAACTCGGTCAAGCGATCAAGCTACACACCAACTCAAATCGAAGTGTATTAGGGGAGATGATGGGAGAGTGAAATGTTGGAGTTCGGGTCGATGTCACTGCAAAAAAAGGTTAATATCTTTGCTTTATTATGCATGATCCATTTTTTTAGTATTTTGTTATGGGAGTGTTTGGATGTTTGTTTTGAAAGTGATTATTAGATTATTGCGACTTGAAGTCATAGCAGTCGGTCTTAGTGTTTGGACAAACGTATGCTGCTTCTGACCGTAAAATTATTTAATAGTTAAATAACAAATTTAATTCAAGTTGCAACAAGATTGATTGGGAAAGGCCATTTTATCTATTACTTCTTTAAATAGTCACATTTCGCCAATAGTGACAATTACAACGTGACGCATCACACACACGTCCAAAGACTTTTGGAAAAGGTTATGGTTTTTATTAGTCAATATCATTCACTTTCAAAATTATGTCCAAACGCCTCAAAATTATCATAATTCTTCGGTGTTTTCCCTTTTATAATAAGTGTTATCTACTCTGTATATCTTTATTTATAAATAATTTAAATTTGCCAAACACTCGATGTCTTCACTCTTCAAAGATGACTGTTACAACTTCAAACAGCCGAAGCGTACCCAAATACTATCTCCAACCATACGTGTTATTACAGCTGACTTGTCTGCTTTTGATAACTTTTCTTAAAGCGCGTCCACGGTCCAAAGACCCCACATATATTATCATAATTAAATGTTTTTTTTTTTGTTTCTGTTTTGTTAACCAGGAAACACAGGGTTAAGAGGTCAATCAAAGTACCCGCTGTTAGTAACAAACTTGCTGATATCCCCCCTGATGAGTATTCTTGGAGAAAATACGGCCAGAAACCTATCAAGGGTTCTCCTCATCCAAGGTACCTTTTAAAGACTCGGATTTTTGCAGTTTAACTTAACTCGCTTTTGAGAAATATTATGTAGCTAATTCTGATATGATGATTAAATAATCAATGGTATGTGCGATATGATCGTACCCTAGAACTCATCTACAATATTTTCTTTAAATTAACTCATGTGCATGACATACTTGATTATGTATAAAAAGTGGTCTTATTAAAAAGCGTGTTCCTTGTTGGTATCACTCGTAAACAACATTTGTGGATTATTGAGTTCACATTTGACTAGAAGATAGAAAATGAAGAATGGAGGGAAATAGTATTTTATAATCGAACAAAAATACTTACACATTCAAATTTTGAAACAAAATCAAGAACTTAGATTGTGCTTACATGAAAATTTACTCCATGTAATGCAATTAACTTTGTTTCGGTTGTTGGCCATGAGTAACAGGGATGCATAATTAGGGATACAAAACGGTCAATTGTAAAATGTTTTTTTTAATAAAAAGCATTTGGAAGTTCGAACTAATACATGAGTTTGTGTATTATATCAGTTTTATATATTGTACTATGTGTACAAACACATTTTAACCAGTGGTGACAAAATGAACGGGCTGCCAGATTGGTAACGAGCACGGGTCAAAACGGGTCATTTTTTAATAAAGGTAGAATCAGGCTAGCCCAAACTAGATCGGGTTGACTGCAAATACTAATACAAATAGTTATTCACAACTAAATAGAAATTTAGGTAGTTGTATTCATTTAATATAGTCTTTGAGCAACTTTCAGCCCGTTTGACCCATTCTATTCCTTCGCCTTATACTTGACCTGTTTGAGAAAAATCCACAACTCAATCAACCTATATGCTAGTAAATGAGTCAATAAGGTCACCTTTTAACTAATATACTTGCGAGAGTGATGACTTGCTATTAGTCAAACATAAATGTGTTTAGTTTATCCACGTAGAAAATATATGCATTGAAAATAGGCTTTGACTTGAGCGACTTCCAGCTGTGTCTGACCCATTTTACCTGTTGGTTGAAATCCACAACTCAAATTTATCCCTTTACAAGTAAACGGTTAAAAATGCCACCTTTAACTAGTATACTTACGTCACGGTGAAGTCCCAAATGTTTAAATTTTACATGTATTTACATTTATAAACTAGAGTAAAGATCAAAACGCCCCACTTACGGTGTGCACATATAATGTATATATGTGTGGCCCTCGGGGGGCAAAAGTAAAGTTACACTAGTTTTAACGTTATTTTACTAATTTCGTGAAAATAACGTTAAAAACGACAGACGGTTAATCATGCATCATGTGGTGGCGTTGATAGCCAAAAGACAAAGGGGTACATGCACCGATCGGGTTTGTCTCGATTGCTAAGTGTTCTGTGCCTCATGTCCAAGGCTTGATACCAAACCACATCGAGCCGGGGGTCTCACTGGAAGCAGCCTCTCTACTCTTAGGGGTAGAGGTAAGGCTGTCTACATCTTACCTCCCTCAGACCCTACCTTAGCTTTGCTATAGGTGGGATTAACTGAGTATGATAATGATGATGATAATGATGAGTAAAGATCAAATACAAATAGGCTTAACCTACTAACTATGAGAAGTGAAGGGGGAAAAATATTTTATTTTATTTTTGATTTTTTTTTCCCATTTGCTTAAACATGCTTTCTAGATGAATAATACAAAAAAAAAATTAATTTTTTTTTTAGCGTAATTACGTCATTATAGTAATTATGGTAGTTTACACTAGAGTAATTACGTAATTACTCTACACCAATTTTTTTTTTTAAGATTTCAATACTAAAGTACATGTTTAACAATATGAAAAAAAAAATAAAAAAATATAAAAAATAAAAAAAAAAACCCTCCTTCACTTCTCACGTTAAGGGTTATTTGTAGGATAAGAACCATTTGTACAAGAACTTTCCTCTATAAACCTAAACGTTTTTAGTTTGATCCAACTCAAGAATGTTAATTAAGATTACAAAAAGCATATTATTACATTAGTAATCAAGATCTTTATATGACCCAATTTACCCGTTCCCATAACCCATAACTCAGATCGACCTACTTGTAAGTAAATGAGTTGAAATTGCGACACATGACTAAATAATTATTTTGGTTGATGATGAACAGGGGTTACTATAAATGCAGCAGTATGAGAGGTTGTCCTGCAAGGAAGCATGTGGAGAGGTGTTTGGATGACTCAACAATGCTTATCGTCACATATGAAGGGGAGCACAACCATACAAGGGTACCTTCTCAATCGGCAAACACATAAAAAAAAATCAAAAAATTAGAAGAAAGCTCAAGATCTATGTTGTTTGTTGTCTGTTTAACTCTTTTCTTGATCGCATTTGGGTTGGTCCCGTACATGTTTTTAGTGCGATTTTAGGGAAATATATGGTGGTGGGTCGGATCAAATTTTCATGTGGGATGGTTAGTTTTTGTTCAAATTATCAACTTAAGAGTAGAGTATTAGACTTTTTTGTGGTTTTTTTTTTTTTTTTTTTTTTGATGTTCTGGTACATTGCGTCTTTGATTGGCGAAAATGAACCCCTTTTGCTGGGCTGAAAGCCTGAATTAATGGGGGTGTATGTAAAGGCGTTTATGTAGTACCAACAAACCGACCATAACATGTACATGCACCGAACCATGTTTATGTAGTGTTTGCCGTTTGGTATGTCTTTGGATGTAAGTTGGGTTCGGTAAGACATGACTTTGGACGAACCTAAAAATAAGCCGAGATAAAACTGCATATGTAGGGGACATTCATGTTCGTTTTAAACCGGTAAAGCCGCATACACCAGTCAGTTTTAGGACGAGTTCAAGATCTATTCCTGTACTTTGGACCCATTCTCGAAATCTATAATATCTTTTTTTGGAAAAGTGCCTTGTGTACTTTGGAATCGGTTGATGACGACGTAGCATCTGACTTTCCTTCTTGATGGGTTAAGACAACAATCACAGATAGGCGAATACGCGATTGCATTTCAATAAACATGTGTGATTGCTCAAATCACCCTTAGTAAGGGAAGATATTACTACCATTAACCATGTCAGATCATGTGCACCAATGTACTTGCCATAAGTCAAGTCATGTGTATCGGTTATGGTTCATTTACAGCTTGCATATCAAGAAAAGAAAAGAAAACAACGCGTATGATGATATTGTCCGTATAAACAAATTATGTATTGTAATATTGTGTGTACCCAATATGGATACAAGTATATGAGATATCAATTGATTGGATATGGTTTTGCAGGCTTTTAAAAGAATAGAATGATAAAATTAAATGGAAGAAAGATATTAATCCCCTATAAGTATAAGACCACCATGGTCAAAAACAGCGGTGGAAGCTTGTAACTTGAGCCGAAAAGTAGATCTATTTGACTTCAAAAAGTCAACCCATGTCACCTCCTCAGTGCAATGTTTCAAAAATCTCACCCATATAAACACTGCACAGTTTAGCGAAAATTAGGCAATTAGAAAACTGTACTGCTATATACCATAAGGCATGCAGAACTGCACACAGAAGAATCAATGGCTCTATAAAAGTCAACTTCAGAAAGGATCTCTTAATAATCTGTTAACCGAACGAAATATGACTTTATAAATAACTGAGAATGGCAACATTTATAAAAATGAAAAAAAAAACAAATTAAATATGACTTTATAAATAACCGATAATGGTTTTAATAATATTTATTAATTTTTTTGATTGTAAACTGATAAAATCATATATTATGTATGTATTGATCTAAAATAAAACTGAACTTTTTAACAAAAACATTTGCTATCTAGTGGAACATGTTAGTTACATTACCTTTTCATCATTCAATAGTATGACCAAAACATGTATAAGTGTGTAACGTCATCACCCAACGATTATTCGACAAACATGTTAATATTGTTTGCAAGTCCTGGTCGTTTCCATTTAGAAAACGGGTCTAAGTGGTAATGAGATAAAAGAAGGTACATAACTTTATGATATTGATATTGGAACTCAATTTAAAAGTCCATTTTCTTTCAACAGACTGTGGTATCCTTGCTAAGTGGACAATGGGACGCATTACTGGGTGGAGGCAACTTACCTGCGTTCAGGGCGGGAGCTGTGGCCAACTGGCCATTGCTGCTAGTGGGATTTTTACATTCATCGTGCTTCCTTAATAGCTCATGGGGAGTATGATGAATGTGAAATCCCACTAGCCGCAGTTGCCATGGCTCCCATCATGAGTACAGGTAAGTTGCCACCGCCCAATAGTGAGTCCCATTGTTCACTTAGTAATGACACCACAATCTGTTGGAAGAAAATGAACTTAAATAGTTCCAATATCAATATCATAAAGAGTTGTACCTTCATTTACCACTTTATCACTTTAGACTAAATGTACATATATAGAACTATAGAAGCATATATATATTAGTGCCAAGAAAAATGTAAGTATATATGTTTCATTTATCCCATTCATTATTGCTTTAGACCCGGTAAGAGCACCTATTTCTAAAGTAATTATATATGCTTCTAATATATCAGTAGAGGAGTAGTGTCATGGTTCCTCTGTTGACGCCTAGTGTGTGGGAATTATAGAGGTATAAAGATGCTAGGTCATACCATGAATTTATTGGATAGGGTAGTTGAGACTAGCATTAAAAAAGAGACTCACGGTATACCAATTTGATTTCATGACAGGGCAGTCAACTATAGAAGCAATACACATTCTAAGAAGATTGATGAAAATATATAGGGTGAAAAAGCGAGATCTACATATGGTGTTTGTTGACCTTAAAGGGCATACGCGAGCATGCCACGTAGACTGACTTGGGATTGTTTGTACAAAGGGATGGGAAGATGCATAGTGATGTAGCCCACCGCATCCAAATTAGTTTGTTAGTTGGTGTATGTGGAGAGAAGCCATTAGGGTGGATCATGGATGTGTGGGCACACAATCTTAGACCGGATAAGAAACGGGTTTTTAGCAAAAGGTTAAAAGTGGTTAGTACTTAGTATACCGGATAAGATAAATGAGAGGATGTTAAGATAGTTTGGGCATGTGAAGAGGAGGTAGGCACCGAGTTAGAGAAGGCGAAACCGCGAAAGTGGTTAGTACTTGTGTATTTAACCATTTAAGTTAACCCCCTACTATCTTCACTAGTTTACGTTTGTTCCTTATAAATTTATACATGAAAAGTATAAAATTTATATTATATATAATATATAAATTATAAATAGCTATTTTTAAAAAAAAAATCTACGTCGTACCAGACTCCATGGTACACCCGTATCGGTTCGTACCGAAATGAGCCTAACCCCTCCATACCGAATTTGTCCAACCTAGGGAATTGCGTATTCGTACCGCGTTCCCATACCGGAGCGAACCGCGATTTAGGTGACTATGGTCTAAACCCTTCCAATACTTTGCTATTTGTGGGATTTACTAGGTGCGGTTGTTGTTGTGGCTAAAAAATTTCATAGCTGAAATAATTTTTAATAGTGTTGCAACTTACATCAAACCACATTCCTAGTAAAAACTAGAACAATAATTTGGTACTACATTTTGTTGTTTCAAGCAAAAGACTATAAATTTAAACTTGCATTTAAAACATTGGTAATAGTATTTAAAAGAAAAAAAAGTATAGGTCAACCTGACCGGACACAGTTTGACCTGTTACCCAACCCGATCGTTTTGGCACCTCATATTACATGGTTCCTAAACTACATGGATAACATAACACTTCTTATAGAGCAATTAGACAATGATTAAGTGCCTTAAGCAAACATTACACTCTGTTCCAGAGTTTCATTAAAGGATGGAAGAGAAAGGATTGGGAAGGAAGTGGGGAAAAAATGTGTTTCAGAGTTTTTTTTAGGAGGGAAAGGGAGGGAATAGGAGGGATAATAAAGAGGTTTTTAGGGTGATTTTCAATCTTTCCAATTTGGAAGGAATTGGAGGGGAAGGAAGAGGAGGGAGATCCTTTCTCTTCCATCCTTTAATGAAACTCTGGAACAGATTAAACTACCATTTATCAATGTTCTAACAGACTTAAGAGTTGGTCAAACTCAATAACCAATATGTCAATACATACCCTAACAAGACAATCAACATTCATCAATTACAAAAGTTGGCATGTTAATTGTTAACCTAGTATCAATAACTCTAATCGGATTGTGTATATAGCTTATGTGTGTATATAAACCAGACAGCCAAGTAACGCTTTTTAGAACATCTTATAGCACATAAACTAAAAGAACCAACAAGGTCATTTTATAAAAAAATAAAATAAAATAAATAAATAAATAAATAAAAAGGAAATTGCTCACCTTCCCTGCCTCTTGAAATCCATTTTAACTGAATTTTCAAAAAGCTTGCTGCTTCTCCAAGATTTTTTCTTGAAACAGCAAAATAATAGTTCCACAATAAAGTTTCCCACAAACAAATCTGTGAATAAAAGAAGAAAAAAAATACTGTTATGGTATTATAACTTTTTCAAACCATTTTGGTAATTAAAGTTTTTTTTTTTTTTTTTTTTTTTTTGTTCTTAGCTGGTAAAAGCGAGCATAGTGCCGCAAAGCGCTCATGTGTCGCTAGATACTTGGTAGCGACAAATAGCGAGATATTTGCAAATTTTTTTATTTATTGTTATTATTTTGGTAAAATATACATATAAAATATATCTAAAAGATTCTTCTAGTGTATCGCTAAACCATAGTTGTTAATAGCAACCAAGGTTGCAAAAGGCGGCCTAGGCGGCCGCCTAGGCGCTAGGCTGAAGAGGAAATCGGAATAAGGGCCTGGGCGATGATCTGGGCGTTTTGGCTATTAGGCAGGCCTAGGCGGTGGATTTTTAATTTTTTTTTATTTTTTTTTTTAATTTCTAAGTATTTCTTAGTATTATGTGTATAATATCCAAGTATTTCTAAGTATTATGGGTATATATCTTAACATATTTTCAAAAAACACCTAAATTTGTGTATACATATATAAAATACATATAAAATACCAAAACGCCTAATTCCGCCTAATTTTCGCCTAGTCCCGACTAGTCCCTAGGCTGGACCTCACCGCCTGCCTAGCGCCTAGCGCCTTTTGCAACCTTGATAGCGACCATAGCGCCCGCTATAGCGAATAGCGCAGCGTAGTGCTCGGATGTCACTATATGGTTGATAGCGACAAATAGCGGGAACTAGCGAGATTTTTGTATTTTTTTATTTCTTTTTTATTTTATTTTTTTGGAAAAATATACATACATATAAAATATCTCTAAAATGTTCTTCTAGTGTATCGCTAAATGTGAAATAGCGCCCGGTATTTCATCGCTATCGCTACGTAGCGTATTGGTAGCTTGTCGCTATCGTCCACTATTTGCTATCGACAACTATGCGCTAAACATGAAATAATAGATTTTGTAAACCATATACGACACATTTAAAATATATATTTCGACACAAACGTCTTTTGAATCAACCCGGCAGACCTGTACAAGATTACCCATTTTGACCTGTTACCCAACCTGACCATCGTGCCACCACTAAATTAAGGATGAGGAGTCTAAACTCTAAATACCTGTCGGATGTGGCGATGTGCAGCCTGACATGGATTATAAATCAGCTTACAGCTTCTCAAATCAAGTTTTTTTTTTACACCAATGATGACAGTTGTTCTGCCATATCATTTGCTCTTCCCTTTTCATGCTAAAGTTCATGATATATGACCAAAACTGTTGATTGTTAGCCTACTTCACGAAACGTTAAAAGCATATCCGAATACTTTTTATATTTCTCATCTTTGGATAACAAATCTACCATCAAGGAGACTGTGGATGCATCTGGTTTGACTTTATTTTCCACCGTTTTCTTTACTAACTCGATCACTTTGGACGCAATATTCGACCCTTTTCTTATAAACGCATTGAAAGTGACCACGTTTGGAGCACAACCGTTGTCAATCATTTCATAAAACAAATTATCCGCCTTTTTTAACTGACCCGTTTTGCAAAAACCATGTATCATGATCGTATACGTTACCACAGTTGGTTTTAAGCCTTTTGATGACAACTTTGTGTATACGTCCCAAGCAGCCTCCATTCGTCCGCTTTTACACAATCCATCAATAACAGAGTTATAAACCTTAATCCCCAATTCAATGTTATTATTTTCCAAAGCTTGAAGCAATTTGAATGCCTGCAAAACATGGTCGTTTTTACAAAGCCCGCTTAATAAGATGTTATATGTACAAGAACTTGGAGTAAGATCATAGAGCGGCATCTCATCAAACAGCTTTTGTGCAACCAAAACGTCACCTTTTTGTAAAACACCGGTCAATAAAACGTTATACGTAACAACATTTGGCTTTATCGTTCCACGAATCATTTGTTTAAAGATCCATAAAGCTTCTTCTACTCTCCTAACCTTGACATATCCGTCGATAAGCACATTGTGAATTTGAACATCCGGTTCAATACCCTCATCCACCATCAAAACATACAATTCCTTCGCCTCATCAATCTTTCCCTCCAAGCAATATCCGCGCATTAACGCATTATACGACAAAGAATCAAGCTTTTCTCCTTTTCGAACCATGAACTCAAACAATCCACTCGCTTCATTCAATCTCCCGTCTTTACAAAGCACGTTTACCAAAAGATTAAACACAGTTACGCTCGGACGAACCCCTTCGTTAACCATCTCTACAAACAACCGTTTCGCCTCCCGTAAATCCAAAAAACACAAACCACGAATCAAAGAACTAAACGCAACAACATCCGGCGAGATTCTCCGCATCCTCATCTCCACAAAAAGCTCTTTCGCCTTACTAACACACCCATTTTTACAAAGATTATCAATCAAAACACTATAACACACGACATTCGCCTTACAAACAAACCCTAAACCAAACCTCCCACTCATAACATCTTCATGAAACCTAACTGCAGCCTCTACCTTCCCAGCCCTACATAACCCATTAACCAAAGCACCATAAGTAACACAATTAGGCCTAACACCTAACAAAACCATCCTCTTAAACAACCTAACAGCCTCAAAGATTTCGTTTTTTTTACACAACCCTTTAATCAAAGAACTAAAACTAACATTATCAGGAACAAAACCCTTCTTTAAAATCAACCCAAGAACCCCAAAAGCAAAACCAACTTCATTAATATCACAATAACAATTCAAAACAATGTTAAGGGTTATTAAATTAGGGGAAAAGGGGAGATGGGTCAAGTTTATTTTTTTAAAAAGAATGATGGAAAGGTCAGGTTTTGATTGGGAAGCAAGAAAGTGATTGAATGAAGAGATGGGTTGTAAAAGAATCATGTAATCTGAACTGTGTGATGGGTTGATGGGATTAATGGGATAAAAAGATTGTGAATGAGGGGTTTTAAGGGGCTTATGGATTGATTGTTGGAGTAAAGATGAAAGCTTGATTGCATTTTTGGAAGCAGAAGATGAAGGGAATGAATGTGGGGTTCTTCTGAAGCTCATGGAGATGAAGATGTAAAAGAGGAGAAGGGATCCAAATCCAATCCAAATTTTTATTTTTATTTTTTGTTTTATTTGTAGTTTAGCACTTGTTTAGCCCTAAGGTGCTTAACGGGTCGGGTTTGTGGGTTAGCGGGTTTAACCTGACTCAAACCTGAAAATTTTACATGAACCTGAATCTGACTCGAACCTGAAAATTGTGAGATACATATGAACCCGGACCCGACTTGAATATTATCGGGTCAACCCGACCCCGACTCGTTCAACCTGATTTTTTTTTTTTTTTTGCAAACTAATGTTTTAAAATTAAAATTTTACTACAAAAAACACAAACATATGTAAAACATTTATGTTTTATTTATAAAATATCATACCAATTTCTAGTTTAAGTTATAAGTGTAGTATAAAATACTCAACCAATTTAATTTATAACATAAAACATTGTAAAAAACAATATATAAATAGGTTAAACGGGTCAACCCGCCAACCTTCCTGGGTTGACCCGAACCTGACCGAAACCCATTTAGACTAAACCAAAACCCGCTAATTTCGTGTTAGGTTCGGATCGTGTCAGAAATTCACACCCCTATTAGCTCATACGTAGTGGTGATAAAATTTCAAGCCTCCTACTTGGGTATTTTTTGACGTGTGGCATGTGGGTTCTATTAAAGGCTTGAAAAAGCTTAAAATCAAAAGGGGGTGTAATGCAGTAATGGTTTCAAGCCCTTTCAAACCTCTAGTGGGACCCAAATGATATTTTTTTTTTAAATTTAATAAAACAAATAAAAGCAACTAGTAAATTAATGTTATAAACATATTTATTGTTTATATTAACGTTTAATTATTTTAAAAATAAATTGGAAATTAAAAATATAATAATAATTTAGTGAATACATCCATCCTATTATGACACATCACATGGACCAGCTGCCATTTATCTTACTTTATATTATATTCCCGCACAACAACTATACATACAAAATACTATCTATATCTTCATTATCTATCACAGTCTCATTTTTCAACCTGCAAATGTTCAACCCAAACAATAAAAACTGAATTAGAAAAAGAAAAAAATAACAAAAAGGAAAGAGACATTGGAAAGAGCCGTTGCAAGATTGTGATTGGTGGTTCAAGAACAAAGTCGAGCGTGAAAATTTTCACGCCAAAAACAAAATTTTGCAATTCACGCCCGCGGGGGTGGTGTACATAAGCGTTTTGGGGCGTTAAAGCCCACTTCCACGCCCAATTCATCTCCTACTACACATGGTCTTAGCGCACGAAATTGTGTAACATGTTTTTTTTAGTATAAACTAATGGGATGGGATTTCTTTTGTGTAATGTAGTCGGAACTAGGTTGGTATTGGTTTGTTTTATTATGGTATCCGCACTCTTATGGCTATTGAATAGGTGATGATTAAAAAATAATTGAGTTATAGTGAAAACTTATGGAATCAAAACAGCATGAAGTAAAAAATAAAAGTGAATGAAAGTGGTAGGGTGATGTGCAACACAAATCTATTTTCACATGTTTTTTAGTTTCGTTTTATAAATACACTAGCTGATTATCTCGGGAGGATCCCGGGGTTGAAAAATCTAATTTTACGTGATAACCTATTGCAAATGGTTCAAGTTAACTAACCACAAAATCTCTCAATCATTGCATATTCATAGTATTCTAATCAGTAATAACTCATATTCCCTAATCTAAAACCTAATCAGTAATCATTTAAAGAATCACTTATGTAAGCTGCAACTATTAAAAAACTCATCACATCTCTCTAATTTCTCATATTCTAATGGCTCTTATAATTCCTAACCTAATCAACTAAACAAATACTTAATTTGGAAGTTGTAATCATTGCATCTCATTATACCACGTGGCATAATCAAGAGATGATTGAGGCCACCATTGAACGCCACGTCAGCAACTATCAATTCTTTCCGGGAGCGTCCCGGGGTTGAAAAATATAACCATTCTAATAATACTAATACTAATAGTAATAATTATTACTCTTGTAATTAGATAAATAAAAAAATAACCTTGCTATAAGGTGACACCACGTGTTGCAGTGTTGCGCGATTCTTTCTCCTAACTTCTCTTGATGAAGTATACCAAGTAAAATTCCAATGATAACATGGCGATTGGGCTGATTTTCAACATCGTAGATAAGAACCTGGTTTAAAAGAAAAAACATGATTAATTAATAACATGAACACTTTGTGTGTTTTTTTCCTGTATGAATGAAACCCCACAAAAAAATAGTCGATTTTTCTCCGTTTTTTATATAGGACTATGGTACTCGTTGGAAAGATAATAAAACGCTCGTTAATTTGGTGTAATTTTTTCTTTAAAAAATCCCGTATATAAAAGATATAAACGTTTAAAAATTATGGGAGGATACATGAGAGAGAAAATTTTAAATTTATTTTTAAATACTTTTTTTCCTAAAATAACTCAATTTAATTTAGGGTTTTATGTTTATCTTTTTTTTAATTAAAAAAGGAAATAGTTCAAAAACACTAAAATCTTTCAATTATGATGCCACGTGGCACTCTCAAGGGAAGGTTGAGGCCTCCATTGCACGCCACGTCAGCATATATGTTTTCTTTTATATATATAGATAGATAGATATTGAAATTTAAAAAAATGACAATTAACTTGGATAAATTAATTGAAACCGCATTTTGCTACACATATATTAAAAAATCACACAAACTCATTACCAATTGGTGTCAAGGCTACTTTAAAATTAAAGTGACAACAAACCCATTTTAAGTTATCTTTTTAATTTTCTAAGTAAATTCTAAGGCATGTCATATAGGGATGGCAAAAAAACACTCAAACTTGATGGGTATACCCGAAACCCAAAGCATTTAGAACCGGGCTTGGTTGGAATTTTATAAGGAATAATCAAAACATGCATCATAACCTTTTTGAGTTTTAAGATTAGATCTTTTGTTACATAGTTCCTAAATTCCATGAAAGTTTACACTTCACACCCTTCCATTCCACTTCCCTCTCCATCTCTCTCGCTATCCATTTGATTAATTCTCTACATCATGCAAACCAACCATCACTTTCTTCATCTGCATTCACATATTCATCTCATAACATAATATTAATAACCAGGTGATCTTAAAGCCATGCAAGAAGGTTAATTATATTTTCAAACCTTTTCCTCAAATTACACAATAAGTTCTATTTGAAAAAAAACAAAAACAAAAACAAAACATGATTTTTTATTTTTTTTTTATTTTGTAGATTCTGATGATGCCAATGGCGAAAAACCGACATACAAACATATAATGATAGCATCTACCATTGGTTTGGTTCTTGCTGCCACCATGCATTATGGGCTCAAAAGAAGAAAAAGATATCAGGTCATCCCCAGGATAGGTGCTTCAGACGCGGGTCAACCGTTGAAAATTGAGACATTCCCTCATTATGTAGGTAAAGATTCACGAAACCAGATGATTCGTTATGTTTTTATATGTAAAAGCAGTGACGGAACCAAAACTTTTTAGTCAGAATCATAATAAGGTTCTTTTGTATACTGGTTAAAAGAGAATAAAAAAGCGTCAGATTTTATATATATAAAAATGCAACAAATTTTGGTAACCGTGTGTCAGCAGACCCACTTGACCCTCTTTGGTTCCGCCTTTACATAAAGGGACATATGGGTATGTAGAAAATGTGTGTATAAAAAATGTGTGTTTTCATGCAGTTAGACAAATGGGCTTTTGTGACGGTAAAGAGTGCCCGAATTTATTTAAATTCGCGGCTGGATATATTTCTAAAGCAGAAGGGTGGGACGAAGAAATGTATATGTTCTTTGATGAAGAAATAGAGGCGGATTCGTTGTTTATAAAGCTGGTTGAGGAGTTTGAGAGATGTATTCTTAGTTATTTTGCTTTTCATTGGAGCAATGCCCATTTCATGATCAGTCAGGTAGTTATTATTTGTAGATATTCAAATTGAATTTGTGGGGTGTTTGGATATGAGTTTTGAAAGTGATTATACACGTTTGAGGGGTGTTTGGATTTGCGTTTTGGAACGCTATAACAAAAGTGATTTATCTAAAGATAAGTTATGTTAATGTTGTTTCACAAATTTTTTTCTTAAAGCAAACATAAATTACCAAAAGTACGGATAGTTTAATTATTGCAACTTCAAGCGGCATAAACACATACAAACATTACTTTGTAATGTAACATCCTACGCAAATCCCACGTCAGCTTTGTACTAGGTTCATAAGAATGTTCAACCTCAAATACAACCAAAGTGTTTTGGGCGCATTGGTTGTGAATGAAAACTCTACAGTTAAGTGTGCTTGAGTGGAAGTAATTCCAGGATAGCTGACCAAAAATAAAGTTGTGAAATCCTTTTGGGCAAAACATACAATATCGGTTGGTATGAGGGGCCAGATGTTACATACTTACATTTACAGACTGGATATTTTGTTATTGACGGATCTAAAAAAGAATGATTTGTTGCTCTACAACTTTAGGTATTGGCTGGTTCCGATGCTCAAGAGCCAAAAAAGAAGCTCAAGGAAATAGTCATGCAAGCCACCAGGTTAGTCATGATGTTTGGAAACAAGTATAGACAGAAAAAAGAACTGAGAGCATGTAATATATATTATAGGCTGCAACAAAAACTAGTTTAACACGGTTGAGTAACGGGTCATTTTGCAGTTTGCTCACTAGTCACAAGGGTAACTTTTGGTGAGGTCGGGTTGGGTTGGGTTGGGTTGATCCAAATCACATTTTGACAATACTATAGTGTTATATTTTTTTTAATAATACTATAGTGTCTTTTGACCTGTTTTCCTTTGACCTACAAGTGACAAACCATAAGTAAATGGGTCAAAATTGCTACCTATGATATAAAAGCGTAAAATGATTCAAACAACATGAAATTTTCATTTCCAGGGAACAAAGATTTGAGAGGGTGACAAAGAACCTAAAAGTGGCCCGAGTGTTTACAACTTTGGTGGAGGAAATGAAGGCGATCAGGCTTGTGTCTGCAGATGATTCAGAGTGTACTGATGTTATGGTCCCAATGGCCCATAAAGATAGAAGCCCGGTTCTCCTCTTCATGGGTGGTGGCATGGGGGCCGGAAAAAGCACAGCTCTAAAGGACATTCTTCAAGAGTAAGTCATAAAGTACTTTATACAAATTACTTCCTCGAGGTAAGATGAACAGGTTTGGATAATATGTCAAAACAGATTTGAAGTTGAAATGAGTTAGTTTTTAGTGCGAGTTAAACGGGTCAGGTTGGGTAAATAGATATATAAAAAAAATAGTGTGTTAAGAGTTATGCTACTTTCAATGTGTGTAATACTTTCAACCCATTTGACCTACATCCATTGAAATGAGTTAGTTTTTAGTGCGAGTTAAACGGGCCAGGTTGGGTAAATAGATATATAAAAAAAATAATGACTTAAGAGTTATGCTATTTTCAATGTGTGTAACACTTTCAACCCATTTGACCCACATGTAAGGCGGTTTTAGTTTAGAAAAATACGAATTATAACGCTAATAATATCGAGTTTTGTTAGATTTTAAAACTTTAAAGCTACATTTGCTACAAAATAAATAAAAGGCTTTCTTTAGGATTATAATGTTGCTTTGAATGTACACAGACCATTTTGGGCAGGAGCATCAGCAAATGCAGTTGTTATAGAGGCTGATGCCTTTAAAGAGTCTGATGTTATTTACAGAGCTCTTAGCTCTAGAGGCCATCATGACATGCTTCAGACAGCTGAACTGGTATATACATATACATACATATAAAGATTATATTATCTGATTATTATCTGAAACACATAATTCAAAACTTATTATTTGGCCCCTAATAATCAGATAACATAAACTCTTGGTTTTAAAAAGCGCGCTTGAGACACGCTTAAGCGCAAAGCGCACCTAGGCGCAAATCCGTGCGCCTTATGTAACCCTAGGCGAGCAGTGTACGAAAAGCGCTTTTTGTATACATGATGTTTTTGTGCTTAAAATTGTTATACATGTAGCTAAAAAGGTTGTACATTTTAGTTAAATCATATATATACCTTATTTGTATCTGTATTTTGAGTAAATAATGCTAAAAACCTAGCATATATAAAAAAAATTATATAATTGTCTTGCGCCTCGCGTACGAAAAGCCCACCGCTTTTGCGCTTTGCGCCTCGGTTTTAGACCTCATCGCTTTTGTGCGCTTCGCGCTTTTTAAAACCAAGCATAAACTTAAGAAAAATCTAATCATCCAACCATTAAAAGATAATCAAATAACCGATTTTAAACCATGTTATCACAGGTGCATCAATCCTCTACAGATGCAGCATCATCCCTTCTTGTAACAGCATTAAATGAAGGGAGAGATGTGATTATGGATGGAACACTGTCATGGGTCCCATTTGTTGTGCAGACAATAACAATGGCAAGAAGTGTGCACCGTAAACGTTACCGTATGGGTGCAGGATACAAGGTGAATGATGATGGAAGTGTTACTGAGAATTACTGGGAACAACTTGATGAAGAGAGTGAACCTTTAGATGGTCATACAAAAAGAAGACCATACAGGATAGAGTTAGTTGGAGTTGTTTGTGATGCTTATTTAGCTGTTGTAAGAGGCATAAGGTAATAAAGTAATTATTTTATTATTATTATTATTATTATTGGATCATTAGATTTTATTCTTATTACCAAGACAAAACAAGTTACATTTAGATGGTGGGTAAGCGGGCAACAAGCTGCGCCACTAT
The DNA here is from genome assembly GCA_028751855.1 of Ambrosia trifida. Classification (NCBI taxonomy): domain Eukaryota; kingdom Viridiplantae; phylum Streptophyta; class Magnoliopsida; order Asterales; family Asteraceae; genus Ambrosia; species Ambrosia trifida. The sequence goes on from CM054127.1 coordinate 36,639,260, forward strand.
CCCTTTTTGAATCGCAAAGTCTATCCTGCTAAACACAAACCCTTGGTTCTTAGGGCTCTGCGAGTCATTGTGGACTACCTTGAATCGCAAAGTTAATATTATTTAAAAAATTCTGAAAATTTTAATAAAATAATTTCAAAGGTTGTATGCATAAAAAATAAAGTTTGGGATAATTTTTTTTTATTGGTTTGACCCGTTAGAGATAAAACACAACCTGAATCATATGACGAAGCTTGGTTCATTGTTAACAGGAGAGCAATAATGTGTAGAAGGGCAGTGAGGGTGAAGTCACAGTTAACATCACACAAGAGATTTGCAAGGGCATTTATGACATATTGCCAAATTGTAGACTGTGCAAGGCTGTATCTAACCAATGATCTAGATGGACCACCAAAGGTATATATCTAAGTTAACATGTTTATGTTTTTTAATCTACTTCTTGATTAACTCGCTGTTATCGTTAAGCTACTTCGGTTAAAAATGTGTACATTGTGTCTCTAAAGTTGATAGGATGGAAAGAGAAAGACAAGACATTGTTGGTTGATCCTGAGGAGATATCATGCTTAAAAATGATAGAAAACTTGAATGAGAAAGCAGACTCAGTGTATGATCTTTATAGTAACCCGAATCCCACCCATGAAAACGGGTCGGTTTGGCATGATATTGTCATGTCACCTACAAGAAAGAATATTCAGAAAGAGCTAAAGTATTACATTCAGAAAATTGAAAGCAAGAAAGGATGATCAAGTACTGCAAAGATCACGCGGCGCTGCAAAGTCTAGTCAAGGCACAACATATGATGTGTTTTGTGTTAAAATTTTATTCGGATGAAAGATTTTCAAATGTAAACTTTGCATTAGGAATCAAAACCTATATTTGAGTGAATGTTTCATGCAATGGAGGACCATTAAAACCTATATTTTCACAAGTAAACTTTGCATTAGATTAGATAATCAATCCCAAACACTTATATATAGGTTTTTATAAGTGTTTGGGATTGATTATCTAATCTAAAGTAGTAAGGATATATTCACCCTATGTGACATTGTTGAAAGTGATAAACACGAGCCGTTTAACACAATACGACATGTTCTATATGGATGGTCCTCCATTGCATTATCGGTTTATAATTGTACTCATTGCACGTTTTGGAATATTTGATTTGTCAATATGAATTTGGGAAAGGCAATATATTTTGTTGGTCCTATTTTGTTTGTAGGCTTGTGACTAGAGCAGATTTGAGATGGCTAATCTCGCAAGAATCAGAGAAGAGACGATGATAGGAATCGGGAAACGCAACGGATAGATAATTTTGAAATCAAACGAAATGGATAAATCTAACGGTCTCTTGTGATACAGAAACACCACACAATAAACGATTAGGGCAATCTAAACACGAATTGAGATACAGAAATCACCACTCAATTCTAGCTTAGGTTGCCCTAATCGTTTCTTGTGTGGTGTTTCTGTATCACAAGAGATCGTTAGATTTATCCGTTTCGTTTGATTTCAAAACTATCTATCCGTTGCGTTTCCCGATTCCTATCAGACGAGACAATCTTTGATGTACAGATTTAGATTATAATTATAAAAAATTAGGGGGTCTTGAGCTAAATATAATATAATGATTTGATTTAGTAGGTTGTTGCATCTCAAGTCACGAATCTCGTTGTTAGGATCATGTGAATATTTTATTGACCCATATTTTGATTGATGTACCATGATGGGTACTTAAAATAGGCTATTCATATAATAAATATAAAATACGCACACAAACATTTGGAATTCAATTGAACAATGCCATCAAGCAGATGGAAACATCTATTCATTACCATAACCTAATAGCAACAACTAGATTTTGATTTATATGAAAACATTAAGATGATGCAAACTCTATAAATTTCCCATGGGTATTATAACAAAGAATCTAAATAACACCCATGAATCAACCAACCAATCCAACTTTACAACTCAATCCCTACAACCAAACACTACCCTCATTTCTTCCCTTTCCCTTTCTTCGCACTCGCCACTGTTTTCTTAGCCGCAGGCGCCGCCTTCTTAGCCGCTGCCTTCTTCACTGGAGCCTTCTTCACAGCCGCCTTAGGAGCTGCAGCTTTCTTCCCTGGCGATGTTCTAGTCGATGTTCTTGCTGCCTTAGCCGCTGGCTTCACAACCGCCTTTTTCTTCGCAGGAGCCACCGTTTTAGCCTTTGCAGCCGGTTTAGCCTTCACAACTGCCTTAGCCTTAGCAGCCGGTTTAGCCTTTGCAGCCGGTTTAGCTTTTGCAGCCGGCTTAGCTTTAGCTTTAGCAGGAGCTTTGGCTTTAACCGGCTTGGCAGCTGCGGCTGGTTTTTTCTTAGCCGGTGCTTTCTTTGTGGCGGTTTTCGGCTTAGCAGCTGGCTTCTTCTTCTTCGTAGCTGGAGCTGATACAGATGCAGATCTAGTAGCCGGTAGCTTGTAAGAAGCCTTGACCTTCACCAGCTTACCTGCTGCAACAAACTTCTTCAACTGAGTCGACAACATCTTCTTAAAATTTGCAGGAAGATTCTTCTGCTTCCCCTCTATAAACTTCGCTATCGCTTGCTGACTCGATCCGCTCCTCTCCTTCAACGTCACTATCGCCTCCTTTATCATCTACACATTCATTCATTATTATTATTATTATTCAATAACTTGTTTAATCTATCAATTCCTCAACCGTTTCAGATCTATTATTATTATTATTATTATTATTATTATTATTATTATTATTATTATTATTATTATTCAATGAACTATAGCAATTATTCAATCGGACAGCAAATCCACAGATATTATTCATTCAAACAACAAAATCAGAGCAGTTATTCACTAGAACAACAAATTTAGAGCAAATTATTCACCAGAACAGCAAATTTAGAGCAAATATTCAATAGAACAACAAAATCAGAGCAGTTATTTAATAGAACAACAAATTTAGAGCAAAATATTCACTAGAACAACAAATTTAGAGCAAATATTCAATAGAACAACAAAATTAGGTTAACAAACGGAAATGTAATAATAATAACAATAATAATAATAATAACAATAATAATAATAATAATAATAATACCTCAAAGTAAGGAGGATGAAGAGAAGGTTTTCTAGGTTTTCGTGGAGCAGAAGAAGCTTTCTTCGTCTTCTTAACTTTCGTTTCCTTCGCTTCGGTTTCAACCGGAGGAACTTCCGCCGCCGTGTAAACGGCGGCCGCCGGCTCAGCGACGGCAGGCTCGGTGGCAACAATTGGTTCTTCAGTCGACATTACGTGAGCTAGGGTTTTGACGGTTAATCGTTAATGAATTGCAGGTGTGTGTGAATAATAAAATGATGGTGATGATTATTATGATGGTAGGGATTTAAATAAAGTGGATTTAATGAGGGTGATGTTAAGATACTGAAATCTGATTGGTTGATAGGTCTACCACACGGATGGTGTTTGTTTGAATATTATCCGTTGGATTGTTTTAAATCAATGGTTATAAGATAAGATGTGTGAGGTGTTGGATGAGAGGTGGGATGAGGATTTTTTTGGTTAATGGTAGGCATGTTGTGTTTCTATGGTTGATTCATTTGAGTATAACTTGAGCTACACTTGATGGATTTTTATAAGGTTTTGTTTGTCGTGTAGAGAATTAAGTTAGCTTTACGACGCATGTTTACATTGTCGTTAACGATAAGTCGTTTAGGAGATAATTGGTTTTGAATCGGTGATGGTCAAAAGTTCATATGTGACTACATTTTCATGAGGTTTTGGTAATGTTTAAAGGTGATTATGTGATTTTAATGGCTTATGTTTGGCTATGTTGATTGGGTAACATGTGGCTTCAAGAATTTTTGAAAACGGATAAAGATTGAGTGTGATAAGCTTGTCGTAACGTCGTTGAAGATGAACACTTTAAAATGCTTAACTAGGTATATCATTATAGGTTGTGATCACAAGGCTTGTACAAGTTATGTTAATATATCTTCTTGTTAATTTGGTAATGTGTTAATATTAATGATCATATTCTATATTGATTGAGTAACATGTAGATCCAAGAATTTTTTATAAAGGACAAAAATTGAGTATGATAAGCTTGATCATAACTTTATTAAAGATGAACACCTTAAAATACTTAACTAGATATATCATTTTAGATTATGATCACCATCCTCATACAAGTTATGTTAATATATCTTATTTTTAAATTAATGAACATAATCCTATGCTTTTCAGGTTTTTAAGTTTAATAGGTCCATATGCATATAGCATGTATACCAAGGTGGTAGTTGACTATACTGAAGATGGTAGTTGACATCCAAAAATCCTTATAGTGAAGACAACCAATAAAAGTCTATAATATATTATATAAATATAAAACTACTGAAAGCAATAATAATATTATCAAGATAACTCATAGATAAAAGATAATATTTGTGTTTACGTATAAATATTTGTTGGTCCTAATCTAATTACAAAATGATGACATGATTTGAGTAATATTGAACAACAATTTGTTAGAGTAAAACAAGATGTAACAATTTAACTAAGAAAATAAACTAACTGGCTTTGCGCGCGAAATTAAACTAGCAGTTTAAGTTCCAAATTGTTCATGACTATTTGCAAGTCATAGGATGTTTATATGACTGATTGACAATAACAAATATAAACATATGATACTTGAGCTAAAAGAACGGTTGATATGCAGTCTGATCGTGTCATATTTAAGCTAATCACATGAAGTAAACTTCAATTTTCAAGTTAACAGAAATCAATCATTGTTTCTCTACACACAATGCAATGTTTGAATTCAAACTTTGTTTGCAAGGTCGAATGAAACTTTTCTTAAGGTTATAGTTCAATTTTCTAAAGTGGAAAAAGTTGTGTGAATTTGGTCAAGTTGAAACATATATCAATTACAAAAGATCAAGATGTGCTCATTCTTGGAGACTCTTGAAAGTAATATATTTGTCTCTTTGAATTGCAATCCCATCCCAAACTTGAACTAACATTTGGAAGATTAGTACTTTAAACCTTCAAATGCATTGTTAAGAAATCTATAAATTATTTTTAACAGTAAACGAAACGATCTCCGAGCCCCCGGGTACTTAGGCCAATTCCCCTTGACCCGAACCCGCCTGCCGGACCGCCCCAGATGCACAGGAAACCCTTGGAATGGGAAAACCTTCGCCCTCGCATGGAGTCGAATCCGGGTGAAATCCGTTCAAACTCTTCATTGCGATGTCCATCAACCAGTTGAGCTGAGTAGTCAGAACGGTTAAGAAATCTATAATATAATTAAGTTTTAAAGATGTCACACCCCAACAATGAGAGCCTCGGGTGTGAAGGATTGTATCAAATATTTTGTTTAATAAAAGTATTTTTAGAGTTAAATGTCATTTTCGTCCCTGAGGCTTGCCACTTTTTGCCAGTTTCATTCAAAAGTTTATTTTTTCTTATCTGGATCCAAAGGTTTTCAAATTCTTGTTGGTTTCATCCAACTCATTAACACCGTTAGTCAATGTCTGTTAAGTCAAGGTCATTTTTGTCAATTTGTTTCTTTTTAATCCCCACTCTATTTAACCCACATCAACTCAGTAATTCACCCCTAATTCCCCACCAATTCATCTCCCTTCTAATGTTATGAAACCCTAATCAACCAAAACCCTAAATTCAACAATGGTGTTGTGTTATTGTGGATCAGAAACTGTAATACGAACTTTGTGGACAGTTGGAAACCCTGGACGACGCTTTTACTGTTGTAATCGACATGGAAGGAGTTGTGGTTTGGTGCCTAGGTCGAGTCTGGATATTGTGAAAACATAGCGTTAATTGTTGAAAGGCTCGTCAACAGGCACGATCAGGAGATGAAAACGGTGACTGCTCAAAACACGAGATTGAAGCTTTTCTTGTGTCTTAGTTTAGTTTTTTTTTTGTACTGTACTTTGTTCTTAGTGGTGGACATAGTATGTAATGATCAAAATGAAATCATAATGTGGGTTTATGTTGAATGTACTCATGTCTTAGTTTAGGATGTAGTGGTGAAAAAGAAAAAAACCTTTTGATGGATTTCTGTGTGTGGAATGTATGAAGTTGATGAATGAAATGAAAACACTGTGTTTGGCAATTGCAGTAAACAATAAGCAATCAATTAGAAATGCATTTTGTGTTGAATGCACCATTGTCAATTAGATACATTTTGTAAAGTGAAAAAGGTCTCTTGGTTGTAAAGTCAAAAGCCACCATTCAATTACAAATCCAGTAAACAGTATGCAGCGAATTAGAAATGCAGTAAACACTAAGATTCAAAGTTAGATAAACTTAAACAACCCATACATTAATAAAACAGCCATGCTAATAGCCATGTTCAACATATATACCATAACCAACTGATGACCAAACAGATTACACAAAAGACCACACAAAAAAGACCAAATGTTGACATGTTTAGGAGTTCACAAGTACCAAAAGACCAAAACAACATGACTAAAGTTTTATACATAATAAAAAGACCAAATGTTGACATGTTTAGGAGTTCACAAGCATCCACGGTAGCCAGCCAATCCATCACAATAATAACATCAAAGCAACCCAATGACATCAAATACAAGCGGATAGGAAAACTATGCCCAGATAACTCGATCCGACAATCCTCTACGACCTTAGTAACAAAGAATGAATTTCCTACTGCAACCTCGACCTCAAATAAGTGTCTAATATCCTTGGGGATCGCGTCTAATCTACTACAAAATGTGGTAGACACAAAGCTCATACTAGCACTCGAATCAAACAAAACGGAGGCCCAAATGCCATTAACCAAAAATGCACCTGACAAAATATCACATACATATGTAAAGAAAGAGATATAAAAACAATCAAGTAGGTGGAATAAACACATAAGATACCTGTCACAACGTCCGTTGTCGCCTAGCATCATTCTGTGAGAGGCTGAAAGCCCGGGCCTTGGTCTTTGGTACCTCTATCCCGATAGTTTTCCCAGCATCCCCAACACCAGAGCTACTAGCGTGTGTGCCCGTGCATTTGTATTGTTAGAAAAATGTCTTGTGCCCTTACATTTATAGCATACCAAATTCGGGCACTGATAGTGAGGGTGACCCGTCTTCTCACAACGGAAACAAGTACACGTACACTGTTTACACTCCCCCGAGTGCGTCTTCCCACACTTACCACACTGCTTATTATCCCCGCTACTACCCACAATGTCATTAACTTCAGTCTTCACCTTCTTGAGAGCGGGTCCCGAAGTGTCCGCCCCACTCCGCTTTCTATCAGACCTGCGGTTAGAGTTCCAATTCTTCTCGTGATCCGTGACATGTTCCACATCCCTCTGCTCATACAAAGTACCACTCATAGCCACCACCTGTCGAAAAGTGTCCATGCTAGTAGTCACAACACCCCGGCGTATGTCCAATGGCAACCCATGAACGTATCTCTTGATCCTGCTTGCTTATGGTGTAACCATATCAGGAACAAGCGAGCCAACTCACTAAACTTGGATGTGTACTCTTTGTGGGACAAATTCCCAGCTTCAAGATTAACAAATTTCCTCTCTAACTTATCCAACTCATGAGTCGGACAAAAATGCTCAATAACCAAAGTCTTCAACTCATCCCAGATCATCCTCTTAACTGCCCTATCTCCCATAGCCCGTGTCAAGTTATCCCACCAACATAAAGCCTCAGATACAAAAGAATGAGCCGCATAGGTCACCTTATCCTCATCCCGACACTTACGTATCCGCAACACAACCTCCATTTCCCGAATCCACCGGTGGGCTGTAGAAACATCTTTATTGCCATCAAAAGGAGGTGGGTCACACCTTTTGAAATCCCCATAAGTGCAACCCCGAGTGGCAACCCGACTAACTCGAGCCCAATCCTCCTCACTGGAATAAATAGGTTCGGGGTCCTGATGTCCCCTCCCGGATCCCCGTCTGGCATCCCTGTCGGCCCTAGTCACGGCCTTAACCGCCTCAGCAATAATCTTGGGCATACTACTATGCAGAACCTGGCACACCTCATCTGTGATCGCCTCTCTAACTCCCGGTCCCAACACGTCATGGTTATTATTATTTGGCGCAGGAGTGGGTTCCCGTTCCGAAGCGGGGTCTGGAATACGGCCGGCCCCGCGACCACTCCCACGGCCACCACCACTACTACCACGACTGCCACCGCGACCGCCCTAGATCAGTCACAAGCATATTTAGAATGTATAAAGTAAGGGGTAAACTTCTAATAACGTTGATCAAGTGCGGTTAGCTGTTTACTGTACTTTAGTCACACTAAACACAACAAGTTATGGTCACATTAAGAGTTATGCCTACACATTAATATTTCATCATCACAAATACACATAGTATTTATTTAGTAAACTTTAAAGGTTACCTCTTGGCGTGCAGCTACTTAGCAGTTGACTTTCTTGTATCAGTTCGATCCCGTACCATATTCGAGTTCAACCACAAACGGCTCGAATCCCTCAAACAATTGCTCTGATACCAACTTGAAAGACCCCCAAAACCGGGTGTCAAACATTTGGCATTCAAAGACTAAAACCATAATTAATACTCAATAAGTCTTATTTTATTATCAGAAAACACGCAACGGAAAGTAAATAGTTTAAGTTATTCAAACATGAAATTTCCATAACGGGTCAAAGCACATTTGTAAAACAAAACCATAGTTTTAGAAAAAAGATTGTTCAAACAAATAAAGTAGGCTCTTCTTATTCGAAATGTCAACCGCATCTGAGTAGTCCTGCAGCATGCCAAGGCATCCTTTTTATTCTTTAAAACCTGAAATCAAGCTAATATGCACGTAAAGTCAGACGAGCTGAGTGAATTCAAGTTTTATGAAGTTCTTAAATAATAAGTAAATTGTCAAAATAAAAGTTAACAAAATACTTTAACCTTAGAGTTACAATAAGCATAACCCGCCTATATGTTCCCTAAGCAAAATGTAAAGCCTAGAATAAGCACAATCCGCCTATTTAACACACGTCTTTATTTTAAATCTACAATAAGCGCATTCCGCTTATTTATCACAAAGCTACAACAAGTCTACATAAGCGCATATCGCCTACTAAGACTCAAACCGAACTATAAATCAGAGCAGACATGCTATATAACTATCATAACTCAACTTATAATACCAGGTAACCGTCATACACAGTTTATATATAAATATATAGTAATGCATTTAACCTAAACAAGTAAAAATCAAGGCAAATCCCAATCTAACAAGCAAGGTTCCAAACATACTTCCAAGGCATGCATATTAGCCCAAAATGTTTAAAACAATGAAAAGGGCACATGAATTCGCTTAAAAGCAAGAACAAACACCCAACAAGCAAATTGATACCAGGAGGCTACACACACAATCAAACACCTGCCAAGTAACAATTTATATTACAAGCTAGGCCTATAAGACTTTTATGGCTCCTAACGGGTTAACCGGGTAATATTGAGTTCCTAGAAAGGTGTAATTAATCAATTCAGCCCCTAAACTTTAGAATATCATTTGTAACAAGTTTATATGCTATATTAATGGTCTAGGACCTGATTTAGTGACTCACATAACCGAAGGCCCTGTTTCGCAAAGTAGTGTGTCCTTCACCAAAATCAGCCCTATTATCAACCTAAACCATATTTCATATCATATTTTACTATTTGAAACATTTGGGATCAGATTTGGGTGGTGTGTGCACAACAACACCTTGTTCCAAATCGCCCCTTTTCTTACAAACCGAATACCCCGATTTTACCATTGTTAACCAATAAACTTTTTAATCATGCCAAGACATAATTTACATTAAAACAGGTCCTAAATGGGGTTTTAGGGCTGAATTAAACACCTAATTAATTTATTAACACAAAGAACTCAAAAATTCCCAAATCAAGAACCCTAGAACCCTAGAATCACAATTCAATCAATTGACCCACCAAACCTTCACCAATGGCCCCTATTTTCGAATATGATGTTAATCACATATCTTAGGATGGTTTGGAAGTAAAAAAACCCAATTCAATCAACCAAATCGTCCACAATTCAATCAAGACGATTTTGAAACCCTAGTTAAAGACTCATTCAATTAATCGACTTTAACATCAAAATTAATCATGAAACCACTTAGGGACATGATAGACTAACCTTGTAGGATAACTTAGAGGCAAAATCCCAAAAAATTACCCTTCAATTGAAGTCCAATTGTATGAGCCGAATGGAACTATAATTCGCCAAAACAATCAATTAACACACGGATTTAACACATAATTGATCAATGTTTTTGCATAATATTTGATTGTTTTACCTTAGGAGATGATGTGGAGGCCTTGATGATGCTTGAAACAATCGGAAAAAAAGAAAGAATTGGCTGCAGAAGTTGCGTCGTGAGCAAGGAGGCAAGAAGGGAAGCTAGGGTTTGAATATTATCACAAAATTTTTACATAAAGGCCCCCTCAAGGTTGCTCCTCTTGTGCCTTGGTCCCAAAGTTATTCCAATAGGTTTTATAATGTGCCAAAGAGCCCCCTCAATGAAAGCCAAAGTAGGAATTCAAAGCAATTATACAAACTCTACAATGCGAAACACGAATCGGGAGTTTTACGGGTGTTACACCTATATTTTGTTTTTTTTCTTATAAACATTTTATTAAAAATATATAGAACACTTTCTTTAAAGAAAGCATGCTTTCGCCAAGTGGTTATCGCCTTGCATTCTTTCTACTATGTTGCTTTTTCGATTCCTCTTCTCCCGTGTTTTGGCGGTTTTGATTCTTTTTCATTAAAGCAGCAACTTTGGTTTTCAACCGCTACCTTTCGTTTTCTTTTCCATTCCCACTGAATTATTGTTTTTTATTTACATTTTCATTCTAATTTTGTTTTTTGGTTATTTTTTTTTAAATATCATATTGTTTCCTAGATTTTTTTTGTTGTTTATTTGTTTTTTTTTCATATCATGTAATTATTTCCTAGAAGTAGTTGCAGACTCATAGCTTTAGCATTAATTTCAAATACTGACCCACAAATACGGCCTACGTGGGCTCAATCAATATAGTATGCCATTTATACTACATTTTTGTTATGTTTAATTGTCGTTTAAAAAAATTATTTTATATGATTGGCTAGGCTCAAAGGGCCTTTTTTTGGGTTTCGTACAAGGCACTTGAATTATCAAGACCGGTATTGCTAAGAGTCACTGCCTCCTTGGTGGACCCCAGGGACTCAACCCTTGATGGGTGTCATGTTTGTGCGGTCCATGGGACTAAGCCATCTTAAGTCGTGCTTATAGTGGAAGTCTTTGATTACCTTTGCTGAAAAGCCTTTGAAAGTTGTTTTGGATTTGCATGGTTGATGAAGTAACATGAGAAGCAATCAACATTAATTCTTTATCATTTGTTTGTTTGTTTTTTTTAACAACACCCCCACCCCTAACAATATACTCTTAAAGTCCACACCAATTTGGTGAAGATAAACAAAGGTGTAATTCTCAAACATAGAAATTAAAACTACAATATAAACCCACTAGAATTACCCATGTGATACTTTGTTTAAAAATTGAAAAAGGAACAATCATTGGTCACATATTAGACTATGTGTTGTGGCTAAAGGTGAGCCAACACTTTATCGAATAATATTGTGCCATGTAGGTGTTGATGTGGCACTGGCTCGCGACCGCGGACTGGTAGCTTGATCCCGTTATGGCTAGAGGTGAGTGGGTTTTTTATACCAAATTAATAAATATAAAACATAAATATTTTACTTAATAATAATATATTAAATTAATTAAATAGACAAAGTAAAAAATAATATAAAATCAAAAAGAAAAAGTTTTCGTCATCTTCTTCACCTGATCTTCAACACCAAAAATAAAACCCATCCTCTTCTTCTTCCAAGGCTCCACGTGGCTCGCAAGGTCGTTCGCGCATCACAACGGACAGTCTTAAAAGCCAAAACTAGGCAAACTCGATGCACAAGGCTCCCGGACGTGTAGGGTTCAGGAGTGTCGGGCCAACTTGTGTCTAATACACATATCCTTACCATGTATTCCTAGAAGAGACTATTTCCACAACTCAAACCCGCAACCTCCACATAACATGACAACCTTCCTAGAGTAAATTCAACCACCATAATCAACAAGATGATGCAAAATTTTCCTACCAAAAGTCAAAACAAGTCAACAAATGTATTTATCTTTGGAAAACACATTTTGGACCTCCCTCTCATTTAAAAAAAATAACCTGTCCTGTTAATAGCACCTATATTCAACCATATGCATAATAACCTTCCTTCAAACAGTAATTAAACAGTAATATCTGTTGACCATCATATTCAACAAGTTTTAACCTCAAACCACACTTTAGCCAACCCACTTGACAAATACATGGGTTGGGTCAAATCGGAGCGGAACAGGTCGTTCTAAAATGCCCGGATTGGTTACATCGGCTGCAATGCACAACACGCTTCACTGGACCCCGATCTTCTGATCTTACCCTCCTCTTTCTCGGCCGTCCTGGTGGTCTGATCAACTTTGGAGGGTTGATAATAATCTCCATGCCGTCACTTTGCGAGGGTATATCCGTCATTTCCTTCCAAAGCGTCTTATCAGGAACCGGATGTATTGTTTGCGAATACGCTTTCCTATAATTCGCCACTGTGAAACAACTCTCAGTAAACCTGTGAACGTTTTGTCTGCATGATAAAAGCGCTGCCACTGCGTGCGCGCATGGGAGGCCATTGAGCTGCCATCCCCGACATAAACACCGCCGGTTTCTGATATCAACAATGTTAGTCCCTTCATGTGAGATAACCTCGAATTCAGCCTCGTTTGCTCTAAGCACTTGATAAGTTCGTGCACGGTCAATTGCTTCTGACACGCGTCTCTCGGCAGACGGAACGAGAATTGAAGTCCATTGCATACTCATTTCACGTCTCTCGTTAAACCACATCATTAACTGCCGACGAATACATTCCATCATTTGAATGATCGGGAGTCCAGAAGCTTCTGCAATCCAGGCGTTTAACGATTCGGCTATGTTAGCCGTCAAGTGGCCAAAACGGGTCCCTTCAAAACACGCAGTAGCCCATAAACGAGGTGGGATCCGTCTTATCCAATAAACAGCTTCTTGAGATATCTCTTCTATTTCTAGAATCTTCGATTCGAATTCCATTAATGTAAGCGCGTTGGCAGCGTCCCAAAGCAGGTTGACTAGCATCGTGTTGTTGAATTCCTTCCGGAAACTCTCGCTGAGGTGGCGCATACAAAACCCGTGAAAAGCCGTCGGGAAGTTCACTTCGACGCTGTCTACGATGTTTTTCTGCCGGTCGGATAAAATCGTCAGTCTAGGCATGTTTTCTGTGTTGATTTCTAACAAATTATGGAGCTCTGAAAGAAACCACATCCAGTTGTCCTCACTCTCTTCATCAACAACACCGAATGCCAACAGGAACAACGCACCGTCGCCGTCAAAACCCGTCGCAAAAAGTAACGTCCCAAGATACTTGCTTTTTAAAACTGTTCTATCAAGTCCAATAAGCGGTCTGCACGCATTTAAAAACCCATAGATCGAAGCTTGAAAAGAGATGAAAAGACGTTGAAAACAGTTGTCGTTAGGATTCACGTACACAGAGGCGATACTGTCGGGATTCGTGCGCCTAATCTGTTCACAATATTGCGGCAGAAAACGGTAATCTTCTTCAAACGAACCACGTAACGCAGCCATGATCCGCTCTTTTCCTCTCCAGGCTTGTTTGTATGATAATGTAATCCCGTGGGTTCGGTGGATTTCTTCTAGAATCTCTTTCGGCTTGCATTGTGGATTTTCTTTGAGCCGTTGTTCAACGGTATTTGCAACCCAGTCAACCGAAGCTTGTTGATGGCCCAAATGAGCGATTCCACCGCAGTTGTGTTCTGAGTGAATGGTTCTGATTGAGAAGGTAGGTACACCGGGTAGTTTCGCTGCGTGTATTCTCCATGGACAGCCTTCACTTGCACATTTGGCGGTAAAACGTGTTTTGTCAGATTTAACGGTTTGTATCTCAAAATGAAGCGTGATTGCCGTGTGTCGTAATGCCCTACGACAGCTGGCAACGTCCGGAAATTCTTGACCCACTGTTAGTTCACAGTTAGGAGGCGGTGTGGTTCGGGTTTGGATTACTTGACTTGTGAGCACGAGCTCTGGCTGGTGAAAAGATAACGGGCTAACAAGATCATGGTTGTGGTTATGGTTATCTACGACAGATAAACTCATCTCGTGATGTTGATCGGCAAGAACTAACTGAGAATCAGGATTGTTGACCGATGGTTGACCAATACCGTGATGATCCAAGTTGTCGCCGTCGTCATCATCATCGCAGTCATCGTATCTAGGCTCGTGAAGATTGGTATCATCAAACTCAGTTGCATCGCCGTTACCATGATGTGGCATGGATGCTATCTCGTGGTCCAAAAGCAAATCATGATCGTGATGATGTGGCAAGCTCATCTGTCTAGTACCGTTATCTCCTAATCCGTTTTCAGGCTTTAGGGCTTGTCCTGACTCTAAAGTATGCGCATGCCATGGTATGTCTGGCCTTTGACCAATAATCATTCCATGGTTCTCCATAACATCAATCAATTGTCACAGCGAAACAGACCTATTCCAACAAAGTCAAGTTTAAAATCAAAATATTATCTTTCAATGACAAACTACAAAGCAGTTATAGCTAAAATACTTATGCAAGGCAATCTAACAATCACACTTAACCAACGTAAATGTCGTTTATAGTCACATGTGTGTGCTAGCGAGATCCTATTGCGTTGATTCATGCTTATGTTTAACAAATGCAGTCAACCAAATGACAGTAGTCAAATGAATGTCCATTTAATACATATATGGTACCTCTTATGAATTATGATGTGATCGCTTTCAGAATGAAATATTTCGATGATAATCTTGAAAGTTCAATCGGATAATTCACAAAAGAGAAAACAAAAAAAGAACGAATATGGAGTTATGTTATTGAAAAACATGTGCCCAAAGTAGACAAAAGGACTTCTTTTACAGGCGGAGAACGATTACAACAATTCGCTGAAACATTGCAACCTTGGTTTAAAAACGCGCGAGGCGCTCCGAGGCGTTTTGGGTCCAAAATCCGAAGCGCGGGGCTTAAAGCGCGAGGCGAGAGCTTCACGTATAGCATTAAAAAAATTATAAAAAAATATTTATATATGTCAATATGACATTTTCTACATGTTAATCAATCATGAGCACAAAAACATGATTATAAAACACACTTGAACACTTAAAAAACATATTCAAAACATAAAAACGACGAGGCACTACTGTAGCGGGCCAAATAAAGCACTTTAAAAGGTTTTTTTGGCTGAGGCGCTACTGTAGCGCTACTGTAGCGCGCGCCTCAAGCGCCCGAGGCGGCGCCTCATGTAGTTCAGCGCTTTTTGGCAAAAAAAGCGTTTTTCTTGGAGCCTCGCGCCTCAAACGCTTAAAGCGCGCCTGAGGCGCGCTTTTTTAAACCAAGATTGCAACCCTTCGGGAAAGAGTGACAGTTAACGGTTATACAGTTACCTCAGCTGGAACTCCATCTTATTTAATGCTATTAGTATTTTAACTTTTAAGTCTTAATTGTCAACTGTTAGTGTTAAATTTTAGTGTTTTAACTTTTAAGTCTTAATCAGTTCCTACTCAGTGTTGGAAAAATTGGCCTAGGCAGCGCTAGGGAGAGCTAAATAGTCTAATAAGGACCTAGTCGGAATCCTAGGCGTTTTGGGCATTAGGCGGTCCTAGGCGGTGGTTTTTTTATTTATTTTATTTATTTTTATTTTTTTTAAATTCCACAAATTTCTAAGTATTTCTTAGTATTATGTGTATATATCTAAGTATTTCTAAGTTATGTATATATATCTTAACATATTTTCAAAAAACACCTAAATTTGTGTGTGTGTGTTTATATATATATAATACATATAAAAACACTAAAACGCCTAATTCCGCCTATTCCCGACTAGTCCCAAGGCTAGACCTCACCGCCTGCCCAGCGCCTTCTACAACCTTGTTCCTACTTGCTACAATTGTTAGTGTTTTGCAAGTTGCAAAACGTTAATTCATTAATGATAGGAAACTACACCGAATTGTTAGTGCTAAATTGCTATTTACATAAATTCTGCACGATATTAAAATTACCAATATCCCACCGCGTTAACCTATATCTCAAATATCAGTCCTTAACCAATATCCGACTTCTTTTTACCACATTAACCGCTTAGAGTTGATGACACTAAAATCACCAACAATGTCAATAAAAACCAACACAAAAAGAGCTTAACAACCACATAAATGTAACTATAAAACATCACACAAAGAGACCAACAGACTTACACAATAATTTAAAATCTTGAAAGCAGATTAATAATTAATAAATAAATATCACCAGGCCCATAACCATATGTACAAGATTTATACCATCATATCAAGATCAAAACTTTATGCCACAAGAATCAATACCCATATAAAAAAAACAAACAAAAACTCACCAAACGTCTGATCCAGCAAAATTAAGAAGCAAAACAAGAAAAAAATCGAATCTTGATGAAGAAAATGGGAATAAAGGAAGGATTTTTAGATGGGTAAACAAAGAATTCAAAATCTTGGTTAATAAAAAAAAGGCGGGGAGTGAGGGATAGTGAAATTACCTGGAAGGAAGAAGGGTGTGAAGGGTAGCAAGGGGAAAACGAAGAATGATGGAGAGTAGGGGTATGGATGGGACTTTTAGGGCTTTTTATTTATCCATCAATGCTAGACTATCTTCTTTCTCCCCCTTTTTTTGTGTTTTTCCTATTTTACCCCTTCTAATTGGTAATTTGTCTCAAATTTATTGCTTACTTATATTATACTAGTAGGTTTATTTGATTTAATTGTCGGTTTTCAATCAGTCTGGTAAAGTTAATTTTGTTAACAACCAAAATCAAACTTTGGCTTATGTATAATTTTACTAAAGCATGGGCTTAGTAACAGTGAAAGGGCGTACATCTGCATCATAAAATCACGATCTTCGAAGTCCAACTATCTTTTGTTGCGTTCTTGTTCTATTCTTTTTACAATCAAAATTGAGATCGAAATCAAAATATAAGGTGTTGTAATTAGCAACTTAGCTCATGCGAATCGTCAATCAAATTGTTGATATGCTACGCATACCTCGAAGGTAAACTGATAATCTATTAAGTTTTGCCACTTAGCTTTTGATTTTTGCAGGTACGAATTACGTAGATAAATTATGACATAATGTGGATGATAACTTCATGTCTTTTTAATAAAAATGCTAGGTCTTTATTGATATTCATAAGTGATTAAAATTAAGATCAAAAATAAAAATTATGATTAAAATTTCGTTATGTTTATATTATCATAATTATAGATGATACTTAGATTTTAATATTCATATTCTACTTTCAATTTAGGTTGCTTTTATGTCATGTAATATTGGTTTTGTTTTATATCATCTATCTTTAGTGTTTAATAAATTAACCGTTATGATTCTACCTATTTGATTCTTTTTTACAATCACAATTCACAATCCATTAACTGTTACATAAATTATCCATTGCAGTCTGTAACTCTGTTTAGCATCGTAGCTCTTTGGCAATCACTCAGTACCCAAGCATCAGGTTTGTCAAAATGTCATATTTAGAAATAAGGAAATTAATGTACAGTGGAAGCCGATTGAGTAAATCATTCTTTTGTGTCTTTTATTCATTTTTCTCACACCAGCAAAGATGGTCTTATGATTTTCGATTGTTGTCTCTCTTATGCTCAAATTCGAAAAGTGATTAGCTAAATCGTTTACTTCTATTTTTTGCACAAATTCAAATCTAGCAAGCATATCAGGTTTGAAAGCAACCTATCAAACTTTTTTTTTTTTTTAACTAAAAGGGCCTCAAATTTAAAATTTGTCTTAGGCCCTCAAAATGGTTGAGTCGTCCCTGGTTAATCACTTACAACATCAACTTTTAAATTAAAATGTTTTAGCAATACCATACTAAAGTTAAAGAGAATAAAATACTCGTTTTTGTGATGTATTTTTTTTTAATATTATTGTTTGAAAAAGTTACAGCTGTTTAAAAGTCGTGGGGTTGCCTTAAAACAAGAGGAAAAAAATGTAACTATTATTTAAATATCCAAATGTTGATTAAAGTTAAAGGAATTAAAGTATAATCAAGACGAGATATTAAAGTGTAAAAGTGTAAGACCCTAACCCGTAATCACGCGATTAACGACTAATCTTACGAGTATTGACCTTACTTAAAACCATTCCCGATTAAAACTTTGATAATCATGAAAAACTCAAACCGTTGTGATCAATACATGTTTGGTTTCCACATATTTTACATTTTAACTATAAAAGTTAGTGGGTTCAGCAAGTGCGTTGTCGAGGGTGGTTGTGGAAGAACAGAGAGTAACTAAATGATCTATATAAGTGCACTCGTAGTGGGCGTTTTGCCTGCTCGTTATAGGGCATTTGAGCCTCCATAGCGTCGGGCACACCCCACCCCCCACGCTATGGAGGCGTTATGGTAGCGCTCGTCATGGAGATGGCGAGAGATGAAGTTGCAGGTTGGGTTTTTTATGGATATTATTATTATTATTATTATTATTATTATTATTATTATTATTATTATTATTATTATTACTACTACTACTACTACTATGGCTAGGTGTAGAAGACAAAGACAAGAAGATGAAGATGAAAATGCATGATGAAGATGGGTTGGGTGAGTGTTTGGGTTCATTGGGGTTGATGATTGTAAATGGGGCGTGGACCACTCAACTTTTATTATTATTTTTTTTATAAATTTACTTTGATTATTATTATAAAGCCCCATGGAGCCCTTTCCCACTACGCACCTATTTTCCTATAAAGCCCCATAGAGCCCCTTCTAATACTTTATAATATTTTATTCCTCATAGAGCCCCATAAAACTCCTCACTATATATACCCTAATGCCATAACTGTAATATATACACTTGTAATAAAAATAATTATATATATGCATAAATAAGATAATCAAATAACATAAAAATAGACCAAGATTTTGAAAACTTCCCAAGCTTTGGATGTAGATATCAAAACAAACATGCTTCTTCAATGTTAGAGAATGGAATATGGACAGCATAATAAAAAATTTAAAGACTTAATACATTTTGGGTCTCTTGGGTAATATAATGGACAAGATAATAGAATGGAATAGATAAAGGAATGAAATGGATGATTACCATTTCATAGTTTTGGTTGATTACCACGTAAGAATGAAATGAATCAGTACTTTGTATTGTTTGATAGGTAGGAAAAGACGAAGGAATAAAATCGGCGGTGACGAGTGGTGGGGGCGGTGGTTGGCAGTGGGTGCCGATGACGGTGGTTGGTTGTGGCGACTGACGGAGGTGGTGATAGTCGGTGGGTGGTGGCGGTCGGTGGTAGTGGTAGTAGCGGCGAGGACGATTGGTGGTGGTGGTCGGTGGGTGGCGATGTTTGGTGGTGATAGTAGCGGTGACGGTGGTGGTCGGTGACGGAGAGTGTCGGTGCTTGGTGGTGGGTGGTAGCGGTAGGCGGTGGGGGTTGTAGATGGTGGTGGGTAGCAGCGGTCGGTGACGGCAGTAGTTGGTGGGTGGCAGCGGTCGGTGCGGCAGTCGGTGGTGATGAAGGGTGACAGAGGGAATGAAATGAAAAAAAAAACAGGAGGGATGGATGAAATGAATTTTGGAGTTTTTAGACGAAATGGAATGAAAGAGGTAATATATGCAATGTTTTAAAAACCGGTTTTTAAATCATACCGGATTTGACTTAAAAATGGTTCAACCGGTTGAACCGGATTGTATCGGATGGTTTAACCGGATTGACTTGTTAACTGTACGATTCCATATTAAAGATAATCCAAAAGTTATTTCGTATAAAAATATCATCCAAAAGTATTCAATTTTTTAACAATGTTCTTTTAAATGAAAGCGTAGGCGATGTATAAGCCATTGGAGTATTGAATAAATCAAGTTCACAATTGCTTAAAAGATGAAATTCACTACCATCGCATTCCTCAAAATCTAAAGCATAACTATTTTCATCTCCTACATTATTACATAAATTTTTTTAGCAAAAATAACAATCGTAATATACTTAAATTACCAAAGATAAGTAACATATATAACAAGTAACAGTGTGTTTGAGAAGCCGGTTCATGCTCTTCCTCACCAAACATGTTATCTAGATCATAATTATGAAGTTTTCCTTCTTGCTTTTCTTGAACCACAAAAAAAATCAATAGTTCAAAACCCAAAATTTACCTCGTGCCGGTACCGGTATAAAGGTTCAAACCGGTATACCGTATTTTACCGGCGGTACGAACTTGATACCGTTTCGCCTTTATACCGGGGTGTTTCGTACCGGGCTACCATCTGAAAAACGGTATTACCGGTATAACCGACCGGTACGTACCGGTTTTTAAAACATTGAATATATGATTTCATTTCCTTGACCAACCAAACATTTTTTTTCATTCCATCGTAATGTTTCATTCCATTTTGCATCTCATTCATGCATACCAAACGCTACCTTTATCTTTTTTACTAAACATCAAAGTTGTAGAACTCGCTAGGCGTTAGTCGGCCGGTGAGGTGGAGACTAGCGATTAATCGGGATTAGTTAGGATTAATCGGATCGAAATTTTATATGTATATTTTTCGACTTATATATATATACACACACACATCCATATCAATATAATACTTAAAGTAGTTCAAAATTCAAACTAAACTTAAACATCAACGATTTCATGTTTTATGGCATATATACACACATCCATTGTAATATGTTAAATAAACAAGAAAAAGACAAGGCAAAATTTTATGGCATACTCCACCAATTTCATGTTTTATCAGTTAAAACACAACATAAAACACATCTATTAGTATGATACAAGCAGGTTTGAGCATAATTATGAGGGTAATGGCCAGATTTAAGGCTAAAGCCATTTTTTGGGCCTAATTTTAAGTAAAATTACTTGGGCTGACTACCACAATTTCACCCGACTTGGGCCGCCTAGCCCTGACTTGGGCCAGCTTGAACCGGATTGGGCTGATTTCCGACTAATGGAGTGATTAATGCAAAATTAATCACTAACCCACCAATCACCGATTAATCGGGGACTAGTCGGCGACTAGTCCCGATTTTTACAACCTTGCTAAACATAACGCATTTGTACATTATTACAAAGTATTTTGAATGTGATACATAAGATAGATAATTATGTAACAATCACACTTACCCTTTCCCAATACTTAGGATTATAATCTATGTACTCTTAAGTACATTATAAAATTAACAATGCCTGAAAACAAAATTCTAAAAGGACAACTTCCACAAACCAACCATAATAATTCATCCTTTGATTATACTCAACCATGAACTGGTTCTACATCAATATAGCAGCAACCAATAACTTCACTGCTTATAAATAAATCATGCACCATATAACCAATTAACCACATCAAATACCACTTTCTAACATCTTCATTTCCTGCTCTAACCAAACAAAAATACACAAATTATAAATCCACACAAAATCTCAGTTCCTAACATTCAAGAAAACAATACCCTATCCGCCAACGAAGCCTCAAGTTTATGCAAAACCTCACTCACCACCTTTTGGAGGTTTACGAGGTTGAAAAATCGGTTCTTGGTACCGTTTACTGTTGTCTTTGAGAGAATTGTGATGTCTTCTTTGTTGGAACTTTCATCGAGTAATGTGTTCCAAAAGTTATCGTCTTCATTGATATTTGATTCCTTTATAAGTCTCGCAACTTCTTGCAAACGTGCAACATTTCTGCCGGCACCACAACCTGTTGCGGTTGCTGCACCAACTGCATTGGCTATGGTTAAGGTGTGAACCAATGGCATGTTGTGTATGTATCCGTATGCAATTGCAGCCACGAAACTGTCCCCGCATCCAACTGTGTCCATGACATTTACCTGTTGAAAAATTGGTCATGTGTTTCTATCAGAACAGGGTGATGTTGGTATGGGTTGAAACTTGAAACAGATTGGGTTGACCCCGAACCATAGTTGTTAAAGGCGCAAGGCACAGTCAAGGGGCAAAGAGTCAGCCTTGGGCCTCAATGAGTCAATGCAAGGCGCTTAACAAGCAAGAGCTTTTTTACGCGAGAGACAATATAACAATGCATTTTAGGGGTGAGGCATACGCCTCGAGGCGCGCCTCAAGACAATTCGGTAAGAGAACGAATATGAGGCGGCACCTCAGGGTGTTGTTTTCTACGTGCGCCTCATAGAGCTGAGGCGGTAACAAAAACTACGCCTCAGGGGCTCCTCAGTGTTTTTATTTTTTATGTTTTAGACTTTTTGTGTCAACTTCAAGCATTTCATGTCTTTTTAATGCGTGTTTTTGATGAATCCGATGACTAAATTAGTTAGTATTCATTTTTTATAAAATATATAATATTTACATTTCCTTTTTAACTCCACCTCGGGCTTACGCCTCGAGGCATGGTTTCGTACTTTTAAACCTTGCATTCAAATGATTTTGACGGTT
Organism: Ambrosia trifida; assembly: GCA_028751855.1. Classification (NCBI taxonomy): domain Eukaryota; kingdom Viridiplantae; phylum Streptophyta; class Magnoliopsida; order Asterales; family Asteraceae; genus Ambrosia; species Ambrosia trifida. Next base: position 36,661,868 of record CM054127.1, read on the forward strand.
ATAAGTACACTAATACACTTTAGGGGGCTTTCCACACTACACCCATTTGATCCTTTTCCTTTATAGCAAAACGTAAAGAAAAAGCATATTCCATAGGCAATTAAACTACAAAAGACCATAAATGTTACCTTAAATGAAGGTGCACAAGAAATGCTCGATCTTGTGATTAAAACTGAGCCCTTTGATCCCATTTTGATTATCACCCATTTTGTGCGAACTCCTTTACTAAGCAATTCCTTTCCAGCTGCTATAGCGTTCCGCAAGCCCGTTATTGATTCAGCCTGGTAAAAAAAAAAAAAAAAAAAACTTGATAAATGATAAATTAAACAAGAAATCAGACAAACCCTTCTAAACTGTTTTTTTTTTTTTTTTTTTTTTTTTTCCAGAACCAAATTATCGTTGTAATTTGAAAAGGTTATGAAGCAAACCTCCTCTGAAGTTAGAAGAAGAACATCACTAAATCTCAACAATTTGGCAAGTGCGCTTTGTTCTTCAGGTGTTCCAACAGCAAGAGACTTTCCCTTTGGTCCAGGGTCGAAAAAGATAGACGTATTAACTTCAACAGCATACTCCAGTGCAGAAGAAATCAAGCCAGCAGGAAGCTCATCGAACCCATACCCGTTACAGAAAAGAACTTTCGACTTCTGGATGTTTGACTTTACTTCATCAGATAATGTTTTCATCCACGCAAATGCAGGCTCCTTGCTAAAATCTGCTCGACTAATAAACAAATCATGGTCAAATACTAGATGTGGCAAGACGAGCAGGTTAAACAGTACCAAAGTTTAAAAGAACGGAAACGAGCCTCGAGGCGAACCGAGGCATAAGCTCAAGGCGCAGTCAAAAAATAAATATGAAAATTACGTGTCTATAAAAAATAAAATACTTGACCCAAAAACACACATAAAAATAAAATAACTGACACAAAAAGTCTAAAACACCAAAAAAAAAAAACACATAAAAAACACCCTAAACCATCCGAGGCGCACCCGAAGCGCACATTTTCTTAGCGCCTCAGCCCTGAGAGGCGTATGTACAATCTGAACCCCATGAGACACGCCTCAGACTCGTTTTCTTAGAGTTCCGCCTCGAGGCGTACGCCTCACCCGTTTTTTTAAACCATGAACAGTACCGAAATAAAATAATACGAGCCGAGGGACAGGGGTAACAAAAAAAAATGAAAAATCACAAAAAATTCATAAACTGACGATTTGCTTGGGTGTAACATTGGAATTCGGAAATTTCTAAAGAAAACCAAACGTAAGGACCCGACAACTTGTTGTCGTTCATATTTCCATTGCTAATTTTCTTATTTTCATTCAATGAACCATCGATAAAAAAAATGGGCCAAAAATGCCACATCTACCATATACGAGTTACAATGTTATTCCCAAAGTTGATACTCTCGAATATAAACTAACTTAAACATGAACGAACCTTTACATAATCACGTGTACCTGCAAAACCCGTGTCTTTGCAATGGATCCACCAAGACCCAACATAAAAGTGTCTCATATTCACTACTTGATAATGTGTTGACTGTATCATCCTCTTCTCTCATTCCTATCACATTAATTCCCTCGTCACGAAGCACATCCAATAGAAACTTTCCATATATTTCATTCCCAATATGACCAATCACGTTACACCGAAGTCCTAATCTTGCTGCTGCTATAGCCATGTTGCAGTTGCCACCAGCTTCCCAATATTTCTACAAGCAAAACAAAATAATTGAAGTCCTATAAAAAGAACTATCAAAAGGATAAGAGTAAAATAATCAGTTTTGTACAAAAACCAAACTATTTAGGGATCAGATACTATGTTGTCAAAAGCCCCTCGGGCGCGCACCTAGGCGCTCGGGCGCAGTGAGGCGCACCTATAGCGCCTAGTGGTGGCTTAGGCGCAAATCTGGGCTTTTTTTGAAAAACGGTGCCTAGGTGCGCGCCTGGAACCAGGCGCAGACGATAAAAAATGAGAGCTTAAACTCATCAGGCTGATTTTCCAGCCAAATTCAGGCTAAAAGTTGCCTAAACCTCTAAAACATCCTAAATAAGCTATGAACAAGTCCTAAACAACCCTAAAACATCCTAAAGTAGCCCTAAACAAGCCTAAAACATCTCTTAAATTCCTAAAAAATGTATTTTATACTATGCACCTAATTATAAAAAGCCCTCGTTTTTTATGCGCCTATGTTCCGGGCTCGGCCTATGCGCCTTGAGTGCGCCTAGGCGCTTTAACAACTATGATCAGATATTCATTTTTTATTAACATTTCCCATACTAGCTGCAACGAAACAAATATCAAACGGGCAGAGTAAAACCAAACAAGGTCTTCTTAAATATTAATAATTACAATTTTCCAAACAAAAAAACTATTATTACTGCTATAGGCCAATACATAAACATCCAAACACTCTCTTAGTACCACATTCGGCCTCTCATACCAATCTATATTGTCCGTTTTGCCCACTATGAGCTCACAAATTTGTTTTTGTTTGCGCAAGTGGATACCTCGCACAAGGTCACCCATCCATGGATAACCCCACACTGCCACCTAGGCACACTTAACCGTGGAGTTTCATATCATTCATAACCAATGCGCCTAAAAACCTTTAGTGATATTTGATTGTTTAACAAGGGGCATTTAGCCACTACAGCCCAATGAACAGAACAGAACATATCACTTGCATACTTTTACTTTACATGGTCTTTAAAAAATTAAAACTTCCTAACAAAAAACAACATATAATACTCCTAGAGGCCCACAGGCGCTGACAATAGGTGACCAATAGAAGACAAGATTAAACATGTTTAAACATATAACTTCTTAAAAAATATTTAAATTAAGTGGCTAAGATCCACCATTTCTCCTTCTTGGTACATAAAACGTGCAACTGTGTTATAGACATGAGATATAAAGTAGTTTTAAACGAGTCGTATTCATGTTTGATACTTGTGTTATTCGCGTCGTCAGAGACCTGTTAAACCTGTTAAACGCGATAAGACGTGTTTACCAGCCTCCAAACACCCCTTGAAATGTATAAACTCCATAACAACATATCTACAACATGCTGGAATCTCAATATAACATAACCAAATCTAATACAATTGTAACTTTCAAGCACAACATAATATAGCAGACCTTATCAGGAGGTGTTTTAGCAAGCTGATCCATATACTCCTTCCTATCATCAAACCCCAAAGGAGGCAACTTAGGAACACTAAGCACAACATCAACACAAAGGTTCCCAAGTGTAGCCACATCAACCTCTTTCTCTCCAACAAACCCATTGGACAACACACTACACTTATCTTTAACATTAACCTTAACCCCATTACTTCTACAACCAACCTTAACAACACAGTTAGGCTTCAACAAGGGCATTCTTAATCTGGGGTTGTGAATAAACAGTGGCTGACACAAACGTGTTCCATAACTGGACGTGGGAACGTGGGGATTAAGGGTTAAGGTTTGATGATGCATTAATGAAGGGTTTTTTTTTTGTTTTTTTCAAGATTGTGAGTTTTGGATGAATTGAGGATAAAGATTGGAACTTTATGATGAATTGGAGATGGGTTTGATGAGGGAAGTGTGAGAATGTTGATTGATTTGTCTGCCCACAAAATCTTGGATGAAATGTTGTGGGTCTTTTCTTTGGGGATTAGGGTTCTATGATATCTTTATTTTCTTAAGGTTTTATATTAAAATTATGTTTTTTTTTTTTTTTTTTTTTTTTTCTATTTTGGGAGAATAATCATGTTAAATCATGTTAAGGGTTGTTTAACTTATTGAATTGACATGTAATAAATAAACTAGTGGTATGTGGTTCACAACTGGTTTCTGATCGGTATTGGTTTGGTTTGGCTTGGCTTAGTACTATGGCACTAGATATAACGAAAAAAGATATGTTTTATATCTATTGAAAACCATACAAACGAATACTGATTGCTACGTTGTTTAACCAGTATCAATTCGGTTCGTCATGTACTATTATGGTACTAGCAATCACTATAGCTTATGGTACCAAAAAGACACTTTATTGTGCATAGTGCTAGGGGTGAGTAAAAACCGAACTGTTAACTGAAACCGAATTGAAACTATCGAAACCGAACCAAAATTAACCGAAAAGCGGTTATCATTTATTATTTTATAATCTCAGTTAACCGAAATTAACCAAACCGAACCTTTCGTATATTCAATAATTTCTATCTTTAATACTTTCATTTCATGTGCTTTATGTTTTATACCTCCGTTTCATGTATTTATTCATCATTTCATGGTTTTGGTTAATAAGCGAAATTACCGAACCAAATATGTTTTAATAGTTGTTTGGGTGTGTACTTGAGACTTAAGAGTATCAATACTTTAATATGTTTTTATATTATAAGAGATAATAAATAAATAATTCAAGAAAAAGTAAGTATATGGATATTTAAAATGTTAGGGTGTTTAAGATCGCGACTAAGAATGATTTTCAAATCATTATGTCTTGAAAAGTATGGTAGTCTTTGGCACAATATTTTTATATAAAGTGAATTTACCAAACATAGATCAATTGCTCTTCCAATTGAGACATTATTCATGATTTTAAGTTGGGTGTTTAACCAAAAAATATAAACCAATTACCAAGACACTAAAAGATGAAATGTATAGTTTCATATGTTTTAGTCTATACCATTAAATCAAGTAAGATCTAAGAGAATCACTAAGCATTTTAATCATGATCCACTAATCAATAGATAAGTTGATTTGAGCAAAAATTAACTACATTCTTGTTTATTTAGATCAACTTAAATTACACGAGATGTCAATTTAGGTCGACTCAAATGAAATATTCGGTCAAAACTCAGGATATGGCACTCTTATCAAACTTGCTAACTTAAAATTAGTTCAAACAACATAGTAACATCTTACATCATGATTGTTGTTTGCCGCCACCACCTATCGGTCATGACCTCCACCACATACGCAACCACCTTGTTGTCGTTGTCACCGACCTAACCATTGATGATGATCATGCAACCATCGCCAACACATATCACCATCGAAACCACCACCACCGACGCAGCCTGAGCTGCCACCAACGTCATCGTCGACGCAACTTATGTTGGCACCAATGCCACCACCATCACCAATGCAATGACCACCATCGTGGATGTCGCCCACACACATCTCCGCTAGCCGTTATAAAAATAAACATAACATGTGAACTATATATATGTGTGTCTCTATTTTTTTTCTCTCAAAAGGAATCATTTAAACCAAAATTAGTTTAAGTATGAGTCTTTTTTAGGCAAAGCCAAAGTGATAATTTTTAAAATTAATCAGCTTTGACCTGAATTCATTTTCACTCAACACCATTCTGACACCATCTCAATATGACCAAACCTAATCCAACCCGACATCCGAACTACTTTGCTTGGCAAAAGTATCTACAATGTCCATCTCTCTCTTTCTCATCCATGTCCACAGTCCGTAGAGCTCACAAACCTCCATTAAAGATGGTCTAGGAGGTATATATTTTGACAAGCACTCAGATTAGAAAAATCTACTTCGTTCTTTCAATCTTTTGGTACCATATGATCACTTGGTCTTAATTTCTATAACTCTTTATAGTTTTATCATTAAAGTTATTATGTCTCACTTACCACTTTATTACATTGGATATAAAGAACTAAAAAAAGTTGCATAGGAAGTTTAAAATGATTAAAGTTTAATAGAAAGATTGATATATAATAAAGAGTAGGACAAATTACAATTTTCGTCCTTTAGGTTTGGATCATTTTTCAGTGGATGTCCTTTCGCGTTTCAGTTGATGTGTTTCGTCCTTAACGACCTAAAATCCTTACACCCACTGTCCTAAGGGTCTAACTTGGTTAAAAATTTCAGTTAACTTTGGTCATGTGCAAGGCACATGAGGGTAGTCTGGTAATTTCACTTATATATATAAAAATAAGCTTCTCTCTCACTCCTCTCTCTTGCCACTACCACCACCACCACCTGCCGCCGACCACCACCACCTGTCTGACCACCACCGTTTCTTTCCTAGCAACCACCACAACCACCACAGTAATCGATATTGACGGTGACAACAAAATTTGGAACCAGAAAAGCATTTTCTCTGATGCTATCATGTTTTTAATCACATCGTCAAGCGAATATCGTGTGCTGTTGGAATCTAGTCACATGAAAATAGTGCAGATACCAGAGATAACAATATCAAAACTTGACTTACAGGAAAGATTTCATACTTCTCTTCTTTTGCAAAACGAACGGAACCCTGACCGAAACCACCTCGCCCACGTCCCCTTCCTCTAAATGCCATCTGAACAAACCCTAGCACCAATTGCAATTTCAATCGGCTGGAGCATTCATACACCGATTAATCAATACTCAACAGCATGAATTGTAATCAACCAATTACTACTAATACGTCACTTCGAATTTCAGCTATTTAAAACTTACATTAAAATTAAGAAAAAAAATCACTGAAATTGAAACAATCAAGAATCATAGTGAGCTTAACAACATTAATGATGAAACTCCTATAGTTTAACACGGTACCCAGATTCAGTCTCTGTATGGTGAACTGATAACGTAACACCTGATGTCACACTAACAGAATCAAAGATAGATAAATGCAGATAACAACTTCAAACCTACAACAACAATAACCATAACAGTAAATCCCACAAATTCCACAACAACAACTTCAAACCTACCTAGATAACTATTCAAAAAGCTGCAACCTTTTACGACCTACAATTCCGACCAGTGACAGAGATCCAGAAATTGTTGCGAGTGGGGATAAAAGGGTGACCCCAAAACGGGTTGGTAAAAATAGCAAAAAAGAAAACAAAAGACTGGTTGTAACAGGTAGTGGTGGCTGGTTGATTTATAGAGAGAGAACTATTGTGGTAGATGGAGTGGTGGTGGTGGCAAGAGAGAGGAGTAAGAGAGAAGCTTATCTATAATACATTATAAAGGAGGAGTGATGGCCAACATGGTCATTTTCATTTCCGTACAACTTAAGAAGCAACATGTACAAGTGAATTATGCTTATATAATAAGGGTATAATTGGAACTTTGAGTACATTTAAGACACTTGTAAGGGTAAAATAGTAAATTTGTAATGTCATTTTAGTGAAAAGTAAAAAATTATTTCCCTTAATGCCCTTCTTAAATCATACACCTTCTACCCCAATCATTCAACTTCCTAACCTCCCAACCAATTTAATGTTTGAATGTGAATGAATTATTAGACTACTGAATGTGCTTCATCTTTATAGTGTTCGACCCTTTTGTTTTCCTTTCCACTTAATTAGTTCTTATCATTATGATACCATATTTGCAATTGCACTTCGAAAAGCAGATCAAGAAAACAAGATTCATTTGGATCTTCAATTTGTGTGGTAAGATTTCGTTTCCAACAGTACTTTTCCACCATTAATCGACATTTAATTAATCTGCTGGTTCTTCATGTTGAGGAAATATTAGGGTTTATTTCCAACTCTTTTTCTTGGCAACGTGTACAGTTGAGGATTCTTGGGTATGAGGAGCACAATAGATTCGTGTCTGGTGTCTCTGGATCAACCTACAATAAGGTAACTTCAGGTTATAAATTGTAAAATATCATTATTTATCTTTATGTTTTTTTTTTTTTTTTTGAATCTAAGTTTATAAACAAACTGTGATTGTTTCTTGCCCTTTTATTGATGATAGTTCGTATGTAATGGATAATGATTTGTAGTTTTTGATCTTGTGTATATGTGTCAATTCATTTCAGGTATATTCACACCGAGTGATGACCTGGCAAAAGAGGTGGTTTCTGCCTTAGAAATCGCTGGAGAAAACCTTTGGCGGCTGCCAATGGAGGATAGTTACTGGGATTCAATGAAATCAGGAGTGGCCGATATGGTCAACACCAGAGGCCGCCAAGGTGGTTCCATTACTGCAGCCCTTTTCTTGAAGCAGGTATCCTGTTCAACCATCTTATTTTCCCATTTTACCCTTCTACAACACAATGAGCATAGTTTTATAGCCCTTTTGCTTCAAGATTGCTAACTAGAGGTGATAAAATAAATGGGTTGGTTTGACATATACATGTTTTCTTTTTGTCTGTTAATTTATTAAATAATTAGTTTGTTAAATGTTATAAAAAACTATATCGAATATATGTCATTTCTTCTCATTAATTTGTGTTCTGCTCCAGTCTTCTTTGGTGAAGTAGAAGACCTATAAGACAAGTCTCCTTTTCCTCATTCAAAATTCTCTTTCAATATGTGGTTCTTATAATGTTAAAATTTGATGCCTATGGTTGTGCAGGTTCCCGTGTTGAAACAACACTTTCCACCATATGGCGATCTTTCAAAGGTGCAATTAGACGACATTGACCCCAGAAATGGAATTCATAACTGCCGGTTGGGATGTTTTGTTCAGTTTGTTGTCTTCTTATTTGTCAGGTTTGTCTAGAATCAAGGATTATATTTAAAATTCGGTTAAATAATATGGTCGTTTATCACTATTTCAACCATCTTGTGTCCTTTATTCTTCCCATTAGGGATATCCATGGTTCAGTTCGGCTGGTTTAATGACACGTATTTAAAGTTCTTGGCCAATCCGCTAGCTATGGTTTTGGCAAACAAAACTGGCTGATTGGGTTGGTCGGCCAAATTGGCCAGTTTTGTTGGGGTTGCGCAAGGTTCGGTTTTGATGCTTTACTCTTTTGAACCGAGTTTTTTTATATTTTTCTTTTTAAATCTTTAGTTTGTATACATTTTTTAAAAACGAAAATGATGGTTCATGATTATAACAAGGGTTGACAATAGCAAACTAATAAATTGTATAGCCTGCAATAGAATTTAGATAAGTATGCACATTAGGAGATCGATAACATATACTTTGTAATGTAATAATAAGCCACGATCATTCTAAAACCAACTTTAAGTAGAGAACCATGCATAGATATATTTACAGGTAATAAAAGAGAGAAAAAAAGCCGTTATAAAATCTCTTGTATTATAGTTAAAGCATAAAGGTACAAGTGTCTATGCGCTTCTCTACTTGGAAGTGGTTTTGTATTCAACACCCCTCGTATATGATATACGTACAGAATATATAGCAAGAGAGTAAAATTGTTTGAAACTGATTTCTTGTGCCTACACGACCTTTTTAAGCGATTGGATCATCTCCATATTATACACTCAAGAAATTTTCAAAATGTCCCAAACTTGATGGCCTAAGATAGGCAATGGCTAAAGAAGTATAAAAAAATTTACAAGTGGCATTTTAAACCATTTGCTTACCGTCGTCAAATTTAAGAATTATTGCTTACCGTCGTCGGGTAACTTGTGACAAAACTAATTTTTGCAACAGCAACAAGGCACTGCCGTTTGACAGTTGACACTCCATCATGTTGCAAAGCCATCACTACTTCAACCAAAACTTCCCATATATCTGCAGCAATTACAAACATTACTCATGAAAATAAAAACTCTATAGGCCAGTATAGTGGGCCCTAGGAAGAAAGCTACCACAAACATTATCATCATGTCAGATTCCACAAATAAAACCACATATATGATTATATACACATAGGCGGATCAGAAAAAAGAAGAAATGACATAATTAGTTAGTCATTAACTATTATCTCTCTAACTAATTAGTCATTAATATTTATCCTATTTATTATCAAAATTTGTGTTACATGTATCAAAATTATCATATTTTTATCCTACAAACAATGACGTTTCTACTCATTCTAAACTACCTAAAATTGACGCAGATCCATGACTACATGAGTCTAAAAAAGGTGCCATAGGTCCTGGTAGTTTTGTTGTTAATAACCAAAAGATGGATTTTAACTTCCATGCCTCAACTTTGTCGAGTAGTGGTACTTAGTGATCTGTGCTTTCGCAACCAACCTCTATAGTTGATATAGTTACCCCTTAGAATAGATGAAGTTAGTTTTTTCTTATAAGGTGAATCTTACTTACTATTTCTTCCTGGTGTTATGCAGCTTGATTAATTTAACCATAAATAATTATCAAGTACATATTATCCAATAATAGCAACACTCAGAAGCCGGTAAATTTGTTACATATCGAGGTTCATCATCCTCTGCTAACCTGACAACTGCATCAAGAAGTGGTATATTTTCATTTGGTGCCTTAACAAATAATTCTGGTATTGAATTTGTTGATGTTGTACAATGTAGCCAATCTGTTCAGGTTCGAGTTATGGCATTAGTATGGTATTATGGGAAGTACTTTGCATTATTGAGTCTATAGGAGAGAATTTAGAAGCTTTGCAAGTTCCTTCTCTAAAATTTTTACTTTAGAGGTCCACTTTTAAGGAGTATTGTTACTTGTCAATGATAAAACAATGGGTCAATTGTAAATGTAGTAAAGTGTGAGAGTTGTAAATATGAACTTGTAGCAACCGAAAGTTAGTTCCTTTACTTAAACGAATGTGCAAATGTTTGAATATCTTCTTGAATCTGATGTCCTGGTCGAGTTGTGCATCCATTGTACGATTATAGGCCTCACAATTGGATCTGATGTTAGTCTATACACCCGCCGCAACGCGCGGGCAATTCTGCTAGTTTTTATATAGATATAAGTGAAATTACCAGACTACCCTCATGTGCCTTGCACATGACCAAAGTTAACTGAAATTTTTAACCAAGTTAGGCCCTTAGGACAGTGGGTGTAAGAATTTTAGGTCGTTAAGGACGAAACACATCAACTGAAACGCGAAAGGACATCCACTGAAAAATGGTCCAAACCTAAAGGACGAAAATTGTAATTTGTCCTAAAGAGTATGAAAAATTTATGAAGGTTTAATAGAAGCTAGAATAGTGGGTTTATACTAACTTTTATTTAAATTTAATTAAAAAAAAAATACCATAAGCTTATAGAAAAAAAATATAACAAAGTATTTACAATTTTTTTTAACAAGATATAAATATTTCCATTTCATGACTAAGAAAATTACACCAAGATAGCGGGTAAGCGGGCAACAAGCTGCGTCGCCACCCTTTCCGAATGGAAACCCCTAATCTACTAAAAACGTAACCTTGCCCACCCAGAGCCGATACACTACGATAAATAACTCGCTGGACCCTGGTCAGGAAACGGATAGCCTCTGGTGCCAATGAGCCAAATGTATCAAAAGCCAGGTGTACGAAAATGTGTTGATTCTCCTCACAGGCTTTAGCATGCTTTTCTACCTTCCTCGCCTCCGATTTTTCGCACCGCTTGCCCTGCTACAAACCTACTATCCCTCAACCCAACTAGAGGTGATATAACTGTCAGGTCAACAAAAGCATGCTTCCCGCCGGCCTATCCAAAGACGAGGAGATTTGCTGGATGCAGGGTGGATCTCTCTTCTACGGGATCCGAGAGGAAGTTCATAGGGGCCTCATTCTTGGCTGAGATCCAGCCCGTCTTAAAATGTCCCACAAGACATCTCGAACCCAATCATGCCGATATTTGAACTTGGGTAACTCCTTGCAATGAACCGCGTGTTCCTCATATTCAGCCAGACAGGCCTTACGACAAATCAGATAGATTTCATCCTCCTGGTACATGAGGACCGTCAAACGATATTTAAGAATGACCCTGTATTCAATAGCGAACATTCTTTGACCCAGACTTTCATTTAAGATAACAGTTAGGAAATTTTAGACGTGGGAGCCTTGCAAGAATTTAATAACTGTCCTCTGGTGGAGGGACAGAACAAAAACTTATTTATATCTTTTAAATAAAAAAAATGAGTGGAGGAGAAAGGCCATAATACTCATTTATATATCCTCTTTCTCTCACTCACATGTCTCTCACTCTTGCATGGCTATGCTATAAAGAGAAGTTAATTATTTGTGTTCAGGAGAAGGGCCATAAATGATTGTATACCCCATATGTTCATATTGCATACTTAATACCTATTTACTGTATTGTTTTAATTTCACAGGGTTATAGAGACAATAGGGCTCTAGAGACAATAAGAGAGTAATTTAATAATATCTCATCTTCAGAATTCATCATATTTTTTCATATACACATACATAGTTACATATATACAAATACACAAATTTGATCTGAATCGACAGCACCTGATACCTAAACCAAGACGTACCGACTCTTCTCAATTTAGTCAAACAAACACAACATTTTCTTGTAAACATGTACCCTACCAGGACTAAGACAAGTGATTTATCCATATGACAACAACTAATCAAGTCAAATTAACACCATTAAATTCCTTTGTCATTGTCCAATTGTACAAGTTGTACATCCCAATCCCATACCTAAAAACATTAAACTTACAAAACTCAAAGGACCAAAAACATAAAACATCCTCCTATGTTTATTGTTATTTGTTTTCTATCCACACCTTACATTAATAACCTTCAGATCTAATAACAAAACCGCCTTTGTTTCAGTCACATGCTACACAAGCATCCATACAACTATAATTTGCTAATTACTTCCTACCTTTTTTCTACATATTTCTATATCCTTCTTTAAATCTTTCCATCAATTCTTCACTGTTTTCAGGTATGATTCTAATCTTTTATTCATTCTCTATCAAACCCTTGATTATTTCCTGTTTTTTGTACCAAATTTCGTCCCAATCGGTTGGTTTAAAGATCTAGGGCTTGGATTATGATAAAATTTTGTAGCTAATTTTAGGAACTGTAAAGTAGTTGATTAGTTAATTAGATTGATTCTAGAGATAACCCATGTTTCAAGTTTTGAAATTTACTTGTTTTTGTTGTGATTTGAGTGTAGTTAGGTTTTAAAACCCTAGAATTTTCAAGAATATTGGTTGTTCTGTTTTTGCAGAGAGATTATTAGTGTTGATTATGAGTTATTGCATAATCTTTGATAAAATGTTATTTGATTTTGATTTTTGTGGTTTTTTCTTGATGGTGTTGACTGTTTGGTGGATTCTGATTTTGTTATTACTTTAAATGTTTAGATAATTATTTATTAGGGAAAATTACTAAAATAGAAATTTGACTGATCAAATTACCAAAATGGTTAAACGCTTGCCAAGCCGGAAAATTTGTGGTAAAAAACGCTCGCTGCATCTCATCCACCATTTCTCTGCCCCACCCCTATATTTTGAAAATCGCTACGCTAGCTTTTTATATATATATATGAAAAGTTACTATTCATCGCCCATCACTTCATCAAATTAACAATGTGAGTGTATAAATTAATAAAATAAGTGTTTGTGATTAAGATAAAGATAAAAATGGTTGATGGGATGTAGGAGGGGTTTTTTTTTTTTTTTTAATTTTTTTATTGTGAGATAAATTTTGACAAATATGATTTGTAGTTAAATTATATGGTAGAAAATGGTATATTTTTTTTTTATTTTTTTTATTGTGAGATGTCAATGCGTTGAGCCTTAGTTGAAAGTCGATGTTTATTTTGGAAAAAAAGTACGTAAAAATGTATATTTTAGTAATTTTTACAAAGTAGTAACTCAATTTAAGTCGAAATTTCTAATTTTGGTAGCTAAAATCTCGTTTTAATTTTATTTACCAGTATGGGAGATAAATTTCGGTTAGAAGAGGAAGATAAGGGAATGTTAGAGAGTGTATTGGGTCAAGAAGCTTTAAGTTTCTTGATATGGTCAGCTTCAAATAAGGTTCCTGATGAATTTAGGTCAAAAACAAGGGATTTAGGGGTTCAAGATGGTCTTCACAAGATTCTTGAGGGGTTAGATTGGAATTACGCTATTTTCTGGCAAGTTTCGAATTCGAAATCTGGGAAATCGGCTTTGGTTTGGGGTGACGGGCACTATAAACAGTCGCAGGGAAGCGATGTTCATGAAAGACAGGGCGAAGACGTTAGGAAAAAGATGGTTCTTCAGAAGCTTCATTCGTGGTTTAAGGCACCCGAGGAAGGAAATCTTCAGCTGAAAATGGATTTAGTTTCTGATTTAGAAATGTTTTATTTAACCTCGAGGTTTTATCTATTCCCGTTTGATAAACCGTCTAGCCCGTCTCAGTCGTTTAACACAAGTCGATCTGTTTGGGTTTCTGATGCCAAAAGTTGTGAAGAACATTACCAATCAAGATCGTTTTTAGCCAAATTGTCTCGGTTACAAACCCTAGTTCTTGTTCCGGTTAAAAAAGGCGTTTTGGAATTAGGTTCGTTTAAGTCGATCCCAGAAGACCAAAGCTTTATTACATCGGTCAAAACTTTATTTAATGAATGCCACCCGAAAGTATTACCTAAAATCTTTGGTCAAGAACTAAGTCTCGGTGGTGGTGGCTGCGGTGGTGCTGCTGCTGCAAAATCCGGTCCAATCAGCATTAACTTCTCACCAAAAGTCGAAGACGATTTGGATTTCAGGGGTGAATCGTACGGGATACAAAACCATGTTTTTTCTGGGAATTCATCGAACGGGCATAGAGTCGATCCAGGAGTGAACCATGTGATTGGTGGAGTATTAAATTCACAACCAATAACATCGACCCTCGATCAGTCTAATCAAGATTCAAACTTGATGGACAGAAAACCAAGAAAACGGGGCAGAAAGCCTGCAAACGGGAGAGAAGAACCGTTAAACCATGTAGAAGCCGAAAGACAAAGACGAGAGAAGTTAAACCAACGATTCTACGCTTTACGAGCCGTGGTCCCAAACATTTCAAAGATGGATAAAGCATCACTTCTTGGTGACGCGATCTCATACATAACTGATCTTCAATCAAAGATAAGAATCCTGGAAACCGAAAAGGAGGTCACTTGTCAACCCGAGGTTGACTTTATGGCTAGGAAAGACGACTCTGTTGTTCGAGTCAGTTGCCCGGTAGATGATCATCCGGTTGCACGGGTCTTAAAGACGTTTAAGGAACACGAAATGGTAATTAACGACACAAACGTTTCAACGACCGAAAATGGAAAAGTGGTCCATACATTTTTGTTTAAATCCCTTGGTGGTGCTGGTGCTGCAGAACAGTTGAAGGAGAAGCTGGATTCGGCTTTTTCGGACTGATTCGAGTGTTCAAACTTGTTTGTAAGATAAAATCTTTGCTAAATCCTGATCCGGGTATCGTTATTTTTGTAAGTTTTTTTTAGTTTCTGACTCGTTATATAGATCAATGTGTTTTCTGTTAAAGAAATCTATAGAAATCAATAGTTACTGTGATGAATTATTACTGCACCAGCAATATGCCAATATGTACAATTGTACATCATCTTTAGTTATTTGTCTAAACCAGTGTTGTAAAAGTCGGCCTAGGAGGCCGCCTAGGCAGCGCCTAGGCGCTAGGCGGGACTAAATATGGGAATAAGGACCTAGTCGGTGAACTAGGCGTTATGGCCATTAGGCAGGCCTAGGCGGTGGTATTTTTAATTTTTTTAATTATTATTTTTAAATTTATAAGTATTTCTTAGTATTATGTGTATATATCTAAGTATTTCTAAGTATTTTGTGTATATATCTTAACATATTTAAAAAAAAACACCTAAATTTGTGTGTGTGTGTGTATATATATATATATATTTGGAAGGTGAAGGTCTTATTCGGAGGTGGCAGAGTACTTCACACCCGCTCTTACAGGTCCTGCCCCCACTCATACGCTCAGACTATGTTGTCTGAACCGGTTTCACGCTGGGGTGGTGGTAGGCATAAGGCTCCCCCCCGGAAAATTTCCCGCCACCTGCCACTTGACAGATGTTGCACCTTCCACAAGAGGCAAACCTCTCTGGAGTAAATGCACGGTAATAGAAAACCGGGGTTGCCATCAGGATTCGAACCTGTCCCCTCTATATATAATACTTATAAAAATACCAAAACGCCTAGATCTGCCTAATTTCGCCTAGTCCCGACTAGTCCTTAGGCTGGACCTCACCGCCCGCCTATCGCCTTCTGCAACATTGGTCTAAACAAAGAAATACTGTCAAAGACCAACAAAATAGAATATTATTATATGTAAACAAACATAGTCTAGCACTGTAAAACACGTTTAGCTTTCCAAACATTTGAACAGGAAGCAGTCAAACTATTGTACCGTATTTTCCATGCATGTTCAGTTTTAGACGTTATATACATTCTGCCATCTTATTTTGACACCATGTACACATCCTATATACGAGTCGTATAATAGTAAGGGAATGTCATAGTATGTTTGGTTGCGCAAGTCTATGACCTGTATACATATATACGAGTCTTATACATTTATACGTCTCGTGTATATGTATGACTCGTATATGTATAAGAGCCATATACATGTCCACCTTTGTTATGGAATGTGACTGTATACAAGCCGTATACTTTATATGACTAGTATGCAATGCGTCAAAATAATGTTTTGGTTATACATATAGCAATCCCTCAAATTATTGATGGGTTTGTGCACTTAGAACGTTAAATTTATTTGTATTTGAGCCAAACACTTTATAAATATATATATATATATATATAAAATATGCAGGGTAGGGTTGTCCCTGAGAACCCTAAAATTTTTTTGGGCCTCGGGCAACATAAAAGTTTGGGTTTCAAATTTTGGTAAACGGAGAATGAATTTAAAAAAAATAACATCTTAGTGCTAGTGAGTAGAAATAAGACTTGAACACAAGACCTCTACAATAAATTAAGATGGTTTTTCCAACTCTACTAACAAATTTTTTATGTATGGTAACCGAATATATATTTAAAATATTTCGAGCCTAATGAGAGATCTGGCCTCGAGCTGGGGCCCACCCATGCCCCCTTTCAGAGTCGGGCATGAAAATACGGTACTATACAAAATGAATTTAACCTAAAAAGTGTAAAAAACAACCCATTGTTGCCAAGTAAAATGAGATAACAATGTCCTAACTTTCGTAGTAGAAAGCGTACTCATTTACTACGCCACATTCTATTGATGCAATTAGGCTTGTAAATTTCAATCTTAGAATTTTTACATATATAAGAAAATTGCTGAAATGTGATGCTTATTCTTATATAATTTCATAAAAAAAAATACTAAATTTTGTTTGTTTGTATAACCTACATATTACATAAGTGTCTGTTATGTGTAAGTATATTATCTACACGATTTAATTATACATGTGTGTAGGAAACTATTTAAAAGCAAAAAAAATAATAAAATATTAACAAATAATTTAATAGGTTTTATGTATATAACATATATATACATTTTTATGTGTAGGTTTTTACTATTTACGTAAGTGTAGAAACTTTTATAAGAGTAATTCACATTATATACTTATATTTCTTTACTTTAAAATTTTAATTTTGATCTATTTACACTTACCTTATACATTTACAGTTTTAAACATTTGATTATTATGTCATATCCTACATTTCACATGCAACTAATTTTAAGTAATATATAATAACGTTATACAATTGACGAAGTATAACATCTCTTCACCCATTTTTAAATGAAAGGACTTAAGAGCAATTAAACAATTATGATATATAATAATATGGTGAGAAAATTCAAATTATCATTAACTATTAATGAATGAGAGCCATTGATTTAAAGAATCGATGAGTGACATTGTATTATTGAAAATTACGCGTGTAACAAGTGAATGTATGTGTTGTAAGAGTAAAAGAGGTATAACTTACGGGGGAAGGGACCCTCATAGTAACTTCTTTTCACTTCACTAATTTTAACCAATTATGCACTACCACATTGTTTCACTGATTTCTTCACTGAAACACTTTTTTTTGGAGGCAGCACTCCACTGATTCTTTTATTTATTTTTTTAATTTAAAGACAAATATAATTTTTTTTAAAAAAAAATTCACACGATTTTAACACCAAACCGTCAGATCACTTTTAATTTCAAACGTCTACATCCAACACGGTCAAATATATTTATTTCCATTAATATTGGTGTAATCTAACCGTCAGATTATATTTAATTTTACATTCAATACGGTTGGATTTTTTTACTATAAAAACCACCATATGACGGTGGTGAAAACACAATTCAAATCAACACAATATAAATAACATCCCCACTACACAACATAACCATGACCCGTTGGACAGAGAACGAAGAAATCGCATTGGTTGTGTGCGTCATAGACGCACAAAACGACCCATCCTTGCAGCGCCAACGCCATCCATGGTTGGGTTTCAGGGACACACGGTTCTGGGACCATGTATTGGGTGACTTCAATCAGCAGGTCGGCCCAACTGGTCGAACAATCGATAGTCTACAAAAAAAAATGGGTCAACCTAAACGTCAAGTGGGATCGGTGGACGACATTGTACGAGCATACAATGAGCCGTCACCCGGGTATTGGGGAGGAGATTGCTGTGCAGATGACCCATGCAACCTATGCGGGTCATTACCGCGGCACGTTTGACCATATCCAGGCGTGACACCTCATGCGCGAGCTTTAAGTGTTATTTTTTATGTTTTTAATTAATGTTTAAATATTTAATGAATTATGTTTATGTTTTTTTTGTTATTTAATGGTGTTTTAGTTTATTTTTGTTAATTTTTAACACACACGGTTATAAAATACAAAAACCAAACAAAAGGAACACACACGGTTATAGTGAAAAAGTGATTTAATTTAATTAAAAAAAATTAAAACCCGACACCAACCCGTTAGATAGAACCAGCAAAACGGTCCACGGGACCATTACCAGCGTGGGTGGCGGCGGTGTTACCGTGCTGGTAGTGGGTACCCGTGACCAATTCGGGTGGCGCCCCGTCCCCCCTTACAAAATTTGACATTTTTTAAAGTTTCACACTCATTTTTAAACGTCCATAGCTTTTTTATATTACATTATTTAAAAAAAATACACAATAAAAACAAGCATTTTATTCTCTTTAATTTGCATACCATATTGCTATACTTAAAAAAATTGGCTGAATTTTATAACGCGCGTAATTATCATCCCATAAAGTGCGTGATTATCAACCACAGATGCGTAATTATCAATTGAACCACGGACGCATCATTCAAGGGGCGGGGAGGACCCCCCCCCCCCCCGAATTTTCGCTCAGAAGTTTCGAGTATATAGTCTCCGTATGAAATTTATTTGGTATATACGGTTTCGGCCCCTCGTTTAAAAAAAAGTTAAATAAACCAAAACTTTAACCCAAAACAAAGTAAATGTAAAGCTCAAATCCTAAAGTCCTAAGCCCAACAACTAAATGAGCGAGATAGTAGATTCAATGAGCAAACGATGGAGTTGTTATCTCATAGCTACTCGAGCTAAGCTTGGTAAAAAGCTCGAAATGAGCTGAGCCAAGCCTTATCGAGTCCGAGCTTGAGCTTAAAACAAAGCTCGTTTACTAAGCGAGTCCAAGCCCAGCCTAGCATGTGAAGCTCGTCAGATTTGTCGAGCCTTAGTATAGTATTAGTTTTATTAATATTTAATAATATTTACCTCATCATTTAAGCTTGTTTACTAAACGAGCCCGAGCCGAACTTCATTTATCGAGCTCTGAGCCTATTATTTATATTTAAAATATTAACTAATAGATAGTAAACAAGCCGAGCTCGAGCTCTCATAAGTTTTTCGAGCTCAAGCCTGGTCGAGCTTGGGCTTAGCTCGGCTCGTTTGCAACCATATCCATAATTGAACAATTAAAAAAAAAATGTTAAAGGTCGACAGGTTGAACTGTAATTTTTCATTCAGGTACCAACCATTTGTCTTTTTTTTTTTAATGTTTTAGTGTCTTTGTTCAATTGTTTGTTAAACAACACTTATAACTTTGATATTTATTTATTGTATTTAATGTTTGACTCGACCGAATCGAATCACCGACCCAGACCATAGCTACAGAAAAAAATTTAGGTCCCGTCCCATGACCGCTAACTTCCGACCCCCGTCTAAATTCTCAAACTTCGTCACTGAATTAAACCATGCATGATTATATAACTTTTGTATCTTGATGAAATTACCCTTTAATATAAGGACATGTACCATGCTCTTGTTCATTCGTATCCTTTGTACATTAAGCCCACTTTATATAATAACATACTTCTAAATTCTAATTTCATATAGTGTATACATGTGATTACAATTATTGAGAATTACATGTCTTACATACTTCTAATTTCTATAACCACTTTCCACCGGTCTACATTCAAACTTCAAAACCATGACTTCAATTCCAAGTAACCTCTAAAATCCAACTATGCATTCTATAAATATCCCTTCTCTTTCACTCTCATCCTCATTCCATTCCAAAAAGTAATAAAATAAAACACAAGAATTATAGTGTTGCATGCAAAAAGCTTGATAAACAAGAAACAAAACAACCATGCAAAAGCAAAGGAACATTAGTGTTCTTGACGTGACAAAAATATTGGTGTCACTAGTTGTATTGTTGACCATGGTTGAGTCATGTAGTGCAAGCCATGGGACCATGAACATGAACCAACCTAGCCTTAGGTTCATGCTCTTAGAGTCTCTTGCCCACACTCCTTCGCCCCCTCCAGGAAATGGTTGTGGCGAAACTCGTAACGGTGGAAACAACTGCAGACCGCCTGTTAACCCAAAGGCCTTCGCAAGCCGACATGTGGCCACCTCTACAACAATATCCTCTCCTCCACCACCACCATCGTTTCAGGTTCACGTTGGAACCACAACAAACCGGAAGTTGATGATGTGAACACATGCTATTAGTATTGTGTATATTCATATTTATTATTATATATATAGGTCGAGTGATGCTAATTATGTATTCTTTAGGAATAAAATTGAAGGAATTTCTAGGATTATTGTATTGATTCTTATAGTCGAAAATTAGGAGAATAAATGTTGGTATCCTTCTCATACCATAGAGCTATTTTCAATATATTTTTAGTAGGTTTAATTAATAAAAAAATAAATTTAAGTTTAATTATTTGCCGGTTTCTTGCATCAAAAAAATGAATTATACTTGTTTTAAACTTAGTGTAGTTTTTCTAATACTGTCATAATCGTATCAAAAAGATAATGGACAATTGTTGGGACGAGTACTTAACCATTTTGAGGCTCAAAACAAAAATTGGGGCACTTTCGTAATGATCCTAATATATTGGGGCTCAACACATAATTTTATATTAACTTGCCTTTTATATTTCTTTTGTGGAATCTGGCGTTTGGGAGTCTCCGCCTTGGAGAATTCCCGTCGTTTGGTGTGGTTTAATAAAGTTTGCCTGGCAAAAAAAAAATAAAAAATAAAAAAAAATACAAGAAGTGTTCGTTTTGATTTACATTTTCATTAGATCGTATCTCATGACCTAACTTTTCAATGCGAATAATTTATTTTCTGATTATGTATTTTAAAAGTTCGTTTGGTTTACGAAATGTTCTAGTGAATACTTGTGAGATTGAAAGTTTAAAGACAAGTGCATTACTTTCAAAAATTATAATATTAAAACACTAGTTTATACCTGAGAGCTTCCTGTGATAAACAAATCTAATACAGTCTATGTTAAATTTGACCCGTTACAATTGAAATTACCTAACGACGATATTGTTGCAAAATATAACTTGATGATGATATATGAGCGAAAATTAACGATGAAAACAAATAAAATAAAATAAAATAAAATAAACCTTACTCATGTTAATATAAACATATCAAAGTAACGATGGAAATATTTTCTTCAAAAAAAAAATGACTCGATTGGAAATAAAAAAAAAACTTCGTCCATGTCTGTTAACATACTCAAGTAACCAGGACAAAGATAACAACGTTTAAAAGAATGAAATAAACAATACTAATATACAATTATACCAAGTATTCGAATTATTATTTACATTTAAACCATGTGTAATATATGGTATGTAATTTTATATATTAAATAATAAAAAGTTACATCTTTAAATACTCGTGTATTGCACAGGTTGAATAAACACGTATATTACTCGGATTGAATAAATATAATGTAGCTGGTTGATCAAGATAGGTTTTAAAAACGTGAAATTATTATTTAATAATATTATTTCATATAAGAGATAAGTGAGATAATAATACAATTTTATTTATTATATAGTAAAATAATTATAAAGATAAAAATTATAAATTAATAAACAAAGTTAATATGTTATCTATAAAATTAAATAGGAAAAAAGAAGGGAAAACTAATAAAAAGATGCTTTTATATGAATTACATGTGTCCCCACCTTAATTGTTTTATTATACTAGTGGGTTTACCCGCGCGTTGCTGCGGGGTTTAAATAAGCCCCAACGACAAAGAATACGCACTGGCTAATTTTCTTGATAAGATGCCTATAACTCCTTTCTAGTGCAAAGAATGCGCATCATGGTAAATTTACATATAACTCCTGTTGTTTACAAAATTGAACAAAAAAATCCATATTTTTTTTCTGTTAACAAACTATAAGCAAATGTTGTAGAAGCATAGCAAAATACAACAATAAGAACAAAAATAGTAGACACAACTTGGAGTGGTTTTCAACCAATTCGAATCGACAAGTAACACAATGTAATAATCAACATGTAGTTTATAGATTAACAATTGTTATACAGAATTAGAACCGAGAGAAGAAACCTGGACTACTGGGATCCCTCCGGTGCGCGCTGATCATCATAAACTGCTAGAAGCATTAGCGTCTCAACTAAACGAAGATGCAACAATCAACACTAAGTAACATTGAAACAAAAATCGATAACAATACCTTATCTACAAAGGTAGAATGTGAATAGAAAAGAGATAAATAAAGAGATAACAATGAACAGAACATGTGCATTGAGCTTGATAGAAACTGATTAGAGAAAGATAGAAGGTGAATGGTAAAGAGATAAGGGCAAGAACTTACATACATCCCTTCCATTACAATCGATAGAAGTTTCTTCATGGAATGGAATAGAATTTGTTATGAATGATTAATATAAATAAAACACAATCAATGAATAATTGATTAGGAGAGCTCTTCATATGGCCTAAGAGGGAAGGTGAAGGGAGTTAGGGGTACTATAGGAATGATATTTTAGCTTTTAACTAAAAACAAAAGATAAATTTACTCTACTAACCCTCTAAGTGTCTTAATTGTCCCTAATATCCCTATAATACCCTTATGAAATAAGCTTTATTCTCTTATACTTGTTGCTTTAAAAATTGTACCCATGTCAAAATTCCAATATGGTACATCACTCCTCCTTTATAATGTACTAGTAGGAACGCCCGCGCGTTGCTGCGGGTGCTTTTGTTTTATTGACTTATAGTTGTCGGGGTTTGTGGTATGTGTATCTTCAACCTGGGTAAAATATGTGAAAAATGCAATCAATGCGTGTATAGATCACCCTACTTGCATGTCACCACATAGGGGCGAAAGTATTTGGAGAAAAAAACCATGAAAACATTAAGGTGTAAATACACTTTTTATTCGATAATTCTAATATATATAATTTGGTCATGTAAGATGCCCAACAAAATATAGTGATGAAAGTTAAAACGTAGCCACATGTAAAAAAGACTACTAAAAACCTTTCAAGGAACGCATGCAAAGGTGTGCTAATAAAAGATAATAACATTAAATCGCCATAGCAGTTAAAGTAGTTACGACAAACATACAGTAGGCATGAAGTGTAAATTACATCCATATAGCTGTCAAAGCAAGGGTCTCAAGGAATACTATGCATATATGATCGCGAAACCATGTGACGGTATGGAAACATTCAAGGCGCTCCGTAGGTGTAGCGATTCTATAAAGATTCTTTGAGTTAGTCATTACAAATATTAAGTGTTGTAATTGTGCTCCAATACCACATTTATTGTCTCATCTTCCTCAATATCCACCTTAATTTTCCCATGCAATTCCCTAAAAGTTGGGAGAGCTGCTGTTCGTATCCAAACACGAAGGTTTTCATGGTCACTTAACTATTAAAAAGGAACTTGCTAAGTAAAACTTATGATTAGGCACTTCTGTTTATTCCAATGAAAAAGTGTAAGTAGATTCTACGATGGCTAAGACCTAAGAGACTTACTGGGATAGACGAAGTGAGACACCCACCACTAATACGACTACTATTTTGGATATTTTTTTTGGAAGACATCACTACCAAACTTTTCATGCCTGTCAGTTCCTCCATGAAATAGGCTGCTTGTTTATGGGCAATGGCAGTTGTTATTGATGGAGAAACAATATGTATCATTGAACAAACTCCATGCAATAGGCAACGAGGCACAATTGGCATCCCATCCAATGCATGTTCTTGGTTAATGTACTTGTGTCGTTCTAATCACAATGATTTCTCAACCAATGGTCATTTTTGCTCGACATACCCTGCAAAACTTAGGTTTGTGTGGTTAAATCTTAAAATAAGAGAATATCTTATTAACACCAGAAAAATATCATTTAGAAATAAAAATTTGTACCTGCGACGATTCTGATAGAAATCGACAAGCTGATAAGACAAAAATGGGTTGCTTCATACGCTTTCCGACATAACATATTGCAATCACACATTGGTCAGCTACATTAGGCACGTACCGGACCGCTGTAATGTGATGGCCACATCATGGCATTTTAAAACCAATTGCATATGAATCTAATCATCCAGAAATAAATGAAAAGTAACCAAGTTAAACCTACTGTTAAGCTTCTGATGTTTTTATTTATATTGGGCTGTATAAATTGATATTTTTGGCCTTTCTGATCCTTGTATGCAAGCATAGTAATTTCAACTACCTAATTGAACAAACATAAATCCATTCTGGAGTAACAATGGGCTTGCATGCTGGAAGCTCAACTCGTGTAAACCTAGAATCTAAAAGTAAAGGATATGCCTTTAATTGGGCAGAGGCAACACTCTCCCGCAATGTCAAGCGTTTCACATGCATTACAAACCCAAGATGTGAAATCATGGATATGTCTAACTCTATGGCATTGTTGATGAAAGACTATTTGACATATGATCCGCAGAGCAAAATCTCAAAGTATTATTCTAAGTATAATATTATAACTTTATTTATCTTTGATGCTTTATTCCTATTTAAAAATTTTAAAAACATTTAAAGGACATGTTGCACATAACAGTCTTGGACCATCATTAGTTAGAATGTTTGCTGCTATTTAATAAACTAACCCATAAGACCACCAACCATGTTCACTGCTATTTTGAGGTTCACGTTAATCTGCGAGTCACTTATATGAAGGTCTTAGATATGAAACGAAAAAAGAGGGTGATAAGAACCTTCTAAAAGGCTGATGAGCCACCATTACTTTGCATGAACTTTGCGATTGTAGGTCTTGTATGTGGTTAAAATACATGAATATAATTTAACAAGGTTATATGCAACATTAAACATAAAATAATGAACATTCACCTTGTGTTCTACCTTAAACGGGTCAATCAAAACATTTATTGAAACTAACGGGTCAAAACATTGAAAGTTAACCATGTCAATTGTCCATACATAAACCTTCTAAACCGTCTATTATTAAAGATTTAAATTATCAACATCAATTTTGTAACATCAGTTACTAAATTTGTCAACAAGAACAAAACTATGTTGGTCGACATGTGATAAAAGATGACTCGTTTAAAACCCATACCAGGTAAAGTAGTTGCCCAACACGCCTATTTTGCCACTACCAATACAAGAGACGGTATTTAGCGGCGACCCAAGTCGCCGTTAAAGCTTGACCTTTAGCGGCGCAGGGTCTTTAACGGCGATTGTCGCTGCTAAAGCTCTGGTCGCTTAAAAATCGTGCCTAATGCCCCTTGTGGCCGCTAAAGAGGCGCCGCTAATGGTCAAAACGACGTAAAAATGGAACGTAGATGCATTGATAAAAAAGATTTTACGTGGGAAATTAGCGTCTTCGTTCTCCCTGATTCCGGTTGAAGCTCTATTCGGTAAACGACCAATTACTGTCCCCGTGGATCAATAATATGTGTATGACCAATCTCTCTTTTTTCACTATGTTTCCTACCTTGCGCAACAGCTATCACGTAACCTGAGTCTCTTTGTGAATAAAAATACAAATACCTACAAAGAGTAAAGATCAGAACCAATTGTAAAAAACCCATCAAAAGACAAGATTCACAACTAATCAATACAAATCCATAGCTTACCCGTAAGTATAAAGTTGATCAGGCTTTCTCCCATTATAACTAAAGAAAATGTCAAAAGCCCATGGTCAATGACAAATGAAATGCATCAGACACCAAACCTAAACACAAATAACACAACCGCACTAATCTATAACAGACGAAATTAAAGTCATAAATAAAACAAATAGAGTTTATTCACAACAAGAAATAAAAAAAAGATCAAAGATCATATAATCAAAACAAATGATCTAAAACTAATAATTGTTAAAGAAAACAGAGTGATGATCATATGCATGTCGAAAACTTACAAGACGAAATCTTGAACAGATGGGTCAAATCTTGATTGATTAAAGGGACGAATGTGATGCATGTCGGTGAAAAAATTCGATGCACTTGCAACAGGGGAAAGTTCAACAGAATCTGAAAATATACAAAATTACTCAGTTACGGATTACCAAATGATTAACGACGTGTGAACCGGATATATTCCCCCTCGAATTAAAATACCATTTTCGACACAAACGGTTGATTGGAATGGCTAGGGTCCTGTATAATCTGGAATATAGAGCCCTGATTCCATCTACGGTTCTAGCCGGTGCAAGTAGGCTCAAAGTCTCTGGTAGTCTAATAAACACCTCTTTTTTCTCCTCTAAGCTCATGTTCTCCAGAACTATAGGACTCGGAACAACCCTAACAATCTCACCACCCTTTTGTTCTTGAACCCGATCATCGGGTGTGATCACCAGTTCAAAATTTGTTTATTTGCTTTTGTAGATTGTTATGTATGACAAGAACACCAAGTTTGGTTGTAGCAATAAAGCGTGAATTACCATGGATCAAACTTCACTGGCATAGATGAACATATGAATAAACAACAAACAAACTATAATTAAAGCAGATAAAAAGAAACATGTTAATTATCAATGCAGACTCTAGAACTCTATAAGAAATCCATAATTTGGGGATTAGGATACTCCAACGGTTTCAGCATTGTTAAAGCTGGGGACAAACGTACATTGGGTTTAATGTGAAAGGATTATAGAAGATAAAGTGAAAGAATGAAATAGGGCTATGAATGCAAACGGGCAGTTTACATTCTAGCATTGATTAGGGGAAATGTTGGTTTGGTGAAAGGAGGAGGGTATTAGGGGAAGGAGATTTTAGTTTTCAACTAAAAACAAAATCTAAAGTTACATTAATAGCCTTGTAAGTGTCTTAATTTACACTTAGATGACTAATTTACCCCTATCAAATAAGCTTTATTAAGTTGTACATGTAGCTTTAAACTTAGTACCAATGTCAAAATTGCAATATGGTATATCACTCCTCCTTTATAATGTAATTATAGATTATAGATTATAGATTATAGATATAGATTATAGATTATAGATTATAGATTATAGATATTATAGATTATAGATTATAGATTATATATTATAGATTATAAATATAGATTATAGATTATAGATTATAGATGTATTATAGATTATAGATAATAAAAAAAACTAATGCCCTAAATATTATTTAAAAGCTATATTGATACATACACATGTATTAAAATACACTTTACAAACACGTTTAACTCGTTTTATTTTTAGTTTTTTTACCCATTTGTGGAGGTAAAATTTTGTGGTTGCCTTGTCTTACCTGGTGAGATACGACTACAACAAGCGCACGTTGTCGTTCTAACTCAATAATAACCTGCTCCAACCTGTTAAATGCACAACTGCAAACTTTTGACGTTGCTTAAAATACCAAAACTTTAATTATTTACTTTCTATATTTTCAACAGAGATTTTCCTTGTATTTGAATTCAATACATTTGTAACACATCGAGATACGACTCTCCACGAGGATATCGATACCTGAGTTTGTCTTTCTTCCTTGACCTTTAAAAAAAAGACCATTAAATAGAAAGGTATAAAATTACAAAAAAAAAAAAAATTGAATATTTCATATTTAACATACTCGTATTCTTCAGGCATGTTCTTCTTTAGTTCTTCATACGTCAAACCGTCACATACACCAGCATTTATCTCATCAATTGCACGTCATTGTATCTATAACGTAAAGAAAGTACACAAATTTTACAAATGATAAATGATCAAAGAAGCAATTTATGTGACATGTAAAACTAAGCTTGGGGAATCCAGGAATTTGATTTGCAGTCAAAATTGTTCGTTGCAATGTGGTTGTCCAAATCTAGGTGCATAAATAAAAAAAAACAATATGAAACATTGCAAACTTTGTGCAACAAACAAAGAAAATGCAAATAGTAAAATAAGTAATAGTTCTTACAAAAGCATTTTTTTTATGTTCTTTATTTCTTCATACGTCATACCGTCACATACACCAGCATTTATCTCATCAAGTGCACGCCATTGTATCTATAACGTAAAGAAAGTACACAAATTTTACAAATGATAAATGATCAAAGAAGCAATTTATGTGACATGTAAAACTAACCTTGGGGAATCCAGCAATTTGATTTGCAGTCAAAATTGTTCGTTGCAATGTGCTTGTCCAAATCTAGGTGCATAAATAAAAAAAAAAACAATATAAAACATTGCAAACTTTGTGCAACAAACAAAGAAAATGCAAATAGTAAAATAAGTAATAGTTCTTACAAAAGCATTTTTTTAGGCAAGATAATTCATGTGGCCTTCAATTGAATGTTATAAGAGGAGGACTTGAATTTCACAATCAATCTCATTCAATTTGATCCTTAAGGTTACGGAACTTGAAGGGACAAGAGGTTAATGATCTATATTGATGAAGGAAGAAGGCAAAGGATTGAAGGGTATGGATGGAAGAAGGAGGGTAGTATTGTAAAAGTCTTTTGATATTGTAAAGGAGGAGGTGGATGAAATGTCTATATTACCCTCTTAAGTGTCTTAATTGTCCCAATTATGCCCATAATACCCTTAAATTTCTTGCTTAAATATGTTGTACATGTTGCTTGTTAAGTTGTACGGAAATGCAAATTACCTTGTTGTACATAACTCCTCCTTTATAATGTACTAGCGGGAATGCCCGCGCGTTACTGCGGGTGTTCGCTTTATTTGAAAAATACATATATTGAAGTCATTGGAAACTAATGAAAATGAAAGGGCATGCTTGCTTTTTTTTTTTTTGATCGGCTAAGTACACTCTCCTATTTATTCACCCTTTTTTTTTCACCTAGTGGGGGAGGGTCGAACCCTTGATCTTCTCTTTACTATACAACCGATGGAAAAGTAAATATGCATATGCATATTGTAAACATTTTAGTAGAAACACCCTAGTCAGAAAAAAAAATGTGCTTGATAATACACTGACAATCTTAAAAGGTTAAATGTAAACACATAACAGCAACAAAGAGAAAAGAATCCCTGTAACCTAATGATTAGATTCCATGTTTATACAAGATTAATATTTTAATGGAACAGTTTTTGTCATTCATATATGTCATGTAAAGAAAGTGATTATGCTCACGAATCATTGCTGTAGAAAACTAACATAAATTCACACAAAAAGTAGGCTATAGTTTATCTACTCTAACTACAAATAAACCATAAATAAATATAAACAAGAAGTTATTATTATATCAAGTATGCGAGATATGATACTGAAAATAACTTCAAATGCTTTCACAACCAGCCTAATATAATAGTTAGCCCATGACTGGGTTATATAATTGCTAGGAGTTCAAAGAGTGAAACCAGTCAGTCAACAATCCAATGGAAAAAATTTAAAATTAAAAGTATGTTGCATACAATAACAAGAAAGGAGAAAGTAAGTTACATTTTAGGTGTGAGGAACTATGATTAGGATAAAACAAGCGTACCCAATCTACCAATATAAGTTGTCTCCATTAACTGATATCAACAATGCAATGAGGTCCTTTTTATATTTTTAGAACCTGATTTCTCACTCATTTTTTGTTCCTTATTTGAACCAACAACCATCAAGTCCCTGCGAATAAAAACTGAAAAATAGCTTAACCTAATACATATTAATAAATCAGCTGATCTTTTTACAGGATCAAAATTAAGAGAATTAAAAAAAATGGCATGCTAAACAATATCACATGAAAGTATGCTTGTAAATAAAACCCATTTGTTGATATTATTAACCTCTTCTTCAACAAGAAAAAAACGATTAACAATAGATTAAAATGATAGAAAAAAAATCACCAAAGAAGATTTTGAATCAATGCTTTACGGTGCATATACAACCAAATGCAGATACGCATCTTATTGCAAACAAAACATAAAAAATCTGCAATGGTATAATGCACAGCTATGGAGGACTTACTTTTCAGCAAGAAGGACCATCATTTGTTTATTAAAATGCTTGTAGCCAATCTTCATCCTCATTGTCAGGATCATGCTCAACAAAGTCTCTTATCTCAACCTTTGCTGCAAATATTACACAATATTATTATCAAAATACACTAACTGAGATTTAAAGTTACAAGTTTAATAGTCCGCAAGCCTCATTTTGCTCGTAGACAAGATGTTAATTGGAACTCAACATCTTCATCTAGTCCAAGTAAAAGACCAACTCTAAATGCAAATATTAATGAAACACAAACATGATCACCGATATCAAGACGTCGGGCTTTCTATTTCCGCCTTGGTGATAGCTAGTCTTGGTTTTGGTGTAATTTTGAACAGGGCGTGGTGGATTGGGATAGATGGTGTAATTTTGATTTGGTGTAACTGTAGTCGTTTGTAATTTGGTTTTCGGCTCGCTATTTCCGCCTTGGTGATAGCTAGTCTTGGTTTTGGTGGTTTTATAAAAGTTATTCTTCAAAAAAAAAAAAAAAACCCAAACTTTCAACCCATTCCACTTGAGATATTAACCCATAATCAGATTCCCATAATCATACTTTGGAATAGTAGCTTTTGTGTATCGATGCAAATCGACAAGAAATAAATATGTTGTTTTTGCAATTGCTATGATGTCGGTAAGGATGTTACCAAAAATAATGTAGATATCACCATTGAAACGATCAGAACTACAAGATCTTGGGAAAGCCATTAAAGAATTATATAAACTGGAAAGCAAAAATAAAACCTTATCAAGTTGAGTTGGTGTATTCCATGTAATGATAGTGCAGAATAAAATAGTGAATGTTTATAACTTCCAAAAGCAAATTTGACATGAATATGAACAAGATTAAAGAAAAAAGAGCAACAGCCTCAACCATATCTACATTGTCTGGTTGACTAAAACCAGCCAATGACAGTATTGTTCCCAGGTAAGAAAGAAACTGTAGCTTTGTTATAAACATTATTCACATGTATTTGAAACGAATACAATGTCAAAACAATGTATAACGCATATATAACATCAAAGTGTATCGGATATGCGCACATATAACATCAAAGTGTATCGGATATGCATGAGAAGTAGGCCTCACCAGAAGTTCATGGGAACCTCATCAGAAGCCTAGTCTAGGTGACCAGAACCAAGACCTCTTAAAACTCCAGCTCCAAACCGTCCTCAACCGTCTATGTGTCCGCCCACGACCACCATCGTTGAAGCAACTCTAGCCCCCCGACATCTGCCATCGTGAGAGTGATCACCACAACTGTGTTTGAGAAAGAAAAACAAATGTAAAATATGTGAGATTTGAGGATACTTACCTTAGAATTGGACACCACTACCTGCACCAACACAACCATGGTGCTGATAATCGCCAGAATAGGGTGTCCTCACGCCAGTCAGTTTCCCTCTCTCTCTCTCTGAATTCTTCTTTCTATATCTCTCGCTAGATAAATAAACGAAATACTATTAAAGCAGCATGACAAATAACAAAAATATAGAATCACTAATATTTTTTATTCATTAAATGGAAAACCCTTTCACGTAATTTATTTTGGTTTGGGTATAACCGCCAGCCCTAGCTGCCGGAAAACAAGTCTAACCCTTTGCCCTTGAATCGTCACCGTTGGTTCGTCCTCATCGGTGTGAAAAACAACCCCATCTTCACCAGCGCTTCCTACAGGCATCTCCCTCAAACACACACCAAACCAAATTAACAACACAATCAAATACATCCGCAATGAGAAAGCAAATGAAAGGAAAGTTACCGGATGAAGATGCATGTACAGAACAATTGGGAGCACCACAAACCCACTGAAAACACCTAAAACTTTTCACCTAAAACAAAGAGACAAAAAGCATCTAAGAAATCGATACAGAACAACCATCCATGTCCATCGGTCCTCCAATTCACCTCTAATTGGCTGCTTCACATATCTATTAAAAACCCTAATAACAAAATGATGAAGCAAACTAAATTATAATGATTTATGTAATTGATCATCGATGAGAAACCAAACAGGCGCCCTTTCAATGTTGCATTCAATTGAACCATCTATGACAAGGATGGAGGGTACCAAAGGAATCACATTTTACATGTTAACTAAAAACAACATATAAAATTACTCTAATAACCTTGTAAGTGTCTTAATGTACACCTAAGTGACTAATTTACCCCTATCAAACAAGCTTTATTAAATTGTATATGTAGCAACAAAACTTGTACCCATAACAAAATTACAATAGTGTACATCACTCCTCCTTAATAATATAATATAGATTATAGATTATAGATATAGATATATAGAGAAAATGTTAAATTTTATGTAGAAATCTTATGAGATAAATAAAGAGTTAAAAGGTTCAGTATTAACTTGGCTTGGTTCGAAGTTGAGATGAGATATATTTAGTCAGGGTGTTACGTGACATGAGTTTCGTTGGTATCGGTTCAGTTTGATAAGACTTGAACACATGACACGACCCTAACATAAAATTTGTGGATTTGGGTTTAGTCTAAACAGGTTCGGGTTAGTTTCAAGTTGAACAAGCAAATTCATTTAGCTAAACGGATCAGGTCGTGTAAACCCGGTCGATTGCCTGGTTGACCCATTTAATCAATCTATATTATATTTTAATTTTTTATAATGTATTTTATGTTATAAGTTAAATTGGTTAGGTATTTTCTGCAATAATTATTAATTAACTTAAGATTTCATAATTAAAATGTAAGTGTTTTATATACATTTATGTTATTTAGTAACAATTTAATTTTAATATATTAATTTGCGAAAATAAATTAAAATTTAAAAATTCGGGTTGAATAGGTTGGGTTCAGGTCAATCCGTGAATATGGTCATCTTCGGTTTATATGTATGACAAATTTTCGAGTTTGGGTTCGAGTAAAATATTTGGGTTTAGGTTGGACCCACTAACCCGATAACACAACTTGTTTAGCACCCCTATCTTAAAGACGGATCGGATCTACGATTCTATCCCACTTATACAACGTATGTGATGAGTGCGGAATCCAAATCATACAACAATAACAATCAACAAGTAAATAAACACATAACGATTCATTGATTTAATCAAAATATATGTTTACAAACGTGGATCTATTGATTTGACACTAAATGAACAATGATCTAAAAAGAGAAAACCTTGGAGTGAGTAAGAGAGAAAATTTTTTATGGGAATAGGTTGTAAATTCTTTAGTGATTGAGCCTTTAATGATCTAAAAAGAGAAAATCTTGGAGTGAGTAAGAGAGATAAGAATGTTTTTTGGGAATAGGTTGTAAATTCTTCAGAGTGATTGAGCCTTTTATAGCTTATGGCTCGATCAGTAAGAATGTCTTAATCATTAAGGACTCAACCTCTCAAATCCTCTCTCAATCACTAAAACTTATTTACAATCACTAACTACAATTCCAGACACAAAATATCCCAAACGCCAACGATTCATCTAACCACCTGCAATAGACATGATTATGCGTCTACAAAAAGACTAGGGCTCAGCCTATTCTGCTGACCCTAGCCTTTTTTGTCTGCACCCTAGTTGTTTCAGGTGTAACTTTTTTTTTTTTTTTTTTTTTTTTGAATGGTAAATTTCTCACATCCATTTTATACCTATTTTTTTTTTCATCTTCTTAGACTCTAACCCATGATCTTCTACTCCACCACGGAGTGTAACTTCTAGGGCCAAGGCTCTACCATCACACATGAGGGCTACCCTAGCCTTTATCTTCTAAAGTGCAACCTGTTTAAGTTTTATTAGTCTAAGAGTGGGTCCCTCCAACTATGGAAAAGATTACAACACAACATTTTCCTCCTAGTATCAACTTCTGCGGTCTTTTTTTGATGAAGCCCTTAGGACTTGGTTGTTTAGAGTGTTATTTGGCTTTTCTAGCTGGTCATGATTATTCGCCTGTTTTTCCCACAAAATAAAATATTATATGAAAACATAGTCCACTGTAAAACACGTATGTCATACCAACGTTTGAAAGTGAAGCGGTAAACAATTACCTTTCAATTCTTGCAACTGATTTTCCATGCGTGTTAATTTGTGTTACATTTTAATAGTATACATTGAATAAATATTATAAATTACATGATGGGTTTATACACATTTGAAACAAACTTCTTATAAGAGGTAAATATATGTTTGTCATGTAATTTTAGATAGCTTAAGTTCATTTTTTTTTCTTTAAATATGCTTCCAATAGAAAAAGGTTTCTATTTGCATGATGAAAATTTATTAAAAAGTTAAGTTTCTAAAAACAAACTATTTAAAAAGAGTGTATATATAAAATTGTATGTAATTATATAACTAATAGTCCTGACTACTCAGCTCAACTGGTTGATGGATCTCGCAGTAAAGAGTTTGAACGGATTTCACCCAGGTTCGACTCCAAGCGGGGGCGAAGATTTTCCCATTCAAAGGGTTTCCTGCGCATCTGGGACGGTTCGGCAGGCGGGTTCGGGTCAAGGGGAATTGGCCTAAGTACCCAGGGGCTCGAAGATCGTTTCGTTGGCCGTTCAATTTTTTTTTTTTTTATATAACTAATAATTATAGAAAGTTTACATCTCTTACCTCTAAAAGTCTAAAAAACCTCATTAATTCCATTGCTAGTCTACATTCAAACTTCACAACCATGACTTCAATTTCAAGTAACATATATCTAACATCCGACTATGCCTATAAATATATTCTCTCTTTATTAGTTATCATAACATACCAAAAAATATAAATTATAACACAAGAAACAAAGCAACCATGCAAAAACAAAGCACTAGAGGTCTTGAAGTAGCAACAATAATGGTGTTACTAATTGCATTGTTGACAATGGTGGAGTCATGTAGTGCAAGCCCTGGAACCATGAACACGAACCGGCCTAACCTTAGGCTCACGCTCTTACAGTCTCTTGGCCACACCCGTAGCCCCACTCCTGGAAATGGTTGTGGTGAAACTCGTAATGGTGGAAACCAATGCAAACTGCCCTTTAGCGAAAAGGCCTTTGCAAGCCGACACGGGGTCACCTCTACAACATCTTCTTCGCCACCACTATCGTTTAAGATCCAAGATGGAGCCGCAACAAGCCGGAAGTTGATGATGTGGTCTCATGGAGTTTGAGATCACAAACTAACTCATACCTCATGTACTCATGTGAACGTATGATATTATTGTCTATATGCATATATATTTTTATGTATAGGTGGAGTGTGATGCTAATTATGTATTCTCTAGGAATAACATTGGAGGACTTTCTAGCCTCTTGTTGATTCTTAGTTGGAAATTTAAGATAAATAATGTTGGTTTCATATTTGGTTACGATATATATATTTTTAGTAGGTTTTGTTTTAAAGGATCAACAAAATTCATTCCACCAAAACGCTAGCGGGATACTAGCAGTACACCAAACAAGACATCATACAATCACCAAACAAGAAACAAAATGACTAACAAATCTACTAGCCCACACTATCTAACCGGAACGAACACCAAACCTTCCAATCGATCGAAGATTTCCTGGCCCTCGACTTCACCCAAAGGAAACTCAAGGCTTTTATGTCCCCCATTATTTTTTGAAGAGAGTATTGCTTTTGGTCGAATACTGCTGCATTTCTACATGACTTCCAAAAGCACCATTTAGTAGGTTTTAATCATAATTTTAGAGGCTGGCCTGGGAGGCGAGAAGTAGCCGACTGCCATGGCCGGCCCTTGGGTGGGTCGGGGAGGCCAACCGGTCAGGGCCCGGAAATATCGGGGACACATTTAAAAAAAATCCTATATATATATATCTGTATATGTATTTTTAAACACATATTTAAACATTTAAACTCAGGTCTATTAAACACATCTTTTAAATTATAAAATAACCCAAATACTAGCAACCCATAACAAGTTTAAAAGCCCATTACTCATTTAATTTAACTAAATAATAAAAGCAAAAAGAATAGAAGAAACACGCGACACACAGAAGCAAACAAAAAATTTCACCAACCTAATTCAAAAGCTTTGGGCTAAAAAGAATGTTAAAGAAGCTTCATTCAGCATCGGTTACATATTCGCTTAATACGTTATGTTATTAACTCATTGTAATATTTTAATCGTCGTTTAAAGAAAATAGTTTACGTTATTTATTTTGTCAATGCTTAAGGGTAAGAGACACATTTTTCGTGGCTTGGCCCAGGCACCTGAATTCTCAGGGACGGCCATGCCGACTGACAAGAGCCCACTCTCCCAGGTAGAGGTGTAAAAATCTTTTTTTCTTTTAAAAAACCGAATCATTTCAAACTGGTTTTTCTATCCACAGTTTTGGGTTGAAACCAGCTCGGTTTTGCAACCGGTTTGGTATCGATTTTAGTTCCGTTAAGTTTCGATTCGGTTTGGCCCGAACCCTTTTTTTTTGTGCACTTCTACTCTTGGGGTGGGGGCAAAATTTTAGATTTTTTAAGATATATTTTACATGGGTTATTGGGTTTATTGAACCCAATAATCCATTAATCTTACATTATGTTTAGGCTCATTACATTTTAAACCCACTTTCATTGAAACCCATCGGCCATTTACTCAAGTACGCAGCTATACACATTAAGCACATAAGTCCATTAAGATAAATAATTCAAACCCAATATGAGGCTAATGGGTGTGGGCCTCATCCCTGGCGCGTTTTGGGTCGTCTGGGACGGCCTACATTGCCCCCCCGAGCGTCTTCCGTCTTAAACGTCTTACTCTATGTTGGGGACGGGCCAATTCTTCACAGCAACCATTCTAATCACCACCAACCTCCTTCACCACATCCTTGGCTCATCCCCTTGTGGAGGACTATCCTCTTTCATGATGTGACAACTAAGGTGGCGGGTAGTTATCATTTGGAGGCCCATCCCCACACCCACCAGCCTAAATGGGGAAGGCCGAAGGAGGCGACAAACCATAACACATACACTAATACACGAAGAGTCGGCTATTGGCAAGGGGCAAAAACACGGAACCAACGATTAAAGTGGGCAAGGCCGAAGACGGTAGGGGAACTCAAAATCTCAAAGACTTTAATCTAACTTGATTTTTTTTTATCTCTATCTTAAATCATGTCGAATACCATCATTTGCATATAGTTTCAGATGAACCAGATTTAAACAATTATCTCCCTCTCAAACGATTTTCGATCAAAAACACTATAGTTAAATTCTGCTAAATCATTATTTCTTCATGTATGAAGCAAACACTTTCTTAGTTAAATTTCTCCGTCTTTCTACATTAGATACCTCATTTTTTTTATGTTTTAATATTTAGACTTTGTCTATGGATATTTGATTTGATTATGATCAAAATATGAAGAAGATCCTTATAGTTTTCTATTCTTTTAATATCAGAGGTAGTTATGAAGATGAATATTTTGATTAAAGGGCAAAACACCTCATTTCAATTTAAAAAATCTACAAATCAAACAACTTACAACAGGGATATTTTGATTGGAATTCATTCCAAGTCCATCAAATTCCAATTCCTTTTAAAAAATTACTTTGGCCCCTTAGAGATCGATATAAGATATATGTGTTTATCCTTGTGTGTATGCGCGTATGCACCCATGTGTATCATTAAAAATGTCAATATAATGGGTGAGATATTGGAGCTAAATACGTACGTTAAAGCAAGGTTGTAAAAATCCCGATTAATCACCGACTAATCGGTGATTAATCGCTAGTCCTCACTTTACTGATTAATTTTGGGCTAATCACTCAATTAATCAGTGCACGATTAATCACCGATTAGTCGGACCAAATTGGTCCTAGTCGGATATAAAAAACTCAAAATTAGGTAAAAAAATGAATTTGAACGGGTCAAAACTGGAGCAAATTGATCAAATAAAACAAGTTCTTATCTCAATATTGGATGATAATCCATGTTTTAAAAGCAAAATCGATGAAACTCCATGAACCCTAGTTGTGTCTGATGGTTCCTTACGATGAAAGAAGAAACGGGGAGGAAAAAACGGAATATGGTTAAAGATAGAGGTGATTAGGGTTATTTAAGTTTAGGTATTTTAATATTTAACCCCTCTTCCATATTTACTAGTTTATATTTGGCTCATATACTTCTAAATTTATACATATAAGGTATAAAATTAGCATTACATATGTATAAATTGGGAAAAATATATATAAAAATCCAATCCGATTAATCCCGATTAACCCCTAGTCAGTACCCCACCGACTGACTAGTGCCTAGCGAGTTCTACAACGTTGGGTTAAAGTATATCAAAAAATGACTGTATAACTATTATGTTATGATGATTTAAATATTCTCAACGGACATGATGGCAGGGTGGTAGGTGTACAAAGATGTAAATATAGATAATTAACAAAACTATATTAGGATTACTACTCTAATAAATAATTATGAGTTGTGCAAGGAAGATTTGACTTCATTAAGAGTTTATAGTCTGAAACAATATGAACACTCATATGCTCAGAGAAAATACAATTTTAAATTAAAAAACTATATATTTTGGCACCGTCAACCATGTATATTTTGCCAATCTTTGAAAGTGAAGCAGTCAACTTTAACACGTCAATTCTTTTGCCTTTTTTCCACATTATTTGGTGTTTCACTTTTAGGGGTTACATATGAAATGGATATGCATAAAATATGTGATGCGTAAATGCACATCTCAAACACAAAGGTAACTTTAAGTCTTTAACTCTTTTAAGTAATAAATAATGTTTTGCCACTAGCTTTTTTTAATAAACTACTAGTGAGAAACCCATGCGTTACGTCGGGACTGCTAAAACGAACAAAAAATAAGCGAAAAAACCCTTAGTCAAACAACGCGTAGGGGCGAGTCAACTCACCATATTAAAAAAAAAGTTCAAAATTATGTTAGAAAAAACTAAGTCAAAACCGTAACATAACCACATAAAAAAAAACTAAAAAAAACCTTCATGACTCGTTCGCCTATGTTAGATGAATTGTATATTGTCACAGACAATTATGTTTTAAACAAAACTTACATTCGGACGTATATAAAAATAAAACCTATATAGTAACTTCCCATTTCTCTCTCTTTTAAACACAAGATAATGTTATAAAAAACAATAAGTTTGACATATTTCTTATAATTTTTTTAAGGATACAAGACAAATTTTCTCCATAACATAAATTTTCATTTTCAATCCTCTATCCCTAGTGTATTAGGAATACACAATTTTATAATAATATTTTTATAACAATAATAATCAAATAATACTTATAATCTAGCTAACTCCAAAGTTTTTTTTATTAACAATCATTCAACAAATTTATAATATATTAAAATCATCGTAAAATTCAATATTGATTTTTCGTATATTACAATATGTCGTATACCTTTTGTAGAAGAAAAATCACTTCTATATAATTTAATCATGATCAATTGACCACATCAGCACTACGTCATTTACTCATTGTCTTTCTTCAAATAATGGAAATGGTTTCCTCTTTTTTTTTTCTTTTTTTTTTTTAAGGAAAAGAGGAAAAAGGCAAGAGAAGAAACACAAGGAGGGAGAGTGGATTGAGGGGGTTGTTCGCGTCGAGGACATGTTGAGGTGACCTAACCATCCCCTATCCACACCCCTAAGTCTTATATGTAGATGACCTTTTTTTTTAAAACCTTGGACTTTATAAAAAAAATAATATATAACAAATTCCAAAGAACGGTGATTAATTAGCACCCCTCGGTACGCGGTACGCTCATACGGGTTTTATCATTTATGAATTTGTTTTTTTATAATAATAATAATAATAATAATAATAATAATAATAATAATAATAATAATAATAATAATAATAATTCAAATATTCAAAAATTATATACATACATGGAAACTAATTAAGCTAAAGAATTTAAATTTAGAAAATTTACATTGTCACGATCAAAATTAACACCACTTACATTCCGCTGGTCTACATTCAAACTTCAAAGCTATGACTTGAATGTCAAGTAACCTTCTAACCTCTAACATCGTACTATGCTCATACCCTATAAATATAACTTCCATATTAGCCTCATCTTCATTCAAAAAACCTATAATATAAAAGAGAAGAATTAAGAGTGTTGCATGCAAAAAGCTTGGTGAACAAGAAGCGAAATATAAACCATGCAAAAGCAAAGAACTAGTGTTCTTGAAGTGGCAACAATATTGATATCACTTGTTGTAATATTGTTGCCCATGGTGGAGCCATGTGGCGTGAGCCATGGAACCATGATCAAAATAAACCAACCTAGCCTTAGGTTCATGCTCTTACCATCTCTTGGCCACGAACCTAGCCCTACTCCTGGAAATAGTTGCGGTCAAACCGGTAATGGTGGACCCCCATGCACAAGACGCGTTAGTGAAAAGGCCTTTGCAGGTGGCTATCGGCCCACCACTACATCTTCTTCACCACCGTTGCTAGTTTCTGTTGGGACCGCCACGAACCGGAAATTGATGATGTCCAAATGAATTATAAGTCATGCATTAAGTCTCAAGTGCATGCATGCTATTAGTTATATTTTGTTTATTCATATTAAGTTTTTTATGCATATATAGGTCAAATGTGATGCTAATAATTATATTCTTTAGGAACAAATTAGAGGACTTCCTGGCCTCGGGTTGTTTCGATCATTTCTTGTATGTTTACCATTAGAGATGACAATAAATCAGATATGATAAAGATAATCAATAATAATAATAAATGTTAATAAGTATACCGATCATAATATTCAATAAATTATAGTAAATTCAATTCTTGAACCACATATGATGAATAATGTGCCCAAAGGTTCGACAAATTTTTTTTTTTTAACGGCCAACGACTCAATTCCGAGCACTCTCGGTCACCCTTTTGGCGAATCAGGTACTCGAGAGTACCCAGGCCACCAATTGCCACCAATTCCTGGGAAAACCCGATCACTCACCCGCCCGAAGGCACGATAGTGAAATAATCGGTAAAACCGGTCGGGATCAGGACTCGAACCCAAGCCAATGGCCGGGTCATCCCTCATTTTCCCTCCACCAATGTCCTCCAAATGTAGCTAGTGGGAATTGAACCCAAACCTCCCATAGGAAACTTTAGGCCCTCAACCAACTAGGCTACAAGTGTTGGACAAAGGTTCGACAAATTAGCTCCAAGAATTAGGTGTTTATAGATGTTTTTGGCCAATCAACAATGAATTGTTTTTTAAAGATGAATTTCTTTTAAATCGTGTTGTATATGAGTCTTGAACGCGAGACCTTCAAACCCGGGCCATTAGTAGTTTTTACGGAAATTCTTACCTACTTGTTACGATATATACTTGAAACCACGACTAGATACGTTGCAATTAATATTTATGTCAATTAAATATTTCAACTGATATTGTCTGTTTAGTCTGCAAATCACAAACTCAGGTGCATGTTTTCCCTAACACATCACCATAGTTTGATTCACATGTAGACCAAAGTGACCAAACACTCTTGTTTAGTCTGCATCCGATAGTTGTGTTGAACGTGTTAAGGTGGCTGGATTACAAATTGTTGACTTTGAAGGGTTCTTAGTTTTGGTCCGAACGTTTACCAATTTTTAGAGAACTAAAGTTGACTTTTGTTGTGTTAATATAAAAAACACATAAACATTTCCTATACCTTATCCAATTACAAGACAGCCCACAAAAGTGAACCGTTATTTTTTTTTTACAAATTTATTAGGCAAAAAAGTATAATTTTATTCGACTATTTTTCTTGTAGAGTGGCGATACCGTAACTTTAAAATTAATTAACTCGATATAAACGAATAATTTGATTTAATATTGATTTGCATGATTTGCTAGAGTTGAACCATTTTGAAGATATGATACAGAATAGGACTTCGTAGAAACGTAGGAATAAATTTAAGGACTTTTAGGGATAGGTACTTATGTGTCTTAACTTTAGCTTAAGGGCTTAGATATGTCGTTCTTTTAGACGAGTGTTGCTTGTAATTAGAATCTAGTACTTGGAGATGTATGTTGTTTATGATGTTATATTTGCATCTATATATTTCTACCTTATTAATCTCTCAATACCTTTTTTATTATATTATAAATATACACACACATATATAAAATAACATTACTATGAAACAAAGGAAAGTAGAAATACCAAAAGACAAGAAAGGAATAGAAGCATAATTTCTTTGGTTAATGATCGTGTTGAACACGGGCCACTAAATTCAAATTTGGAGTCCCCTATGAGAAATTGAGAACTAATTTTGTTTCTCATGATTCAATAGTCGGATCAGTGGTACTTTCAGGATTGGCTCAAAGAAACACAAACGGTACTTTGAAGCAAGAAGAAGATAAGATTGTTGGAACTATTCGCTTATGTTGGTGGTTTTCTTGGTGTCTATTGCAACCATGTAGACCAAAGGAAACTGAATCTGTAGGTCCATGTCATGCAGACCACATGCGCTAATTGTATTTGCCACATAAGCGCAGTACACCCCACATCATTTGTAGGGCTCATGTATGCACAAGCATGATGTGAGGGTGTTTAACTTGGGTGTACAATCTTTTATTATACGTTTTTAAATGTTTATTACTATAAAACATGTTTACTTATATGATGTGCAGTGCAGCCACGCAAGTACATGGAGCTTAATAGATATTTTCGAGTGCTATATAAGAGTTAGTACATATTTTGGGGTGGAATAAGATTGAAGTCACAAAGAATGAGAAGAAAATTTTAGAAGAAAGTAAACTACATCCCCGACGAATTACGTCACTGGAAAGTAGTTTACATCCTACGTAAGAACAAAAGAGGGACGTAAGCATGGACTTACACCAGTGTAGATTTTAGGAGTGGGTGGACGTAATACGTCCTTAGATTTATGCCCTATGTCAGCTAAACGGGAGAATTTTTAGAAATTTGATTAATTCGTATTAAAGGGAAGCTCTTGGCTAAAGAATTGAATCGTTCCCATAACATTTTTGAGGTTTCAAAAGGTGATTTTGTGAGCTCGAATCATCATCCAATCATACCAACTGATGTCTCAAGATTCCTCACAACCATTGAAGATCCAACAACGTTGATGAGTAGTTAAATCACCTGTGATTTTCTTCGGGTGTAGGGTTTGTGTTAGATACTTTTGATTCTTGTTTAATCTAGGTATGTGGGATTGAATTTCGTTAACCTCTTTAGTTTGATCGAATTCAATTGTGAATTGCGTTTAAAAGATTCAGTTTCGTTCAGACAATGAATTGTTTGGTATTCGAATTTGGTTTCTTTACATCGTTAGCTATTTGTTTTTTTTTCACAAAATTTAATTGGTGGTTGTGTGTATAGAACCCGTTACGTTTGATTGCATAGACGTTAAGTTTTTAACAATCCAACCAATTAATAAATTCTTTTCAATGACCTTCCACTAGGTTAATAAATCAATTGTGTTTTACCAAATCTGAAAATCAAAGTGGATTAACTTTTTCTATATTGTCTACAACTCAAATTTAGGTTTTGTTAACTTTTCAACAATCCAACCTATCAATCAATTCGTTTTTCCATATTGCTTTTAACACGCCATGCAAGTAACCCAACTTGTAGCTCCACTTCATGTAGATCGCACGCTGCGTCATTTGCATCCGCTACACAGGTGCACTACACGTCACATCATCTGTAGGCTTCGTGCATGCACATGCCACACAGGCACGCCATGTGAAGTCCCGCCACACATGTGTCATCTAGTCCCATTGCATCCACCACTAGATCTCGTGAAATTGTGCACTATTAAATAGATTATAAATATGTTAACTAAATTATAATAGATTAAATTAGATATAGATTATTAAATAAAATGAAAAGTAAGTGATAAGGTGAAGGTTTGATGTCGTTTATTATTGAAGAGAAAAGTGGGTTAGAGATGATTGATGTTTGGAATGATGTGACGGGTTTGAAGAGTGGACACGTCCAACCATTAAAGATGCTC
Organism: Ambrosia trifida; assembly: GCA_028751855.1. Taxonomy (NCBI): domain Eukaryota; kingdom Viridiplantae; phylum Streptophyta; class Magnoliopsida; order Asterales; family Asteraceae; genus Ambrosia; species Ambrosia trifida. Next base: position 36,706,148 of record CM054127.1, read on the forward strand.
TTAGTGTTAAAAGAACCCAGAAAACATGTTTTTATAACACTTTTAGTTTCACTAGCACTTATATTATTTTTTTCTAATAAAAATATCAACAAAGTAATTTGAGAAGTGTTTAGTATTCATTAGCATTTAATTTTTTTTTAACTAGCCTTACACATACACCCACGTACCTACGTATAAAGGTTAAAATATAAAGGATTGTTATTGCCATTGGGGTTGGTGGCCCAATGGTAGAAGCAAAGCTTCTACAAACACCTAAGAGGGAGGTCATGGGTTCAAGTCTCACAAAGAGTAGAAATTTGTCGTTAAAAAAAAATAAAGGATTAATATCGTGCGAAGTATAAGAACTCTCATTTATAGGTTGGGTAATTATTATATAAGTTGCATAATTTAAATAGGTTACGTTATCGAAAACCTTGAGTAATTATCCCAAACTATCAAGAATTAAAAATTTAAAAGCAAGAAGCGCAAAGCAAAGTAGTAATCCCAATCTACTACATAAAAATTAAATCCACCAACTAATTCAGGCTTGCGTAGTTATCACATCAACAAAAGTTAAAGCCTCCAAATTTAAAGGCAGTGTAATTACTCAAGAAGAAATTTTCTTCATCAGTAATTATTGTGTCCAAAATACATTTTTTTCCCAAATTACAAATTGTTAACGTGAAACTCCAAAACGCTACAAAAAGAGTGATTTCCTCTTGCGTAATATGTTGCAAAAGTCGCGTCCCGCAGTATTTGTACGCTTCGCACGTTAATTCAACCTTTTCATGTTAACACCTCTCTCTCTATATAACTTAAAATTTCATTTTGATTTTGATCGATGTATTGGGAATGGATTTGTGTTATGATTTTAAATGTTCTGTAATTGGTAATTAGGATTCATACACCCTGACCCACATCACATACCAATAGCAGGCTGCCACATACCCCAGAATGTGATGTCACTCGCGAGCGGCTCGGCTTGTTTGCACCCCTAACTAAAAGTTAAAAACGTTACAAAAGTACATATTAAACAAACTAAATATTATACAAACATAATTAAAAATACTATATATAAACCTAAATATAATATTACACACTCATAAACCTATTTGAAACATTACTTAAACATATTATAACATAACATAATAAACAAACAAAAGCCCTAATACATGTCATCCCAGTCGTCTAGGGTGGTCTCTAGAGATGACACGCCACGATCACTATCACGACCGTCCGACCTAACGTCTTGACGGATGCGTCAGAATTCAAGAGATGGGGTGCTTTCGCGTGTCTTTTGCCTCGTGTGCCTCGTTTCGCATGCTTGGTTGTTTTGTGTTTATATGGATCTATGAGGGTGGTTTCGGGTGATTTGAAGTTTTGGTGATTTGCTAACTAGCGTGACGTTCGTAGATCCATCGTGCGATCTATTTAATTGGTGTTTCGTCAAAGGTAGTTAAAGAGGAATAAATGACTTGGATCCATGTATCGGTATGCCCCTAGACATAACCACACCTTGTAGTGTTAAGAAAATTTATGGCTTTAGTTATATAAAAGAGTACAAATAATTCTAGTGACCGACGGTAATCAGTGGATCCTTTTAACCCCTCGGCTCGCCCCGTGAGTTTTCTATGTATGCATTTGTTCTTTTGTGATTAGAGTATTCCAAAAATAGTATACGTACATGGAAACTATATATGCTAATTTCTTTGTAAAAATAAATTAATTTGGAAATTTACATTCTTACGTACGACCAAAACCACGTACATTCCGCTGGTCTACATTCAAACTTGAAAGCTATGACTCGAATGTCAAGTATAACCTACTAACCTCTAACATTGTACTATGCTCATACCCTATAAATATAACTTCCATATTAGCCTCATCTTCATTCAAAAAACCTATAATATAAAAGAGAAGAATTAATTAAGAGTGTTGCATGCAAAAAGCTTGGTGAACAAGAAGCGAAATATAAACCATGCAAAAGCAAAGAATTAGTGTTCTTGAAGTGGCAACAATATTGATATCACTTGTTGTAATATTGTTGCCCATGGTAGAGCCATGCGGTGCGAGCCATGGAACCATGATCAAAATAAACCAACCTAGCCTTAGGTTCATGCTCTTACCATCTCTTGGCCACGAACCTAGCCCTACTCCTGGAAGTAGTTGCGGTGAAACTGGTAATGGTGGCCCCCCTTGCAAACGACGCCTTTTAGCCTTTGCAGGCGGCTATCGGCCCACCACTACTTCTTCTTCACCACCATCTCCGCCGTTGCTAGTTTCTACTGAAACCCCCACAAACCGGAAATTGATGATGCGGTCTCATAGAGCTTAAAGTCCCAAACTGAATAATAAGTCATGCATTAGGTCTCAAGTGCACATGCATGCAAGCTATTAGTTATATTGTCATTATTCATATTAATTTTTTTATACATAGGTCATATGTGATGCTAATTATGTATATTCTTTAGGAACAATTTAGAGGACTTTGTGGCCTCATGTTGTTTCGATCTTTGTTGAAAAGTAAGAGAACAAATGTTGATTTCTTTCTTGTATGTTTACCAATGAGATGAATTAAAGTTGTAATTAATAATTTAATATTAGGGATAATTGCACAAATAAACATTTGACCAAAGTAATTTGCAAAAATAAACATAGGATACGTCTAAACAACAGGGACGAGACACTCTTTGCGTCTACCAATCAGACAATTACACGTGTAAAGCCTTCAGACGCCTTAATTTTTAAGGTCCCTGCGTCTAATCTTTAGACGCGAAAAATGATTGCGTCTAAAGAACATACTCTTAAATTAAAGAGTCTAAACGAACGAACACCTTCCTTTAGACTCTTGATTCATATTTAGACTTTTTAATTTAAGAGTCTGTTCTTTAGACGCAATCCTTTTTCGCGTCTAAAGATTAGACGCATGGACTTTAAAAATTAAGGCGTCTGAAGGCTTTACACGTATCTCGTCCTTGTTGTTTAGACGCAAAGAGTGTCTCGTCCCTGTTGTTTAGACGCATACTATGTTTATTTTTGCAAATGACTTTGGTGAAATGTTTATTTGTGCAATTATCCCTTAATATTATTGTCGATTCTATAGGTATGTATATCAACTGACATTGCCCGTCTATTCTGCGAACCACAACTTAGGTGCATGTTTTCCCTAACACATCACCATAGTTTGATTCATATGTGACCATACACAACTCTCGTTTATACCTCTGCAATTGGGTCAAGCTTTTGTATGAAAAGTATTAGGCAGCTGCTTCATCCGATATATAGTTTTGTGTTGAACGTGTTAAGGTGGCTAGATTACAAATTGTTGACTTTGAACTTTGAAGGGTTCTTAATTTACTTCTTCAATTCCTTTGGTCCGAACTTTGAATAGCGTCTACTTTAGGGAACATTAAGCCGTGTATAATTCAATCGCCCATTTTTAAAGAACTAAAGTTGACTTTTGCTTTACTATTTTGTAAAACATATAAATAATTCCTGAAACAACCAACAATGGATGTGGGTTATCCCATTTGATAAAAACACATGTCTTTTAGACTATACGATCTGATGGCATGAAGAGAGGTGGACACAACCCCTCCACCTACTAACACCGCCCCACCATTGTTTCCCCAACGGCGTTGCCCCTTTCATGTGAAGACTCGATCTCACGGGCGTTGCCCCTTGACCACCTTTTTTTTTCTTCAAAATGTATAGCCGTTGAATGGCTAGTTTGTTAAAAAAAAAAATACTTTATGTATACACACACTCACATACCTATGTCTCCACACAAACAACACCAAATATTGTCACCATAATCTTCCTTATTTAAAAAAAAAAAGAAATTGCAATAATCAAGTTTATCTTTATCATCATCGTCGTCATCATCTTCGTTGGTCGAATTTGTTTTAATCTTCATCTGACGAGGGGGTTGAGCTAATAATATCATAGGTTCAAAGAGTCGTATAGAGTATTGTTAAAGATGCCGGGAGTTCACAAAACCAAAAAGAGAAAATTTAAAGTACATGATCGCATCACCGAGCATGAAATGTTAGTTAGTGATTGTTTTTTCACACACCCCCATATGATGATAATAATTTTAGACGACGTTTCCCTATGCGCCAATGGTTATCTCTAAGAATATTTTCAACAAAAATACGAGTTATACATAGTATTGTTGTAAATTAATTATAAAATAAAAGAATCATATACATACATAAACACACACACACACATACATACATACATACATACATACATACATACATACATACATACATACATACATACATACATACATACATACATACATACATACATACATACATACATACATACATACATACATACATACATACATACGTGGAGCTCTCACCTCGCGCCTTAAATTATGTTTCAGTTCGTTATCATGGTTGTCGATAAAATTTGGCTTACTGTTAAAAGTTATATAACATAACATCACTTTTATATAACACATATAACATGTTATATTATTGTTTTGTCTTAATTTTGTGTTTTATGTTTATCATATATATGTTTGGCTGGATCACATGAGAAGTGGACTTTGGATTGCTTTGGATAGCTTGTACCGGCCCAGATGACAAGGATGTTAGAGCCCATTAAAGGAGTCCAAAAGTTATCTAGCAGTCCAGGAGTTATCAAGCCCATTAGCCCACATCTGGATACGAAGCTGTTAGGTACGTGGCTTAGCCTGACATGGATTGCCACGGTGGACAAATGAGAGGCCTAGATTTGATCTGGGTGTGTTTCTTATGAGCTGATCAACGGTTGGCAGTGGTTCGGGTGTGCTAGTTGTCCGAGCCTCCTGCTGCACTATATAAAGACTTCTCGAGTTCTGTTATCAGTTTTAGACGAGTTTTATTTTCTTATTCGTGTATTCTCTCTGGTTTCCCTTTGATATTAGGGTTTGTATCAAAGATCATCAGTCAATGATCTTTTGATCTTCTTTGTTTTTGTTACCTGAGATCATCAGTCAATGATCTCAGCTTAGTATATAGTTTTCATAGATCATCTGTTAATGATCTAAGGTTTCTTAGGGTTTGATTTGTGTCTAGTCAGATCTGTTGTTGATTGATTGTATTTGAGTCTTTCAGAAATTAATCATTTAGTTCTTGTTCTTGTCCATGAGTTTACCATATTTTGACATGGTATCAGAGCTATAGGCTCTCGTCTTGGTGTCTTCCGCTTTTCTGAGGTTTTATCTGAGTTCTTGAGTGTTTCTGGAAAAAAGTATTGTGTTCATCATTGATTGAAGAACGGTGATCTGCACGAAGTATTCTAGATCTGAAGTTGATCATCAGATCTAGAATCTAGGAAAACTGCTGTGCTTGGACTCTGATTCAGCTTGGAAGCTTATTCTTCTTGCTCTCTGACTCGTAACCCTAAGTGAAGGTTACGAGTTACGAGTTTGTTGGCGAAACCCTAACTTGGGTCTTTTCGGTGAGATTGTTCCTTTACCCTTGCTTTTATATAAGTCGTGTCTAGGAGCACTGACCGGGTTAGGTGGACCGGTATTGGCTCATTGTTTGATTGTCTGTCTCTGTGAAAATTGTCTGTATAATAAAGTACTATAGGACTGTCAGTCTCTGGTATAACTTGTCATAGGCTCCCCTGTTAAGACATGTCCAGGCACCTTTGAGTGATGACCCTGGAATCTTGATCACTGGCAGGGCTTCGTCTATCACTAAGTTTGAGTTGACAGACCTATCAGTGGTTTATTATTTTTTTGATTGAACTGTTGTGTATTCTGTGTGTTGCATTTTTTGTCAATCATGTCTGATGATAATGATAATGATAATAATAGCTCCAGTTCTAGTGAAGGTAGAGAGAGACTTGGTGGGGTCACCCTCATCAGCAAACTTGATTCAAGTGACCCTCTCTATCTTCATGCTAGTGACTCTGCTAATCTTACTATCATTAGTGTAAAACTTAAAGGGACAGAAAATTATACTATCTGGTCTAATGCTATGATTCTTGCTTTACAAGTTAAGAATAAGTTAGGATTTGTTAATGGTGAATGCATAAGGTCTGTAGATGATCCTGTTTTAGGAAAACAATGGGATCGTTGTAACTCTGTTGTCCTTACTTGGATTTTAAATTCTATATCTGAAGAGTTATATATGGGACAAGTCTACTCTAAACTTGCATTTGATGTATGGAAAGATTTAAGAGATACTTACAATAAAATTGATGGGTCTGTTATATTTGACACATATCAAAAAATTAATCATTTTAGTCAGAATGGCATGACTGTTGCTGAGTATTATCATAAGTTGCATATTATGTGGCAGTATTTAGATCAAATCTTGCACATACCTGCCTGTACTTGTGATGCATCTAAACAGTTTAATGATTTTAGTCATTTGATTAAGTTGATGCAATTTCTTATGGGGTTGGATAATGTGTACAGTTCTGTTAGAACTAACCTACTAATAAGGGATCCTTTACCCACAGTAAAGGAGGCCTTTGCCATAGTTTCAAGAGAAGAATCACACAGAAACTCTAATGTTACTGTGTCTAAAGAACAGGGTCCCACTGTTGGTTTTTTTGCAAAAACAAATCAAAACATTGAAACTAAGAAAAGAAATGCTAGGATTAACAATCAGAATCCTAATCTTAAGTGTTCTCATTGTGATAAAATAGGACACACTGTTGATAAATGTTTTGAAATTATAGGGTATCCTCCATGGATGAAAAATAAAGTAGGTTTTAATAAAAAAACCATATCCAGTAACAATGTTTCTGGTGGTTCATCTCTTGAAAATGGAAATAAAAGTTCTGTTAGTGCTCTCACCCCTGATCAGGTTTCACAGTTATTAAGTCTGCTGAATAAGAAGAGTGAAGAAGGTACAACTAGCTGCAACTCTGCAGGTAGGTCATGTAACTTCTTTTGCTCAGCAAGCAACTCTAAACCTGTTTTCTCTTTTTCAAATGTTCATTCTCTGTTTAGAAACTTAGGGTGGATAACTGACTCAGGTGCTAACCAGCACATGGTCATGAATGATGAATATGTTATAAATAAAATTGATGTAAGTGATTTGAATATAAGTGTTAATCATCCTAATGGGACTAGTGCTAAGGTCACTGTAATAGGAGATGTTAAACTTACTGATGAAGTCACTTTGTATGATGTTTTTGTAGTTCCAAACTACTGTGTAAACTTAATGTCTGTTCACAAACTTGCTAAAGATAGCAAACTTGATGTGTTGTTTAATGAGTCAAACTGTTATATACAGGATTCTTTAACCAAGAGAGTCCTGGTGACTGGTAGTCAAGTTGATGGATTATATTTTTGTGGTGAGTCCTCTATGTTTGCTGGAATGTGTTGTAACAGTTTTGAAATGAAAAATTTATGGCATGCTAGGTTAGGTCATCCTTCAAACATTGTTTTAAAAGTCTTAAAGAATGACATAAAACTAAATGTGTTGACCAATGATAGTCATGAACCTTGTGATGTTTGTCATAAATCTAAGCAACATAGGGAGCCATTTCCCATCAGTGATCATAAAACCACCTGTCTTGGTGATTTAGTTCACTTGGATGTATGGGGTCCCTATAGAGTTAAGAGTAAAGAAGGATTTAGGTATTTTTTAACTATTGTCGATGACTATACTAGGTCTGTTTGGGTGTATCTCATGAGATTTAAAGATGAAGTGTTTGATAACATGGTTCATTTTTTGGCTGTTATTAACAATCAGTTTAAGAAAAATGTTAAAATTTTTCGTAGTGATAATGGCAGTGAATTTGTTAACACTCGGGTAAAAGAATTGTTAAACAAAAATGGGATTTTACATCAAACTTCATGTGTTCATACACCTCAACAAAATGGTATAGTTGAACGTAAACATAGACATTTATTGAATGTTGCTAGAGCATTACTGTTTCAAAGCAATTTACCTTTGTCCTTTTGGTCTGAATGCATTCTTACTGCTGTGTATTTGATAAACAGGACTCCGTCTTCTGTATTAAATGGTAGGTCACCTTATGAATTGATGTATGGATTTAAGCCCTCTTATGAACACCTTAGGGTCTTTGGCTGCTTGTGTTACTGTACTGTGTTGAATAATTCTGATAAATTTAATATACATGCAAACAAATGTGTTTTAATTGGCTACTCAAATGAAAAGAAAGGTTATAAGTTGTGGAATCTTGATTTAAAACAAATTGTATTGTCAAGAGATGTAAGATTTTACGAAACAATCTTTCCATTTAAGGAACCAAAGGTTTTAAAAGAATGTGATTCTAACAATTATGAAACCATAAACCAATTAATTTTTTTTGACATGTTTGAGTCAACAAATAACACAAGTGCCAATGGTCCTGATGATCCCGATGATGAACAGAGGGCAAATTTAGACTCTGATCATCATTGGACTCGGCAGCCGGCTGACAACAGTGATTCCACTCCTGGTAAGGCTGGTAGTCAGCAACCAAGTGGTGCTGTTGATCGCAGAGGTGGGGCTGAGGGTGATAGATCAGATAATGATGACACTACTAATTCTGAGGGACACACATCATCAGCTGATCATCCCACTATGGTTAGGAGATCTACTAGAAATGTTAACTTTCCTAAAAAATTTAGTGATTACATTGTTGAAGGAAAGGTTAAATTTGGACTTGAAAAAGTTGTTAATTATTCCCATTTATGTGTTGATAATCTGTGTTTTACTTCTGTGTTAAATAAAACTAGTGAACCCAGCTTCTATTATGAAGCTTGTAAGGATAAAAATTGGGTTTTAGCTATGAATGAAGAAATAGAAGCATTAAACAGGAATGATACTTGGGAAATTGTTGAGTTGCCTAAGGATAGGAAAGCCATTGGTTGTAAATGGATTTATAAGATAAAGTATAAATCTAGTGGTGAAATTGATAGATATAAAGCTAGGTTGGTTGCAAAGGGGTATAGTCAAAGAGAGGGTTTAGATTTTGATGAAACCTTCTCCCCCGTGGTTAAAATGATCACTATTAGAAGTGTTTTAACCATTGCAGTCCAGAATAGTTGGTCTTTGTATCAGTTAGACATCAACAATGCTTTCTTATATGGTGATTTATTTGAGGACGTATATATGAAGTTACCTGAGGGGTACTTCTCTAAGGATGACAGTCGAGTATGCAAGCTTAAAAAGTCCCTTTATGGACTTAAGCAGGCTCCTCGAATGTGGAATGCCAAGTTAGTTGGTGTTTTGCTTGAACTTGGCTTTGAACAAAGCAAATGTGATCATTCGATGTTTGTAATGTCTTCTAAAGACATTTTTTGTGTGTTACTTGTATATGTTGATGACATAATCTTAACTGGTAATAATGTTGAGTTTATAGATCATGTCAAAACCTTTTTTAAAACCAAGTTCTTGATTAAAGATTTAGGTTTCCTAAAGTACTTCCTAGGAATTGAGGTATTAAAAACTAATAGTGGTTTGTGTTTGAGTCAAAGAAAATACTGCATTGAACTACTAGCTGAGTATGGACTAACTGGCTGTAAACCTGTGAAATGTCCTATTGAACCCAATCATGTGATCACTAACTTGTGTAAACAAGAAAGTGAACCGTTGGAGGACATTACAGGGTATCAACGGCTTGTAGGTAAATTAATTTACCTATCACATACTCGGCCGGATATTACTTATTCAGTACATGTATTAAGTCAATTCATGCACAAACCGACTAAGGCACACCTAATAATTGCTATGAGAGTGCTTAGGTATCTTAAACTTGCTCCTGGTAAAGGCATACACATTTCTAAGAGTTCTGATCTGAGTTTGTGTGCTTATGCTGACTCGGATTGGGCCAAGTGTGTTGAAACCAGGAAGTCAGTTACGGGATACTGTATTTTTTTAGGAAACTCATTAGTTGCTTGGAAAAGTAAAAAGCAAACCACAATAGCTCGGTCTACAGCAGAAGCTGAGTACCGGTCTATGTGCACTGCGACATGTGAAATAATGTGGATGATCAATTTGTTAGCTGAGCTCAATATTAAGGTTAGTCTTCCTGTCAAATTATATGGGGATAATTCAGCTGCATTAGCAATTGCAGCCAATCCTGTCTTTTATGACAAAACGAAACACTTTGAGATAGATCTATATTTTTTACGAGATCAAATAAATAAAGGTTGTATTCAAACTGAAAAAGTTCAAACTGAAAAACAAATTTCTGATATTTTCACAAAAGGTTTGGGTATCTCTCAACATGAACAGATTTGTTCATGGTTAAACATGTTGGATGTGTTTAGTTATAAAAGTGAGGGGGGGTGTTAAAAGTTATATAACATAACATCACTTTTATATAACACATATAACATGTTATATTATTGTTTTGTCTTAATTTTGTGTTTTATGTTTATCATATATATGTTTGGCTGGATCACATGAGAAGTGGACTTTGGATTGCTTTGGATAGCTTGTACCGGCCCAGATGACAAGGATGTTAGAGCCCATTAAAGGAGTCCAGAAGTTATCTAGCAGTCTAGGAGTTATCAAGCCCATTAGCCCACATCTGGATACGAAGCTGTTAGGTACGTGGCTTAGCCTGACATGGATTGCCACGGTGGACAAATGAGAGGCCTAGATTTGATCTGGGTGTGTTTCTTATGAGCTGATCAACGGTTGGCAGTGGTTCGGGTGTGCTAGTTGTCCGAGCCTCCTGCTGCACTATATAAAGACTTCTCGAGTTCTGTTATCAGTTTTAGACGAGTTTTATTTTCTTATTCGTGTATTCTCTCTGGTTTCCCTTTGATATTAGGGTTTGTATCAAAGATCATCAGTCAATGATCTTTTGATCTTCTTTGTTTTTGTTACCTGAGATCATCAGTCAATGATCTCAGCTTAGTATATAGTTTTCATAGATCATCTGTTAATGATCTAAGGTTTCTTAGGGTTTGATTTGTGTCTAGTCAGATCTGTTGTTGATTGATTGTATTTGAGTCTTTCAGAAATTAATCATTTAGTTCTTGTTCTTGTCCATGAGTTTACCATATTTTGACACTTACTGCTTCACATAACTCACCTGAGTACAAGCAAGGACTCAATTCTTTTATCGAGATGTGGACAAACCAAGTAGATAACAAAGGCAGTATTAGATGTGCCTGTGCAAAATGTCATAATTCTAGCCTAGCTAATATCCTTCACAAAACTGAATTTTTTATATGCATTCATTTGGTATTTATCAGTTGTACACGACGTGGACCTATCATGGTGAAAGTTAGTTCCACCGATTGTATTTGTAAATGATGTTGCGCCAGGAAACGATATGGATGGTGTTGTCGAAGACCTTATGCGGGAGTGTATGGAAGACGACGCGGGCCTTCACGAGGGGAACTCGGATACATAGAGCAGGGGTGTTTGTGATGATTTTGAAGCACTAATAGAGGAAGTCGAATCAAAATTATATCTTGGTTGTACTAAGTTTCTTCCCTCGACTTTTTAGCAAAACTTATGTGTATCAAGGTGAAGGACAAATGGACTAACAGTTCCCTTACTAAGCTCCTACAGCTGTTGCAATCTTCGTCGTCAATAGCGGCAACAATTGTCGCCACTAAAAACCGATTCCTTATAGTGTTGTATGTTTTTGTAAATAGCTTTTTTTTTTTACAAATTAATAACATTATATTTATCAACATGTGTAATACACGAGATTATAACATACTTAACCAATTAAACCAATCAATAACATAATCTAACTTTTGAATTACGCTTTTATAGGTGGGTCGCCGCTAAAGGTGAAAATTAGAATTGGATAAATCAGAACACTGTTTTTAGGATTTCCATTTCATATATTTTATTGATTTATTATAAATTGTATATTGTTGGAATTTTCATAACCATCGTGAACCGAAATTTATTTTTATTGAGGTATTCAAATATAGCAGCAAGTTATTGTAATCTCCATCGGTATATGTTGTGTGTCTGTATGGGGTCGTTATCGGACTATGTATGAATGAACTTTAACATTAACCACATTTATTTATTTAACTATAAATTACGTGTTTATACATATAACCAAAACCAAAAGCCAATAATGGCCCAAAAAGTCGAAATAATATCTCGAACACTATGGTTAGAATTAATAAATTAGAACTTATAAGTTTAATTCATGACTTTATTTTCATTTTTAGTTTGTAAAAAAACAAGTAATTACAATCGTCGAATTAGAACGAATAAAATAAAAAACGTCAAAATAACGTGATTTTATTGTAACATATTAACATGCATGCATGCATGGTGGCTAACTAGTTGCCTCTCCTACATGAACCAAAGATTGAGAGAATTCATGTGGGGGGTGGCGGCGGCATGGCAGCAGGACTGTGACGTCCTGCTGCCTTCTTGGACCGGACACAAGGGTTGCCGCCGTTTCTAGTCCAACCACAGCCATTTCCTGGTGGCGGGACCGACCTTCTTTGTTGTAACGATGACAGCAAAAGATTTCCTCTTTTCATCCATGTTTCTTCAAATTCTCCATCTAAAAGTCTGCATGCTCCTGTTGGTCTGAAACTCAGCAATAAAATAACAATTGCTGCCATAATAGCAACAGAAATAAATTGTTGTTTCATGTTTTTTGTTTAATCTTCAAGTTTAGTTTTTTTTTTTTTTTTTAAGGGGGGGGGGGGGGGGGGGGGGGGGGGGGGGGGGTTTAAATTGGTTTGTGTAAACAGAAAAAGTGATCTCTTGTTTGGGGGATGAATGACTTTGATTTAAAGAGAAAAAAATGAACTTGTTAGGGTTTAATATATTTATGAATTATGATATGAATAAGAGAAACATATATAGTTATTTATAAGCAAAGGATGGGCATACGGTTTGAACTTGACTTGATTTTTCTTTAACCTTGACTTTGAATATTTCAAATGAGATTTGACTGTGTTTATTCATAAACAAAAGATCAAACATAGAGTTTGTAAGTGTCATATTATTATTTTTTATCTTGAAAATGCAACCTCCGACTTGGTCTAAGAATGTAACAATTTTTGTAATTTACTACAGTTCCGATGTTTAAATATGGTTTAAAAACAATAAAATTGGTTGATTTCAAATGATTTCGGAAAACATATATAAGGTGTAAAAAGAGAAAAAAATGCATTAGCTTTTGACGAAATAAAAAATGTTTTTTTTTAATCAAATTGAATGGGTCTCAAGTGTTGAAATTCCACCCACGTTTATATACAACATACACATATAAACATACACGGTATTAAACGAGGTATTAAAAAATAATTTTGAATAAAATCGGTAAATACCGGTACCGTAATGAATCGGTACCGGTAGTGGTACCGAAATTGATTCGGTACCGGTACCCGATACCATTTGCTCATCCCTACTTGGAACTCTTAAGACGAGAACAGCTTTATGCCAAGTTCTCCAAATGTGACTTCTGGTTGTGTGAAGTCTAATTCCTTGGTCACGTGGTTAATGAAATAGGAATAGGAATTCATGTCGATCCAGCCAAGATAGAAGCCATTAAAAACTGGGAAGCACCGAAAACACCAACTAAGGTGCGCAACAATTCCTAGGTCTCAAAACATAAGTTTAGTTTTTTCTTCTTTCTTTTTTTTTCTTTTTATTTTTTTCCTGTTGCCCATTCGGACGGAGTTTGCTTGATAGTCAAGGATCAACATGACGTGGCTTGATGGTCTAATGGTCTACTTCCCTATTGGACAAGTAACAGCTCAAGACTTGGTGTTCATTTCTCTCGTTTTCTACTAATGAAGTCGTCTCTACTCTCTTGATTCAAGTTTGCATCACTCACGTTTGAAAATGCATTAAACATTGATTTTATCTTTGAAATGGCTTTAGAAAAAAGAAAAAGAAAAAGAAGATAAAATCATATGGTTATCTTTGGAATGGCTTCGGTGAATTGTTTCGAATAACCTATAGCTCAAATATATAGTTGGTTTTGTATAGCTTGAGAGGATTTTCATTTAATATGTTATTCAACGTGTACGTTGATTTTACCTTTCTCATTTAATTTTACAAGACTCATATTATTATCTATACTATATTATAAAGCATTTGACAAACACTTTTTAAAATTTAAGAGATACAAGTTAATTTGCTTATCGTACAACACACAATGCACATAATATTAGTTTTTAAAACACCATATTTAATCTAAATGAATTCAAGAGTCAATAGATATTTATGATAGCTAATGACATTTATTTCTACAAATATTTTGAACATATGAAATATAAAACATATAACAAACAATTTATAATGTTACATGTTTTGTTGTAATATTTTATATAGAATTAGATAGTTTATAAAACTTTGAATAATTTGACTTCATGAGAGCTTACCCTACTAAACAACATAAACTTGCACTATTCATAAGATAAGGTGGTTTTAAATTTTTCTTTAAATCATTTTATATGACATAGGTCAAACTTATTGTTTTTTATAATATTATCTTGTGTTTAGAAAAAAGAGAAATAAGAAGTTTCTTTATTGATTCTATTTTTATATACGTTTCAATGTAAACTTCGTTTAAAACAGACTTGTGTGTGATAATGTACAAATCATCTAAACATAGGCGAACAAGTCGTTTCAGTTTTTTTTAGTTTGTTATTTTCTTTTCTATGCGGATTTGTTACGGTTTCGACTTGACTTTTTCTATGATAATTTTTAACTTTTTTAGTATGGCGAGTAAACTTGCCGCCATGCGTGTGTGTGATTCAACGTTTTTTTAATCTATTTTTTGTTGTTTAATGTCCCGTCGCAATGTGCAGGTTTCCCACTAGTCTCTATAAAAGTGTGTCAGATATTTGAAAATAACTAACTTTTATATATTTTAAAGGTGTAGTTTTAATTCCTGGTAGTTAATAAGTTGTGAATATTGTTATATAATTTCAATTTCATAGACTTTTCTTTTGTTTTAAAGATAAGCGTTAGTTTATTGACTCACACAAAAAACATCAAGTCGTCAAATATTATGCCGTTCCAAAAAAGAAAAATAAGTCATCAAATATTAAAAGTATACGTTGTAATCAAATAAAAATATAAATCTATACATGTAATAAACCAAAACAATTTTAATGACATGACACTCAAAGATGGTATTCTCTTCATTGAGTATGTCATAAGTCATCCCATATGGCAAAAACTTTATTTTATGAAAATAATAATTTAAAATTTAAAAACAAAATTGAATTTTTATCTCTAATGTTTTCTCCCATAACTTTTAAACGTTAATATCTTTTATATACGAGATTTTTTAAAGAAAAAAATTGCACCAAATTAACGAGCGTTTTATTATCTTTCCAACGGGTACCATAGTGCTATATAAAAAACGGAGAAAAAAATGATTATTTTTTGTGTGGTTTTGTTCATACAGGAAAAAAACACAAAGTGTTCAGGTTATTCATTAATCATGTATAGGCAAGTAATTAGTTATGTTCAAACTAGTAAATATGATTTTTATTTACAACATGTGTTAGCATTGGAGTTGTACATTGTTTTAGGTTATTAGAGTTATACAGTGTTTAAGGTTATGCACTAACATTGAAGATACATTGTTAATTGTTTTAGGTTAAGTGCTACTCGAAGCTTTTCTGCATGTAACTGTAAAACGCATCAGTCTATTTCAGGTGTAAAATTGATATTTCAAATTAGATTTCTCAACCCGGGATGCTCCCGGGGTATATTAGTTTAAAAAAAATTTGTGGGTTTGGGTCGGGCTTGGGATTAGGTGATACCCGACTCAATTACCCTTTTTTATATTAAAATATGATAACTTATGGCAGAGATTTGTTTAAAATAATAATAATAATAATCATATATTGGCAAGTCATTAATTATATTGTCGTATTAGATATTTTATTATGTCATATTAGATACTAGCTGATTATCCCGGGAGGGTCCCGGGGTTGAAAAATCTAATTTTACGTAATAACCTATTGCAAATGGCTCAAGTTAACTAACCACAAAATCTCTCAATCATTGCATTTTCATAGTATTCTAATTAGTAATAACTCATATTCCCTAATCTAAAACCTAATCAGTAATCATCTAAAGAATCACTTATGTAAGCTGCAACTATTCAAAAACTCATCACACCTCTCTAATTTCTCACATTCTAATGGCTTTTATAATTCCCAACCTAATCAACTAAACAAACACTTAAGTTGGAAGTTGTAACCATTGCATCTCATTATGCCACGTGGCATAATCAAGAGATGGTTGAGGCCACAATTGAACGCCACGTCAGCAACTATCAATTCTTCTTAGGAGCGTCCCGGGATTGAAAAATATAACCATTCTAATAATACTAATACTAATAGTAATAATTATTACTCTTGTAATTAAATAAATAAAAAAATAACCTTGCTATAAGCTGACACCATGTGTTGCAGTGTTGCGCGATTCTTTCTCCTAGCTTCTCTTGATAAAGTATACCTAGTAAATTCCAATGATAACATGGCGATTGGGCTGATTTTCAACATCGTAGATAAGAACCTGGTTTAAAAGAAAAAAACATTATTAATGAATAATATGAACACTTTGTGTGTTTTTTTTCTATATGAACGAAACCCCACAAAAAATAGTCGATTTTTTCTCCGTTTTTTATATAGCACTATGGTACTCGTTGGAAAGATAATAAAACGCTCGTTAATTTGGTGTAATTTTTTTCTTTAAAAAATCTCGTATATAAAAGATATAAACGTTTAAAAATTATGGGAGGAAATATGAGAGATAAAATTTTAAATTTATTTTTAAATTCTTTTTTCCTAAAATAAGTCAATTTAACTAAAAATGGAAATAATTCAAAAACACTAAAATTATTCAATTATGATGTCACGTGGCACTTTCAAGGGGAGGTTGAGGCCTCCACTTCACGCCACGTCAGCATATACGTTTTCTTTTATATATATAGATAGATTTCAACCTGGGACGCTCTCCTACAGGTAATTGCTATGTTTTCTTTTTCTACCATATTCTGAAATAGGTTTTTTTTTTTTTTTTGAAAGGTAAACTTTATTAAACACACAATGGCCGGGAAATCTCCAAGACGGAGACTCCCAAAAACGAAAGTTACCTTACATCAATATCAAAATCTTGCCAATCCTTCCAACCCATTACACCCTTTTATATCTACTGGAAAACCAAAGAAAACCTAAAGCCTTTATATCCGAAACAATCTCCACCACATTCCGTCTGACGTCTTTAAAGATCTTCTCGTTCCTAGCCTTCCAAATCCGTCAACACGTCAAGACCACAATACCATGTAACATCTTCTTCTTAATCGCTGACCATGGAGAAGCCGAATACACCAACAATAAATCGCTCACCGAGAAGAAAAAAAGGGGCGGTATCTTAACCCATCTAGCAATACCATTCCAAACACCACAAGCGAAGCTACAAGCCGTAAACACATGATCTACGTTTTCCTCTTGTTCTCCACAATAGCTACACCAAACCTCCCCGCAATTAATATTTCTCCTTTGTAGCGCCACTTTTGTAGGGATTCTATCCATTAACATCCTTCACATAAACACATTACATTTCAACGGAATCCATTTGCACCAATTATAAATCAACGAGGCCTGATTAACACGACCATATTCCAGCCACTTTTTAACCTCTAAGATAGAAAAACCATCGGCCGAGTCTACATCCTGTGACAACCTGCACCCTTCACTTTTCATAAATGTGCATAATTGGTTCCTCAACTATTTCAAAATTTTCATTTTTAACCCTCGTATTTTAATATGACCAAAATTCACAATTTAATAAAACTTATAATTTTTATAAGTAAAAGTATGCACGTTTTATACTCACATCTACACCCGAGCACGTATGTTTCAGACCTTGATACTTAAAGCCCTTAATTTTCGGCCCTAAAACAACTTAAAAACAGAATGCCGAAACACCCATAATGGGCAAAAAAAACGTCCCATAATGCCGAAACACCACATCTGGGGCGTTTTTGGTCAAAATTGAGTTTGAGCATTATGTTTTTCACCCTAAAAAGTGGCGTTGTAAACCTCCTTTTTGGTGGGCCAATCAAGCAAATCCAAGTGAAGCAGGGGCAAGAATTCCCCTCATCACTACACTCGGTCTTAGATAGATATTGCTCTACTAGTTATATCATATGCTTCATTGCTTCCTATATTTGGGTTTTCTTTTATTATTTTGCAAAATGTATATATATTTTTGTTCTTTTTTAACTGAGAACAAACATACTCGTATGCGCAATGAATCCTTGGCGACAAGTATTAAAAGCATTAAAGAAAGGTTGGTTTTAATGCATAGGTAGCAAGTACGTGTTACGAGGTGAAGAACCCTCGTATCTCCCCCATGACACATACAATGCCTTCACGTGACTCCCCTTCTTTCTTTATGTTCATGGTCCCACCTTCAATTATATTCTCTTGTAACCTACGTACAATCATCCAAAAGCACATCCAAACAAATATAATCAAGAAATGTAACAAAAGTTTTGAAATCTTATTAAATGTGTATATGTGCTTATATCCTTTAACTTCGTAGGACTATAATTTAGGAGCGGCTTCTTGACATGATCAGAAACCTAACCCAAACCTGTCAACAAAAAAAAAAAAAAAAAAAAAAAAAAACCAAGTTTGAGTCGACAAACACGACCCATTTGAAAATGGGTCATATTCAGGTTGACCCATATTAAAAACAGGTCGGGTGAACCCGCCACCCGTTTAAGTATTTAAAAAAAACTTTTATTTTTTTGTTTTCGTTTTATCCATTTTCATTTTACATGATTAGTTATAATAATTTTAGTTTTGACACACTATATTATTACTTGTTACAATCATACTCGCTATTAAATACTTTATCAATAACTCGCTTACAATTAACCTGACAACTAGCTTATAGTTCATCAACCTTTATGATTCATTTAAAAATACGGGTTAAAAGGGTCGGGTTCAAGTTGACCCAAATTTATGTGTATGCGGGTTAGGGTTGCACATTTTAACCCGCCAACCCATCAATCCGACACGATTGACACCTTTAAGTCTATAACCACGTGTCCAATAAAAACTAACACAAATTACCCGTTGTAGATGCTCTAACCAATAGGGTCGTCTCAAGCTTTTTGAGGGCCTAAAGCGCAAAATAAAAATGAGATATTTTGTTTAAAAAATTGTTTGTAATACCATGATTTATATACGATCTTTGTATGTATGCTTATTTATATACCACAAACCTCATGCCAACAATCCAAGAGCCCAAAATTACATGTATATAGATTATTATTATTTTTTAGAATTTGGGGGTCTCAAGAAAGTGGGGGCTTAAAGCCGTAACTTTATTTCACTCCCCCTCGAGCCAGCCCTGCTAGCAAAGACAGATACGATGGTACAACGAAATTGATTTTTTTTTTATTTAGTTTAATAGATTAAATGTCAGGTTTTAAAATAGGGAAAATCATGAAAATAAGCAAGTTAACCAAGTAAATTATCAAATTGGACATTGACTTTTAAACAAGTATTGACTTTTAAATATGTGGACTCTGGAGTTGCCGACTT